>CM056387.1:24247703-24374862 GCA_029718625.1 Synaphobranchus kaupii
GTCACCCTACACATAACATTATTGAAATCTTTTATATTGTTGCAGTAAGGTTGTGGTGAATAACACAATGCACTCCAAACATATAGTGGCAATTTAGGGAAAGTTGGTCTCATAATTTAATCGGCTTGAAAACACATTCTTAAAAAGGTTTTTATGCAGAAAAACCTATTTGCGACATACCTGGAATGTTGTGGTTTCGGGTGGTGGAAAAGAAATGTTTTTTTTGTTTTGTTTAGTTGCGATTTTTAGTCAACACACAACCTTAATGCAGTGCGTAAAAAAGTTGTCACGGGCTAGCTGGTAATGGATACAAAAGTGAAGTAGGCCTATTTCCACAGGAATTCGTACACATGTGCTGTGTTAATACCGTTCAAGTTCATTTCCGTAGTGTGGAAAAAACATGGATGCTTTTGCTCTACAGATTGTATCACTGTGACAAACAACATAATTTAGAAAAAGACAGACTTAGTCTTAGATGTAATTTTGTTACACCAGCAAGTAGTGACCAAAAAAAAAAAACACGCTGTATATCAACAAAATTAAATTTTAAGAAATAAACGGCAAGCTTAACATATTTCATGCATTTTTTCATAACTCCCCCTCAGTCTTTTTGGGTCTGATGCTCCCTGCCTGTAACTTCTCGGTAAATGACTTAATTGTAAATGGAGGAGGATGTATGGGTGAATCATTCGTAGGCTATGTTACAAACCAAAGTTAACATTAACTTTTTTTTTCATTACAAGGGTTAGCTGCTGAGTTATGAGAAAGTTGTGCTTTGTCGGATCTGTTTGTAGTCGCTTCATCTTCAGTATGTACTTATTGTACGTCGCTTTGGATAAAAGCGTCTGCCAAATGATTGTAGTAGCCTAATGTAATGTTAACGACTGTGAAGCTGGACGGCTGTCCATACAAGCCACATACAGTCAAGCCGGAAAGTCTGCACACCCCTTTCACCTTCTCCACGTTTTATTACGTTACAGACATATTCTACAATAGATTGAGTTCATTTTTTGTCTCAAAATTCTACACAAAATAGCCCATAATGAAAAAGTGAAAACAGGTTTTTAGACATTTGTGCTAATTTATTAAAAATCAAAATGTAAAATATCATATGTACACAAGTGTGCACACCCTTTGATATGACAACCAAAAGTGAGCTGAGGTGCATTTTGTTTCCACTGATACTGCTTGAGATGTTTCTACAACTTAATTGGAGTCCACCTGTGATAAATTCAATTGATTGGACATGATTGGGGATTGCCAACACCTGCCTATATAAGGTCCCACAGTTGACAGTGCATGTCAGAGCAAACTCCAAGCCATGGGGTCAAAGGAATTATCTGCAGACCTCAGAAACAGGATTGTGTCAAGGCATAGATCTGGAGAAGGGTACGGAAAAATCTCTGCAGCTTTACAGGTCCCAAAGAGTACCGTGGCCACCATCATTCGTAAATGGAAGAAGTTTGGAACCACCAAGAATCTTCCTAGACCTGGCCGCCCGGCCAAACTGAGCAATCGGGGAAGACGGGCCTTGGCCAGGGAGGTGAGCAGGAACCCGAGGGTCACTCTGACAGAGCTCCAGCGTATCCTTGTGGAGATGGGAGAACCTTTCAGAAGATCGACCATCCAGGCAGCACTCCACCAATCAGGCCTTTATGGTAGTGGCCAGACGGAAGCCCCTCCTTAGTAAAAGGCACATCACAGCCCGCTTGGAGTTTGCCAAAAAGCACCTAGAGGACTCTCAAACCATGAGAATCAAGATTCTCTGGTCTGATGAAACGAAAATTGAACTTTTTGGCCTGAATACTAAGCATCACGTCTGGAGGAAACCAGGCACTGCTCATCACCTGGCTAATACCATCCCTACAGTGAAGCATGGCGGTGGCAGCATCATGATGTGGGGATGTTTTTCAGCAGTGGGAACGGGGCGACTAGTCCTGATAGAGGGAAAGATGAATGCAGCTAAGTACACCGAGCTCCTTGAAGAAAACCTGCTCCAGAGCGCTCTGGACCTCAGACTGGGGCGAAGGTTTACCTTCCAACATGACAACGACCCGAAGCACACAGCCAAGAGAACAAAGGAGTGGCTTCGGAGAAAGTCTGTGCATGTCCTTGAGTGGCCCAGCCAGAGCCCAGACCTGAATCCAATTGAACATCTGTGGAAAGAGCTGAAAATGGCTGTGTACCGACGCTCCCCATCCAACCTGACGGAGCTTGCAAGGATATGCCACAAAAATGTCCAGAAACAAGTGTGCCAAGCTCGTAGCTTCTTTCCCAAGACGCCTTGAAGCTGTAATCGCTGCCAAAGGTGCAGCAACCAAGTATTAGGCTAAGGGTGTGTACAGATATGTAACCCCTAAATAACCTATTTTTGTCAGTAAAATAAAATTGCATATTTTCTAAAAACCTGTTTTCACTTCGTCATTATTGGCTATTGTGTGTAGATGTTTGAGGCAAAAAATGAACTCAATCTATTGTAGTATAAGCCTGTAACGTACTAAAACGTGGAGAAGGTGAAAGGGGTGTGCAGACTTTCCGGCTTGACTGTAAATGATACAAGGCAGCTGTCGCCTTGAAACAGTGCTGACCAGGCATGTCTGGGTCTGTAACACTTTGGTTCTTGTTAACAAACTAACTATGGCACTTAGCAAGACATCATACAACTCAATAAACTCGTATATTTATTAAATTTGAAGGCGATGGGTCATTTGTCTTGCTAGATTAAACTGAAAATGTCATTTAATTTAATCACTCCATAGAAAGCCATTCATTTCCCGGCGGGTTATACCCTCTGCCAGCACGAGTTTCTGAGGGGCGGCAAAAGTAGCCTAGGCTAATTTCGGGGAAAGTACCTGTGTATCCGTCCTCCTCCATTGCTACGGTTTACAACAAACATAAACGGCCATCTATCCGTTTGCCCCTTTTATTGAGTGACACACATGCAGTCAGAGACAGACCACAACTCAACTCAACACGTAGGGCGTAGGATGCGCTCACCGCTGCGACTCGGGTCTATAGGCCTAGGCTACTAGCTGCTTTCTCTTTTGATGCGTAGCCTACAGACTCCGAGGTAAAAACCAATTAGATGTTTGTGGTTGCGAGAGGCGCAACACGACGGAAAATGTGGTAGTTGTGTGTGTAGGGGCGGCCGGGAGGGGGGCGTAATACAAGGGAAATCACCAGCGGGGAACTTTCTGAGTGACAGTATGAAAAGGGTAAAGGGCTGAAGCGCGCCCCCCTATCCCTGCACGTGCTTACTTATGACACTTTTCATATAGTTGCATTTTCCGCAAGGCTTCTTATTGAGTGAGTCCTTAAGTAAATGTTTATTTAAGAGACGCAATAGTCGCAAACATAACACAATCAGGATACATAGGCTAACAGAAATAATATTCTTGACCCTTTTACGTTATTTTCACGATATTCAAAAACGAGAAGTTAAACGCCGAGAGAAAACGTTCTGCGGAATTACCTCATCGCTAGCCTTATAAAGAATGTGGCGCGCATTGACGTGCGGAGTCTGGCGCTGCCATGTCTGATGGTGACTTCGGATTCCTGGTTGTAGTGAGAGACACACAGGAATCCCGCGCTGACGGCCAGGGCCAATGGAGGAGAGCGGGGGACGGCGTGTCTGTGGCAGAGTCCGCGAGGTAAACACGAAGAAGCGCACGGAGGAATTCAGCGCTTTGGCCAGAGGTGGACGTGACATTGGGAGGGGGCGGTAGAGTTACGTAGCTATAGCTACATCCACACACAGCCATACAGATCTCTTTTGAGTTCTGTATTTTTCCCCCCAAAGTCAAAAAAGAAAACAAACCCATGGAAAACCAATGGCAAGCCAAATTATGCCACGGAGGCAACCCTTGGATTTACTATTTATTTTAGATAAGGAACTGTTTAATGGTTTACCCCTCCGTGGTGCAAAGTCTTTGGAGCCTTTGGTTAATCCACATCAAATGTTTATCTACAAGATTTCGATATTTGAACGTAAGAATGTTTTTCAAATTATGGTAGGCTTTTTGTCCTCTCCACCATGAAAACTGCACAAATATATTTTGGCATGTATCGATAGCCTACTGGTTATGGAAGAGGTGCCATGTTCTGTTGGGACAGGAATAGCACCGGCACCAATATGACAGATTCTACAGGCTTGTCAGTCCAACAGTGTCTTGTCCCTGCATAAAAACGCATTACATCTTCTGTTTGCTCTCCACGTGTCCTTACCCAGGGTCCTGTGCACATTTTTATATAAACCTGCACTTCTGCCTGGAGGGATTTCAGCACCGTGGTCAAAGGCATAACCCAGGACACCATAAGGTTACAGCCAATTAGAATAGTATTGATGTAGTATATTTTACTCATGTTTACTCACCTTACCCAATGGAGTAAAGTTATGGTACATTTGATTTAGATTTTTGAAAAAAATAAAAAGTTAACACTGAAAATTTTACTGCACATGCTACCATGACCACTGCATAAATAAGCAGACAAAAGCTCTCTGGATACACCACCTAAGAACTCAACTCCTCACAATTTGGGATTATTAGCCACTCCACAGTCAAACTGAGGTAGCCTAAATGTACTCTCACATTGAGTCATCTGAGCATGGGGGTGAAAGGCTAATTTGGTGGCAGAATTTTTGTGAACAACCTCCAGAAAATACTGTGCCCCACACACTTTAAACCCTTGCACAAATGCCGTTTCACATCCTCTTGTTTCTTAAACCTTATGTCATCCACGCTAGCAACAACTTTCTTAGGTCTATGAACATTGATATGTTTTCGTAACAGTTAGCGCTGACGGTAACATTCCGCATGTCAGTCACGCATCGTTAGCTTAATAAACTCTACATTGCTGAGGCAAATGTTATTCAATTCAGACTGTTTCATACAAACTACACAATAGTTTACCTCTGGCAAATGCGGCACCAATCTTAGTCAAGCTGTTAGCTCAGCGTTCTCACTAAAAAAACAAAAAACAAAAAAAAACAGACCAGCAAACAGTGTATCTAATGTGTTACTGTTCTTCTGGGAAGGAGGGATTTAGCAGCATTACTGTGGTGATAGAGCTCTGTCACAGTATCCTGTGTCCCAGCTCAAAATTGTCTGAATGCAGCATTCTTATAGCACACAAACCCTTTCTGTGCAAGTGTGAAAGCAAAGATTATGCAAGAGAATAGAAGGTTCAAACGGTTATTGAACCAGAAGGTGTATAATTGGTATAAAATGTCAGTCGCTCCAGGTACTTGCCGTGAGCACAGGCCAAGCTGTGTAAATCAGGCCTATTCGGCTCCGTTAGCAGACTATGGCCGGTTTTCCACGGTGGGGGAGCACACGATTGCCCCAGGGGTTTAGCCTGGCTTCCGCCGGTTACCGCTGCTTCAGTTCCTTCCAATGATGCGCTGCCAGGGATTTTGGGACCCATGAAAAGATCTCACATTGGGACCCCATGGGACCCACCCCAGGCTACCCCATGCCTGCATAATTACAGCACAATTATTTGAGCACCTCTGGAATAGTCCTAACCCCTCTATACAGCGCCACTGCATGCAGGCACCTATTGGCTACTGGCAGAGCTGGCCATAGGGTTTTAAACAAGAAACAAGAGTGTTGTTGTGGCCCCTAAGTGCTCCAACATAAAACTAAATTTTACTTGAATTGTGTGGTCCAGGGATGGGTGTGGCCTTAAATGACTGCATAGAGTGTTTATGCCAGCAGCCGGCTCTGGCTACTGGTGTTCCATGAGAGATCCTCCTCTCACCCAATCGCTCATGTAGTTACCCTCTGCCTGTCGTGTTTAAAATGGCTCACAAGTAGTGCAGCGGACAAGCTGGAGGCCTGTAGTTTGGGGGCATATTCTGTGCTTCAGCGGCAGAGATCCTTGCGGGGGAGAGTAAATGATTGATTTGTTGATTTATTGGTGAACAATATGGACCGAGAGTGTAGGCAACTTCTTGACAAATTGTTAAAGGGGTGTTAGGTTACTTTCCAGAGAAACAAAAATGCTGTATCACCTCTGAGAGAACTCCGGAATAAACCGCTGCGATTCACCTCAACCCTTGTTTGCGCGCCAACATTCTCGGCGGTCGCCCACTGGCCGCCCGCTGGTTGTGTTTGAGCTGCGATGCCCGCTAGTCTGCACAAACACTGGCTCCTCGGCTCCACCGCAGAGATGCAAATATTCCACTGACACGGCCATCTTAAATCTGACAGCCCAGAAGCACAAAGAATGCGGAGAATGTCTACATCACTGCGTGGGATTTCCGTGCTGCGGGCTAATTAGATTTTCATTCACCTTACAAAATAATAATAATACACCAGCATGACTATTGTCATTTTACTTGTCAAACTAAAATGCAGGCCTATAAGTACCAATTTGAACATACCGTCAGACAAATAATATGAATAGCCTATGAGTTTGTATAAGAACGCAAGAATGCCGCGATATAGCTCAACACAAAAACCACTGCAGTTCTCAGACATGCTTTTTGGAAAACATTTTCCCTTCTTTCCTTTTCTTCTATTTTTATTTTTTGACTTTTTCGGATGTGTTTTCTTAGCTTGGGTGTATATGCTCAAGTCGGGCGAGTCGTGTTTTTTTGTTTAACGGGGCCCGTAATTTACACTAACTTTTTTTCTCTTGTTGAATGAAGCGTTGTTTGCCAAGAGATTAATGGACAAAAGTCAAACATTATCTTTAACAGCTAGCTTGTCCAAATTATACAAATACAACAAGTTCCCCTGCAGCTGTCATCTTGGGGGTTTTTACGTTCGTGAAAGGGATCGCTTTGGGACAATATTCTGTCCTTTAGTGTTTGTGAGAGAGACATTTATTACAAAACAGCAGGCGCAAATTATTATCTCTGAGAAATGCATGGCTCTACGGTGTGCCATTTCCTAACGAACAAGTAAACACGGGGCGCTATTCACAGCCATAGACGAGCAAGTTCCCTAAAAACAGAAAGTTAAATATTCCGTGTTTTCACAGCAGACAAGTCAAGAAAAAAAAAAACACTTTAGAGACTTCAGAATTCTTTAACACAGTTGAACTGCAAATATTAGATAGGCCTGCTTGTTTATTTGATTGACAGATATCTCTTAACTTATCTTATACTCCTAACGCGTTTATAAAACTTTATTTTGGCCGCAAACCTTCACGACTGAGGACTGGTAAGTAAGGATAGATCAATTTTACAATAGATCAAGTTCATGTATAGCCTACTTAAACGGGATGGTAGCCTGCCCTATAGCCTATTTGTGGTAGCCAAGTAAACCAATACAGTGAACTCATAACTGCGATAATTAAAATATTCAGTGATAAAGCCTGAAAGTCCAGACCATATGAAACTAATCAAATCATATGAAATAATTTGCTAACATTTGAAACCTATAACAATATAACAAAATGTCTTCATCTGATTTGCCAGGTTACCAGTCAACCTTTTGTTCCCTGCGACCGCCCCGGGGATTAACGCTCTACCTCAGGAGGAAAACAGTGTGCTTCCTCCCTCCCTAACCCTACAGTCGGCCACAGCTGAGCGAGGTGCGTCCATTACGGACACTGTGCCACTTCCAAGTATACCGTAGACCTATACCAACCTGAGTATACACTCTCGCGCGCAGAGGAAAGCGCGTTACCTGCACATTTATTTATCATCGCGCTCCTTCCATATATATGCAGGCTATGAACTTTGACCCCCCACTTCCCTCTTGAGATGGAGAGTCTGACCCTGTTATTTATTTGTATTGGGGGAGGGAGGACCCTTCAGGTTCACTGCAACCGCAGCGCGCGCGCGCACACACACACACACACACACACACACACACACACACACACACACACACACACACACACACACACACACACACACACACACACACACACACACACACACACACACACACACACACACACACACACACACACACACACACATTTCTGCATCCCTGTAATCCCTAAATATAGTCTGAGTATATAATAATAAAGAGGTGTGACCATAAAATTGACGGACAATAACGCAGCGGATAAGGAAACCATGCAGCCCACTCATAAGCTGCAGGAATTAGTCTCTTGCAGTTTAGCATTAAGGAGAATCACTTATTGACATAGGGCAAGCTCTACTGGAGTGTATCCGATGGAAAAACCAAATACCCACAAGTAGGCTGAGATGAGTGAAGGATAATGATAGGAAAATATGGTGTAATCGTCTGTCTGAACCGCAAGTTACTCCACATCAAGTTTCCACTCTCTTGTGCCACTTGGTAGAGGGTGCCACCCCCAAAAGACGTATACAACCCCTTGTAAATTCATGGAATAAAGTATGGGTCGTATACAACAACCCAAATATAACAAGCAAACCTATTGTAATAGAAGATCAGTAGTTCACGGTAGTTAATAGAACTTCTCTAAAACACCGATTGCTCTGAAAGAGAGGGAAGGAAGATTGGAATTGCAAGTGGCTGTGTCCAATTCAGCTGAAATCCACACGCATCTGTTGTTCCACAGTTTGACCACTAGAGTTGAGGACATGTAGCGCGGAGCAAGGCAATTCTGAGAACGGTAACGGTGTCCTGTTTCACTATTTACCGTGTTTGTGCCACTGTCTCCGGAATAATCAAATCTATTAATAACCAACTTTATTTAAGGGCACAAAGCACAGGGTTGTCCAGATATACTTTGTGATGGTGAGAAACAACCCCTTGTTGTTGTAGTCTGCACCCTCTAAAGAAGTAGAAGATGGCCGACACTGTGGAAGCAGCAGAAATGTAGAACATCACACAGATAATATGGAAAGAGGTACCTTAACACTGGCCAGGTCTCTGTTGAAATGTATACGTCTTTTGGGGGTGGCAGTGTTTTAAAGAGTTTTCCCAATTGGAAGACAAGACGAACACTTCAGTCTATGAGCCAGTACGTTTTCTACACACAATGAAGCACTGCTTGGTAGTGAGCGTCCAGCAAGTCTCTTTATTAAATTCCATAGCAAATAAGTGAGTCAGGACCCTCAGTTAAATTTCCCAGAGGAAGCAAATAAACCAGCTCAATGGGCCACCAACAGCACATCGAATAGCATCTCTGTGTTCCTAGGTCTCCCATCCGAGTATACTAGCCGAGTCCACCCGCTTCAGCCATTCATAAAAGCCCAAGTCTCTCTTAATGACACTTCACTGCAGCGCCAAAGATTATTAATCACCAGGGATTGTTCTGGACACCGTCAAAGTTCATTTCTAGCGCCAAAGTTCACTCTACATCTCCCCCCCCCCCCCCCCATCATTGTATCCACCCGATTCCACATGCTGTTTCCATGGCAACTGCAGACATCTTTGGATCCTAGACTGAGAGCTATTATTTGACTGCGCTCAAATGGCAACATATTACATTTAAATCCTATATATATTTTTTTTTTTAAAGGTAAACCAGTAACATTAAAGGGACTGGGTGCATCAACCGCCCCCCCCCCCCCCCCCCCCCCCCCCCAGCAGCACAATTTTCAGCCATGTCAAGGGGAACGCAATCGATCCTGCGGTTCACAGCAGTGACCACCAGAGGGCGTATGTAACTCACGTGTGTGCGCCACTGAAGTAGCGTTACAGGCAACTTTTTTTTGTTGTTGTTGACAAAAACAGTAAATTTAAGTCATTATCTTAAACCAGGTGGCACAGCCAAACATATTAGAGATATAACCCCATTTTATGATTGTTGGTGTATGTGGACATGGTACAGATTGTCAGTCTTACCAGCATCATGGAAACAGGATTCTACAGTAGACTAGTATGGACATAAATAATTATCGGACTATCAGTGCCCATTTCTACGGATTCCCTAATTAGTGCAAATACTTAAACAGGAAAACTAATCCACTGATCATAATAGTTTTACATTTTCTAAATTTGCTTAGCAGGCCTGCTTAGCTAGGGTAAACTGCATTTTAAAAATCTGTTTAGAGAGTCTTTGCATATCAGGATTCACATTTTGGTGTGCTTTTTATCAATTTGTGAGGCGAGAGAATGTTCCAAGTGCACTCAATAATGAGCATATACATGTACTTGTTTGATGAAACTCAAACTGTTTGTTTTTCCCCACCCAACTTCTGAAAACAATACACCGTTGTGAATGTCCCTGTAAGGCTGTTACCACACTGATAGTGGGTGGATGGCATAAACCCTGAGGCCCCGTTGCCATGGGGACCTACCTGAGTAGCTACCTGTACGGTAAACTCTCACATAGGCTCTAACAGACGGAGGTCGCTGACGGAAAGGTTGGTTTACCTGCGGGAACATTAACACTTAATTATGCCTGACATCTCCAACGGGCTATAAGCTGAGATTCAACAGTGTCTCTGCCTCAGGGACTGTGGTCCAATTCGTAAACAGGTTAATGGACATTACACGGGTCAAAGAAAGACAGGTTGAGACAGAGACAGAAAAAAAAGGCAAGGAAAGGGGGAATGAGAGGTAGAGAGATGGAGAAGTAGAGAGAGGGGGGGGAGACAGAAACAGACTGAGGAAGCTGGAAGGAGACAGCAGGACATGCAGGTTTTCTGATAGTCACAGAAGAATGGATATGACCCCCTCAATTCACTGCTTCGAAGGACACTTACCTCATTTCCTGTATTCAGAGTGCGACCTCATTTCCTGGTCCAGTGTGATCAAATAAAAGAGTGGGGCTATGGAGGATAGAAACAGAAAGAGACGATACATTTTCTTTCCCTCTTTCTTGAAAATATTGTGGTTGTAAATGGTCTCCCTTTTACATAAAACTGTACATAGGTTAATGTGGGTTCTATATTGCACTGCTGATGTTCTGTCGTGACTTTGTGTAGGCCTAAAATGGTTTTGGTGACAAGGCTTTTGTTTGTCCTGCCAATAGAAGATAACGTATTTGATTTAAGGAAGTGTTAAAGAGGGAAAAGGTTGGGTGGAGAATACTGAAGGGGACACAGCACACAGTAATATGTTCAGTGTTAAATCAACTCTTGCGCAAAAAGTACATTTTGCTCTGGCGGAGTACATTTATCCCCTGCTGGATTTGTATAAACTCTGTTAGAGTTGAGTTAACACCAAACATTTCACTGTGCATGATTCATTCACCCAGGGGACTCGGAGAAGGTCAGTACTCCATCCGTCACTGCTGGACGGGATTCCACCCAACTTTTTTTTTTACAAATACACCTGCTTTGTGTCAATGACCAGTCAGTCGTGATCGACAAGCTGAGCCTGATAACACGCCTCGAAGCTTCAGGCAGAGTAGCCTTATTAGTTTGAGATCAGCACGTTCTCACAGGAAGAACAACATCCACTGAATGTACGTCTGGATTCTGGTTCTGAGAAGAACAACAGCCTTTTTATTCTAAACACAGACGCAAGTTCTTTCGCAACACTAACCGTTTGTTTTAGATGTTTTTTTAAACAACCGTTTTTTTGTTTGTTTGAGAAAAGCCGTCGGCGCGATTGTGTCTCTGTTGCACAAACACAGGACGTGAAGGATCTGTGGCCTCGTCCGAGGAAGGCTTCACTCTCAGGATGTCTGGAAAGCATTAGAAAGAACAGGAACTGCCTCGCTGTAGTCTGTCATCTAATCGCAGATGATTACACTTCAGCATAATCTCCCCGTCAGCGGAATCATACTCATTAGGATAATTCGCTGAATTATGACCTCCGAAATATGACCGTTGCAGCAAGAAGGTTCGCGAGAACTATGATGTGGGCGTGGTTATATATATATATCCGGTAGGCGTGGTTACGGAACCCCCACCCACAAACTTGAAATGCTCGTTATCAGCCAGCTGTCGCTCACTTTTCTGTAGGTTTCGCAGGTCGATCACATCACGAGTCCACCACTACAAAGCAAAATAGCCTCTCCCAAAACTGACACGCTATCGCGCCATTTTGAGGAGCCTGGAACTGTACACTTTTACACTCAAGACTTTATCTCCAGCCCCCCTTTGTGATGTCCGCTCCTCCAGTATTAGAGTAATAGTATTAGAATCTGTGATCATTTACCTTGACCCCATGCGCCACTCTACATCTTATGGAATGTCCTTGTAGCTGTGTGTGATATAGACTAGTACTGCACAACAGGGTCAAATCTGCATTATAAAACAATGTATTCGTTCATATAATTTATGTGTGTTTAGTAATACAATTCAAAATTAAATCCAAAATTGGCTCAAACAGACAAATAACATGTTGTTCCCACTTAATAGGACAGCAATTCTCAAAAATGAGCTGCAACAATCTTCAAATATGCTCACTTAATTAAAAATTTCTCCAGTATAAATTTTTTTTTACAGCTATCTAAAGAGTTAAACCATTTCAAATGCATGGTCGACTCAGGTAACAGCCTAGGCTTGTTCTGTCTGGGTGAAACCTCCAGATTATTAACATGGTTGTATATTTGCAGTTTAAGAGAGGTTGGGAAGGGGGGTGATGGATGGTATTGTAGTCCTTCAAAAAAGTAGATAAAACTATCCCACAGCAATTAATACACACCCTGATTTGATAAATAACATTGGGCCTCATTCACCAATCACTCTACAAATTTTTTCTTAAGACTTTCTTTAAAACATTTTTACAAACATTTTGGGATTAACTGATGCTTGCTTTCTGAGTTTATGGTCTACCCAATAAAAAAAAATCCCAAATAAGAAAACATTGGTGAATGCCAGAATGTCCATAAAAACATTTTAATGAAAGTCTTAAGAACAAATTTGTTTGTAGAATGGTTGGTGTACTCGTGGCCTTCATCTATTTTCCCAGAGGATCATGGGAACATGAGTTAATAGGGCTCGGGAGGCCATTTTTAAATGATTGAGGGACAGTAATGAAACATCCTAACAATACGAGTCTCTGTGGCTTCCCAAATTAATGAGATCTAATGTAGAATTTTTAGTACAGAGGCACACACTCCAATGATTAATCAAGAAAGAGATTTAAGCTTATTGTCATTTTATTTTCAAGGCGGACACATTTTTGCTCATGCTGTACTCGATGTCATTCAAAATCATGAGCCGAAACGTCTTCCTGAGTCTGGAAGGCTGACGCACTGTCTATGACAAACAAAGCACAAGGTAAAAGCTCCATTGTTCATAGAATACATTTTTTTTAGGTTAATATTTTTTATGAGGTTTGTAATTATTTCATTTTTCCATTCGTAGAACAGAAATTACATTTTCCCCACATGAATTATAGTATCACAAACAGACAGACAAACACCAATGTTGGTTTTAATGATACTGTATTAAAAGTGGAATACAATCAGTGCAAAACTATCCCAGTGCCATTAATTTAATACACTCTGGAAGAAAACAGAACAATAAGATGCCATCACTTATTAATAACAAAAAGGTTAAAATAAGTTATCGAACCAAAGAAAGACATGTAACACACAAAATCTCCTCATGCTGAGGCCTTTTAGGAATACCACAGAATGCTTTAACACCAAGGAAGAATATCTTGGAGGACTAACAAGTACAGTAGACAAGACACAGGTTCATGCGGTCATCTCTTTACTGATTGGTGGATGATCTGGCATGCAGCGCTCAGGCAGGGTTTCCATTGGCTGTCTACCTGTTACACAACAAGTCTAATTTCCCTAACTCTTATTCAAGTATTTCATTGATCACTGATTCACTGATGCGAAACAATTGTACTGTGCCGTGGAAGGCAAATCGTTTTCATCGGCTCGGACAAGTCGATGAACGGCAGCGATACGTTGTCAATCAGACTCGTTTCAACCAATAAAAAAAAGACACTGCTCTCCATAGCATTTATGACTGTTATGTTTTATGATTATGTTCAAACCAGTCAGTGATTGATTGGTATAGCTCCGGACATTTTGGTGCTCACAAAGCCTCCAATTCCTGTGACGATGACAGTGGGATCTCTAGCAGCCGGGTTTTCCCCAAGACCAGAGGAATCCTGGAAGTGAACAAGCTCTGGGCGTAACCAGGTTATTGATCTGAAATAAAGGCACATCTTTTCTTTTTGCTTTTTTTCCATCTTTACTTGTTAACTCTTTACTCCTGGTTTTGACTTCTAATTTTGTGGGGAAAAAGGAATAAAACAACAATTACATGTTCGTTTAAAAATACCATAGTTGCAAAGTTATGACTGTCCAAAGGCTCTTCGCCCGGTCATACAGTAAAACAAAGCCACAGAACACCAAACCCAGGAGTACCGAGGATTTCCTCTCAACGGTTTCTCACTGGTGAAAGTCTAGTGAATCCCAGGTCGCGTTCGGATTGGCTCCCTATGCGCTTTATAGTGCACTATTTAGGGGACTGGGCATTCCGATGGTTTCCCAATTCTCAATTGAAAACACTGAGAATTTTCACATCCTACAAAATGGCCGATTCCCTAAATACTGCACTATAAAGCGTATAGGGAGCAAATCCGAACGCGGCCCCAGACTTCTACAATCCCAGAATGCCTCTTGAGTTGATCTGTGTTATGACGATTGCTCCTTACAGTAGCTTTTACAGTACACTGCACAGTGAGGAGGAAGGGGAGGGGGATAAGGCAGCTCTCGTGACCCCTCTGTGACCTCTGCGCCATCATTTCTGTCACTTCCTGCAGTATTCTGGGTAATTTTTGCAGGCCTTCTGCATGTCACCTAGGAACCCCGGCACACCGCTCTGAAGAAGAAACAGAGACACTCACACATAAGCATGTACACACACACACATGCGCGCACACACACACACACACACACACACACACACACACACACACACACACACACACACACACACACACACACACACACACACACACACACACACACACACACACACACACACACACACACACACACACACACAAACACAAGTGTGTCGAGTTGAAAAGGATATGACACTCAGCAGACTTTCCTGTCCAGGGCCAGCTGACCAGAACTCAAGCTTACAAAGTACCCATATATACGTACATGCTCATCTTTACTGAATCAAATAAAGTTAAGGATGAAAAGTTTAAGAAACGGTTTAAGGGATGTAACAGCAGTTTCTCATCCAACTCCGAACCTACCGCAGTCTCCTTCCCACCACACCACAGCACGCCGCTGCTATGTGAGACGGTCTGGGCTCGGGAACGTTTATCGCCACATAAAAACATCTGCTCACAATCAAGAGCCCCCAGGGCATGCTGGGACAGCTGCCATTTACGCAAGCGGGGTGTCGGCGCCCTCGGAGATCACTCGCCGCGCTGCGCCTCCCAAGATCTTTCCTCACCTCTTAATGTGCTTATCCCCAGATCAGCTGTGGAAATTAACTCATCACACCAACCACAGCTTCGTACCCATACTAAACTGCACTTTAAGGGACTAAGAAAGCCATCTGATAGGGTTCAGTTACCATGAGCACTCACATAAATTAATTTGCTATCACAAGTGTACAATTAAAAATGTCCCCTGGCCTGGGGTATTATCAACTATTGCAAAGGCAGTAGGCTAGTGTGCGCACCCAACCCAAATTGGGCTCAGGTGTAGGCCAAAATGAACAACTAAAAGTAAAGCAGAAAGAATAGCCGCACACTGAAATTGTAAGCTCCCTTTTTGCCAAGACCTTATTGGTCGAAACATTGCCCGTCTATTAAATTACGCATTTTGGGAGCTTATAACTTCAGCGTGTGGACATTCCTTCTTTTTTAATATTATGAAATATCACCAATATTTTGGTACTGTCCAAAGTTTAGGATTTGAACCCGCAGTCCGCTCACAAATTTGGAGTTTGTTGAGTGTGAACTTACCTTGGCTGCCCAGTTCACTAGCCAAGTTGGTATCATCCCACCTGGGTTATCAAAGTAATTCATGAACACTGCAAAGACAGCACACAGACAGACCTATGTGAGCAATCAAAAACACAGCAGACAGCACACAAACACACAGACACACACACACAGTGGGTAGGGTAGACTACGGTAGAAATCCTCAGTAGCTTAGCACGATGAACGCGTGGACCCACCCAAAATAATGTGCCATAAATAAATGAGCACAGGTAGGCCTACATTCTGATTTAAGGGCCTTGTTAGTCTGAATGTAGTGAGCACTTCAAATAATATACCAATAAACTTTATTTTTAGAGGCGTGTGATTTAAGGTAAAACTCACTTTTTTAAAACACTGAAGAGTGCATTTAAACAAGTAAACTACACGTGTGTGCATGTACTTAAACATATAAACACATGCAGACAGACGGGAGAGAGTGTTTAAACGGGCAAACCCCACATAGCTACACGTGTGTGTGTGTGTGTGTGTGTGTGTGTGTGTGTACTTAAACATATAAACACATGTAGACACGGGAGAGAGAGTATTTAAACAGGGAAACCCCACATAGCTACAATTGTGTGTGTGTATTTAAACATATAAACACATGCAGACAGAGTATTTAAACAGGGAAACCTTTCAGATACTAAAACCAGGAAGAGAATGCCGATGTGTGTGGGCCTTTACACAGAATGAGAGCTGCACGTACTTTTGGTTCCGGAGGCCTTGTCACTCTCGATAGCCAGGCTCTGTTTGTAGTCCTTAACCCTCAGAACTCCACCCTTCTCTGGACACTGTGAGACCGGGCTGCTCTCGGCCAGAACCACCCAGATCTTCCTCCCGTCCATCTCCAGATCTCTCCTCTCCCTCACGTACACATACTGAGCTAAAGAGTTAAAGAAGCCTGGTGGAAATGCCTGTGTGTGTGTGTGTGTGTGTGTGTGTGTGTGTGTGTGTGTGTGTGTGTGTGTGTGTGTGTGTGTCTATCTGTGCCTGTGCGTGAGCATGTATGTGTGTGTGTGTGTGCGTGTGTGTGTGTGTGTGCGCGTGTGTGCGCATGTCTGTGCGCGTGTGTCTATCTGTGCCTGTGTGTGAGCATGTATGTGTGTGTGTGTGTGTGTGTGTGTGTGTGTGTGTGTGTGTGTGTGTGACAGAAAAACCCAAACTTCTTCCTAAAAGGCAGACTTGTCAAATCAACACTCCTTCCAGATGAAGGGAATTTTAAATTTAAATGGAGAATTACTGCGCATAAAAGATGAGTGTTTTTTTAGATCAATCATGCTGTAACATCTGTTTTTCACAGTTTAATATTTGTCAGGATACATCTCTGTTCGACAGAGGGAATGGGTACTTCACCTCCCAGTAAATTGCAGTCTGTCCATCATAGTCTTTTTCATGTAGCTCTGTACAAGCAGAAACAATAAGCACACATTCAGTATAGCTGTGGAAATAAAACACTCCCATTGAATTAGCATTGCACATTCTCTAAGTGATGTCAATGACTGGAGGGACAGTGCCAAGAACCCCCCCTCCCCACACACACACACACACACACACACACACTCGCCAATCCCTCGCACACAGACGGTTTCCCCCGAGCGACGGCTGTTGTTTTGTTCCCTTGGCCGTTTAATGTACAGACGCCCCAGAGTTTTCAGTCATTCAAAAATTTACAACAGCTAATTTTGGGAGACGGTTCTTGTGAGCTTGAAATCGAGCTTAAGCCAGGTTAATGTTGCGCGGATCTCATGTGTGGTCGCGTGTGTCCTCCGTATGCGTTTAGTTACGCCACTAAGAGAAACATGGAGGATCCTTATGGTTCGTACCAGCGATGCCCCCCAGGCTATGTAAAAAAATATACCGTATGCCAACTGAAGTTAAAACCGCAGATGTACACGCTTACCAAGGTCATGTTACACGCAGTCCTAGAACATAACAAAATATTACATTACATGCCTTTGGCAGAGCCTCTTAGAGCTATGCATAAAGCAAAGTACATGCATGTCAGTACATTAAAAGGATGAAATATCGCGACAGGTACATCACAGCAACACTCTTTGAACCAGATATACAGGGGAGTTTTTTTCCAGCTCAATTGCTCAGTTTTTGGGGGTTCAGACCTGATTTTTTGCCCAAATTTCTGATGTATTTCCACGATAAAGCGCCTTTGTGGCTGTGTCTCTGTAAAAAGCGCTATACAAACAAAATTTAATTTAATTTAATTGAAAGATATAACAGTAGATGAAGTGCTGTTGTGTATATACATGTATCCGGCAGTACACACATTCTCCACAAAACCAATATCCTACCCTAGTGACTAGGGTAGGGTATTGGGTTTGTTCCACTAGGGTAGGCTATTGGGTTTTGTTCCACTAGGGAAGGGTATTGGGTTTTGTTCCACTAGGGTAGGGTGTTGTGTTTGTTCCAATAGGGTAGGATATTGGCTTTGTTCCACTAGAGTTGGATTAGCTCACACGTTATACAGATACTCAGTGGCTAAGGTACGGTTACCTGCAAAACACTTTAAAGGCGGACTGCAAGGCAACATAAAAGATGAGAGTTGGAGAAAAACCAGTAAAATTTGTTATTTTTCTATGTCCTACCACATATTTAAACAGTAATAGACTGTTTGGCAGCTAGGATTAAAGTCATTAGCCTACATCACACTACAACATGGAAATCTGAAATTTCATCAGGTGGAGGGTCTCAATCTCAGAACTGTAAAATAACTTACTTAGTTTAGTTCTGTGGTCTCAATCTCCACATTTTCATCGTTGAGTTTACTGACCTTTGACATAGCTGTCCCATTTTTTCCGATAGGCCAAGTCCATGTAGACGTCAGCACACAGCTCCGGACTGCAAGAGGCGAGAACGCCGAAGACTTTGTACTCATAAAGACCCGTTTCCTGTGAAATCGCATTAAAATGACTGTTTACTAGCTTGCCTTGCACTTGACCATTAAATCACAACATTCTTCAGGCACACTTTCACCAAGGCTTAACAGCTTCAAATAGATTTAGTACCGAGTCTAAATCCTGGATTTTCAACAGGGGATCCTTAAAGGTACTGTAGGGGGGTCCCTGGTCAGACTTAAAATGCATTAGCTATAGCATTTGAGCCTGGGTGAGGGAACCCTAGATCAGAAAAGGTTGGTAGCCTAACCCCTTGTCTAAATTGTAAAATATTTCAAAGCGGCAATGCACTCTTACATTTATGTTGTGGCATTAAGCAACAATGATTTTCTGAAGATAAGTGCATCACTGTACAGTCAGGAGCGGCGCGAATTCGTGCTTTGGGTAATGCGTTTTATTGAGGATGTTCCTTTAAATTGTCACGGCGACACACTGCGGACAGTTTCCGCATTCTGAACATTTGACACTGACAGCCTTACGCCGAATCACGAGAAACACAAACCAGGATTTTTTATAAATCTGTTTTATCTAAATGCGTGTTATTCATTTTATAGCCTACTATACATGCTAATACTAGCCTTTGTTGTCAGTGCACCAAATATTTACAAAACGTATCCACTTAGCTAAATTTAGCAGTGCTCAGATTAGCCTATCCCCAATTAATGAAATTAACAGTATCATTTGCGCTGTCGGATGCAGATACATCGTTAATACTGTGTGTTCAATGAAATGTATAAGTAATATTTCGCCTCGATGACGCTACTTGTTACGGTCGGTATGGATTTGAGCCCCTATAGCCGAAGTCGCAACTTTCAATTTTACCTTGTCATATCGTCGGTAGATTTTAACGCCCATAGTTTCTGTAAAAAACTCCCATCCTTCCAACTGAGGTTCGTCCAGCTCTTTCCAAGCCTCTTGAAACTGTTCATCGGTGAATTGCAGTGACATTTCTCCAGCCCTTCTTGGTCGCTGTCCCTTGGGCAGAAAAGCGAATTGTGCGGAAGCGGCAACGAGGCACACCTGCCTGAATGTGGTATGTCAACTACCGGAAATTCTAGCTAAACTGCTCAATTCTAAACATTGACATGCCTATCTCAGGAACACAATAAACGGGCGGTTTATAAAATAAAATAAAAAATAAAAAAATCATAATAATAACGTAGCTAGTAGTAACATTAATTGGTCCTTTTCTGCAATTGTCTGAAAATCAACATTTTACTTTACAATGTTTTAAAAGATCGTTATCTCCTTTATTTTGCAGGTCTTTAAGCACGCGCCTTGAAGGTTGCCTGTCTGTAGCTCTTGGGATGTTTGCTTACCACATGAAATGCACTTTTGAGTAAATCACTTCGGCTGAAAACATAATATGCAAAATGATAGAGATTGTTGATTGTAATTCATTCTTTGCATCGCTGTTATGGCTTGAGAGAGAGAGAGAGAGAGTTTTTTTTTTTTTGATTTTTATGTCCCCTTTATTTAAACAATGCCAGGAACATATTTACAAGAATCAAAACCTGTCCTTCAAATCATATCATTTTTCCTAAACAATATTTAAAAATGACAAAACACAAAAATACATTTTCCAAAGAATCAAATAAACCCCTTAGTACAATGTTGTTATTTTTCTTTTTCCTATTTCCCTCAGAGGCACACCTTGTAGCCTGCCTCATCATCAACTGCACAAATCGCCTCATTTACACACCAGATTTCTTTGAAATTTATTTACATTGCTATGCAATTTAAAACACAGAGAGAGAGAGAGAGACACCTGTCTTGGAACCATTTATTATCACTCAACACAATAGAGCTGTAACTCAATCTGCATTGCTTTGAGTTCAGCCACTGAGACCTGGTGTCGATCCACTGAGGTCAACACCTCCCATTCCACTCACTGATCCCCACAGAGCATTTAAAGCACACAGACCTCACCACAGGAGCGAGCAGGAACCAAACAGATAACATACAGGGTATACAACGCTCTATGGACACGCGAGTACTGCGCTACTGCTGTAGGTCGAGAATACTCTATAGCAGGGCTGCCCAATCCTGTTCCTGGAGATCTACCGTCCTGCAGATTTTCACTCCAACACTAACAAAGCACACCTCATTCAACAGCTAGAGATCTCATTGAGCTGCTCATTAGTAGAATCAGCAAATGAAAACCTACAGGATAGTAGATCCCCAAGAACGGGATTGGGCAGCCCTGATCAGCCCTGGGAGGCAGTGTAGTATAATGAATTATTATTATTTTTATAATGGTTAAGGAACTGGCCTTGTAACAGAAAGGTTGAAGGTTCAATTCCCAGGTAGGACACTGCCTTGTACCCTTGAGCAAGGTACCTACCTGAATTGCTTCAGTAAATATCCAGCTGCATAAATGGATAATATGTAAAAAAAAATAAAAATAAAAGTTGTGTAAGTCGCTCTGGATAAGAGCGTCTGCTAAATGCCTGTAATGTAAATGATCTACACTGTACAACTGCATGTCAGACATAAAAATGGAATGTGATGATAGGAGAAAGAGGCATACCTCTTCTCGGCCCTTTTAAAATCACATTTCCAAAATGTGTCACCCTTCTGTCTGGAACCTTCTCTGACCCCCCCCCCCCCCCCCCCCCACCCCCAACTGAATAACATTAAAAATACATAAGGAGAGAGACTTTCTTTTCGCTTTTAAATGAAAGAAGTACAGGCCTGAAAGAGCGTGGCATTCTGGGGGCAATTGAAACACAATTTTTTCTTACAATTGCCCCCAACCATGAACACATGAAACTAGCTAGCTTGCTGGATAGAATCTCAGCTCTACCTTGTTTCAGATTGGTGCAATTTTATGGTGTTGCAATTGCCCCCTGTTACAATTGCCCTCAGAATATTCTATACTTTCTGCTCCTGCTACTACCAAACACAGGTCATGAAACTTAATGTGCAGGCTACAAAAAAAAAAGAAATGTAACATGGTGATTAACATGGGTTGGGTGGGCTGTTCCTGGGTCTGGTGAGAACACAAGAAGATAAAAATGTATGATGACAACAGAGGTGGGAAGTCTATAGGGGTCAGTAAATAAAAGTCCTGCCATGTGCTTCTTCCACACATTAACTCGGCCAGATGATTTCACTAATTAGTTCCACCTCCCGGATGAAGAATCGGGCTAATTAAGCACATCCAGGTGATGGGAACAAAATGTACTTTTACTTTCTGAACCTGGATTTTACACCTCTGGCCATTCAGTCCATCTAGGCTTGTAACTTGGCTCCTGCCCAGACCAGTGGTTTCCAAACTGTAAGGTGGGACCCACTGGCGAAATGTGAGAGGAGTTAATATGGGTCATGTGATATGTCTTGGGGGCAAAAAAAATCTGTAAATTACACACATCCCATCATCACTAGCACCTGTAAAATAAAACCCTGCTCTATACTCCATGCTAATAGTGTTGTTTTTCTGATGTGTTACAAAAATTTAAATTCCATACGTGAAGATATAAGAAGTTCACAAATTAAGTTCTTAAGTTTTCATTTCCACATCTACGTCCTCTTTTCTCTGATGACAGAACTGCCTGAAATATCTCCTGGAATCCACTTTCTTCATTCATTTTAAAAAATTTAAGAACCTGCCAGATCCGCCCTTTGCTGAGACTGAGGAGGTTTGAGTATGTCAAGTCTTCCTCTGTAATGTTTAATTTTGGTACCTGGTAAAAAAATTTAGTCACCATTCTTTGTTCCTTCTTCTAGTGTATTTGTAAATACCTCACCACAATGTCTGAATCTAGGTAGACTTGGGTCAATTATGACAGCCAGATTTTATTTTATTTTTTTACTTTGAGCACATTCAAATTTTTCAATGAATTATTCTGAAGTTATTATTATATCCCACATGCAGACCTTCACATCTCCTCATGTAAAATAAATTTGTCAAGTTCTGGTTTCGTGAATTATTTTACTTGCTACCAAACATGCTACATCACCATGTGAAGGTTTTTGCCATCTGCGTGCTGCCGTGCCCTGTGTGTGTGTGTGTGTGTGTGTGTGTGTGTGTGTGTGTGTGTGTGTGTGTGTGTGTGTGTGTGTGTGTGTCCGCAGAAGTTCTTCCCCACTAAGAAACCTCCCATTTGAGTCATTGAGACCTTCCAGACGTCCCCCCGTTTTCAGTATAATGGGAGCAAAAAATCTCTTCTGAGGGAAGCGTGAACCAGACACCCGATGAATGAGATTCGAATTCCAGCACGCGGCGCCGGCAGCGCGAGCGTACACTGACACTGCAGTAAAGCGAGGAGCTATTTCAAGTCCGAAAGATTTACTGTCGATCTTTTGTATGGTGCTTAGAGAATTTCTCCGTTTCATAACAACAAAAAGTTTATTTGTTTTGAATAGGCTAGAAAAAAAAAAACATACATTATTTAGAAAATACTTGGAAAATCTGTTTACTGTCGCACTCGAGAGGACGATGGACACGAGAGTCTTCAAGTGAGAACTCGCAGAAGAACGGAGAACACAAGCGTAAGGTGAGTCTTCGTTAGTGCGCTAAAAGTCGCGCAACTCCAAGTAAACAACAAAGGGGTCTTGTTTTAATTGAGCGATGTGCGTGGCGTACCTAAACATAGCAAACATTTATACCTTTTATTTATTCTTTGCTTTTAACATTTAACTGTTTTTGAAAATGTATATTTACCTGTTTATATGTCGTAATGTTTAAATCCGTAGGGTACCACGTTAGCCAACACTTCTTTAAAAGTCTAGGAATAAAAACTGCGATTCCAATCGCTTATAAAAGTATATATGAATTGATTTGCAATTGTTACTTCTCTTTTCGAAGAAAATGGCAAAACAAACCGCAGCGTTTACGTTTTTACGTGGGTTTTTATGCGTTTCTTTTTTATGTGTTTTATACGTTTAAATTATAAATCATCAAAAATTAGTTCTCAACTCTATTTTATGTTTCTCTAAGCATTCATATTCAAGAGGATTTCTACTTTCTTTGATCTCATATATTTGATCGCGCGGCTGTGTTTGGGCATGGGGAGATGGTAGAGTTGAAGCTTGTAGAATTCAGTAGATTTGTCTTTATGTCAGTTCATTTCAGAGGTTATCGATGATTGTGTTAACCACTGTGTGATGTCATCCCCCGCACACTGCCACCCGATTCCAATTCTGTGATTTCAATAGTAAGAAAAGGGAGACCTTATCTAAGAATATTAGAAACATCATCATGAATACATAACATATGTGTCCAATGGCAAAAAAAAACTATATGAACTAAGTATAAACTCAGAGGGAAAGGCGGCCAAGGCTAGCTTCCACCATACCACACAAGCGTACACATCCCCCCCCCCCCCCCCCCCCCCTCTCTCTCTCTGTCAAATTCACAAATGCTTTACTGGCATGACAAGATACATCTTATGTTGCCAAAGCACAGACAAGATCATGTACAATTGAACACATCTCTCTCTCTCTCTTAAACATAGTGGCTTGCCAATATGTAGTTCTGAGAAGGTCAATCAGTAATTGACTGAAGAGCTTACAACAAGAGCAGATCGCTGACCATCGCTCCCTTATGAAATCACAGACTCTAGTGGTTGCTTTGCTCTTTTGATGCAGACAATCTTCTGCCAGTCTTCAGAAAGAGGCAATTAAATACAGCCAGGAGCAAAACTAACAACTGTTTTTTACCCTGCGACATGACTTCATATTTCAGCATTTAGCAGGCACTCTAGTGCAGAGGGACATATACGGGCTATGTTTTTGCATACAGTCCATTATATTATGTTTTACAGAAGCAATTCAGGTCCAGAACCTTGCAGACAGGTACCCCAGCTGGGAATTGAACCAACAAATGGAACCCACAACCTTTGCCTTAATATAGACCCAGTACCCTAGCTATTTTGCTATATAGCTGCCCCACATAAAGCAGGGTTAACTGAAATTAAAATGTTTGCAATTCAGCGTATCCAAGGATACCGATACTGGCTTTGTACTAAATAAATAAACAAATGTACCCATGTCTTTCTTCGACAGATTCAGAGCCATGAGCCAATCAGCCCAACAAAGGGCGTAGCGACTCAAACGTAAGCACTCCGCCGAATTTGGCGCGGCGCGGCGTATACCGCCATGACGGAGCTGGGAGAAGTGGAGACGAAGGCGCCCGCGGGTCCCGGACGCGGCCCGCGCGGAAACGCCGCGCGACGCCCAGAAGGCGCGCGCGGTGACGGTGTCGCCCGCCGCCCCCGCTGGTCAGCGAAGTCCAGCTGCTGGCGGCGACGGGCGGGGCAGAGCTCTCCTGCTACCGCTGCACGGTGCCGTTCGGCGTGGTGGTGCTGATCGCCGGCGTGGTGGTCACCGCCGTGGCCTACACCTTCAACACGCACGGCTCCACCATCTCGGTGCTGGGCCTGGTGCTGCTGTCCGCCGGCCTGCTGCTGCTGGCCGCCAGCGTGGCCTGCTGGAAGGTGCGGCGGGAGAGGCAGCGGGAGAGGCGGAGGGAGAGCCAGGCCGCCCTGGTGGCCACGCGGGGAAGCGTGTTCGTGTGAGGGGCGGGGGGGGAGAGGCCCCGCCCCGCCCCAGCCAGGAGGGAAAACGATAACGCCTGGTATCGTGAAAGATGGGGGGGGGGGGGGGGGGCACGGGCACTCCGTTTGGACGCCTCAACGACGCGAAGATATCGATCGATTAACGTCCGATTAGTCTCAGTTGTTGCCGTGGTGTCTCCCTGGGAGACCGTTAACGGCTTCGACCTCAAACATTCTGACCGCATCTGGACAACGTGGAAGCGAGCCAGTCAGGAGGGATCGTAAATTAAGACGAATAGCGCTAACTGGAGAAAAGGAAATGGGTTTATTAATGTTGCATAAGCTGGGCAATAATTGAATTGGGCGGCAAACCAATAAAGAAGGACCCGGCGGATGATCAGAATCATGTGGATGAGCCTCGCTTCATTGCAACCACAGAAGAAGAGTTCACTTAATTTGATAGAAGCTCCGCTAGAGTATCGGACAGACCTGTGACTCTGGAAAAGAGAGACTTGTTTTAACATGTTACCGATAATATAACCCCCATGTATCCTGTATGGACGTTTGTTTTGAAATGGTATCTGATGATAATATATGATTTGATTAGTTAAATCAAATTCAGGCCGAACCTACATAATAAATGTATATCATGCATCTGAAAAAAGATAAACATTTATAAATGAATGATGGCAGAACAGTACATACTACATGATCATGCTGTAATTGCAGTGGATGTTTCACTGATGTACTCGCTGTATATGCTTTGCCTAGCAGGCATTGGTAACCAGGGCAAGCACCTAGCCACACCGTAGCATTTAAACCTATAACCTTGTGGTTCAGTTCTATGGCTACTATTAATTTTTCAATAAACCGGTCTGCTTTGTATCTACTGTGATGACATCATTCCTGGAAATCGCTGGCTGTGTATTGAGAATGTGCAATCTAACTGGAAAAGGAATTAACTCACTGAGTCCAATCACAATGTTATTGAGATTTAACTTCCAGTTAATGGAAGTGTTCATTTTAAAAGTATTTTTAAAAAAACATTTTATGAGCCTCAATTTAAGTGACAGGTCAGTAATATGAATAATAGCTTGTTTGAATCTCAGGACCCCAGTATGAATTCACAGGGTGTGTGTGGTTTTATGGGATACTATGCTAATCTCAATGGTTGATCCAATCCAACCACAAAGTGGTTTGACCTGAACTTTCAATACCAACGAAAGATAGTGTTACTTTAAATTCAGAATGAAATTATGTAAAATGTAACGGATTCCTGTTCATTTTACTCAAATGTGAATACTTAAAACAGGTTACATGTAGTAGTACAATAATGCCTATTAATCAGATTTATGACTGAAGATTTATGATTAAACGACATACAGTGTCAATAACATCAGAGACGTGTAGAGGCATACTTTATCTCACTTGCATTTTTTCCCCCATAACATCTACTGAATGTTTTTGAGAGCAGAGAATGAAATACATTTGATTTGAGGACAGAAATACATTACATTACACACGCACGAAATCACCTAGGTGTCTTCTCTGCAAATTCCTAGGAGAGACAGGAAGACCGCGGCGGTTTGAATAACTCGGGTTATAAATATCTCAGTCTGTGCAACCAGCAGTTATATTTATAGGTGGCGTCTGCGTCGTCGTGCGTCACCGTGACACCAGACACTAATGGGGGGGGGGGGGTGGCTTGCGTCAGAAGGGGGCGGGGGCGGGGGCGGGGTAGGGGGGGGTCGAAGCCAGCGCAGGTGCTTTGGGGGGCTAACTTTATCGCCGGAGGAGGGAAGCGCGTTGCTGAGAACGGGACGGGACGGGACGTCTTGTCATTCCGACACCTGACTCCGGGGTTCTGGTGCTAATCCTTAAAACATGAACACAGAGGGTTGCCCCCACACACAACCACCACCACTGCCCACGCCTCCGCCCCACACAGCTCTGACCTCGGCATAGCGGGTCACTCGCAGATGGCGCTAAGAGGCAGTGTCAACGGAAAAAGGGATGAGCCCCCATATTAAATCGAGCGGCGGAAGTGCCCTTGCCGTACGCGCTGAAACGCGTGCTCCTCGGTTCCCCCGACCAATCGCATTGTCAGAACTCCTTGGAGATGGCCGCTTAAGCTCCGGCCCTTTTTTGTGCAGTCATGTGCCCCATGGCCTGTAATCAAGTGCTGAGAACGTCAGGGCAGTGCCGGCAGCAACACCACCCGGTGCCCTGCTCACGTCAACCTGCAGAAGCTAAGCGAGGTTGGGCCTGGTTGGTATGTGAACGGGAGGCAACCTGTTAAAAATAAGAGGTAAGACGTGATGGTGGGCCCAGTGAAATCCAAGCCACAGCATAGTGATGGGGACACTGTGCAGTAGAAGTCGCTGACCTTTTTTGCGTCAAATGAATCCTATAGGGATTGCCAAAACTGCAATTAGATGGCACCTCCATGCCATCTGGAAGGGGTGCCAGAAGAAGGCCTCTACTGTTATTAAACCAGTAATTTGAGCGCTGAGTAACACCAGGGGGTATTTCACAAAGCAGGATTACTGACTTAGCTGGATAACTGCACTGAGTAAAACCCGGAACCCTCCCGAATATGGAACATGGACTGAAATAAAAAGAGCTGTTCCAGGTTTTACTCAGTGCAGTTATCCAGCTAACTCAGTAATCCTGCTTTGTGAAATACCCCCCAGAGGCCACTAGTTTCATTGTTGGTTAAACTATGGTTTTCATATACAAAATAACCTAGTTTTCAGACCCTATTTTTTTTTAAATGCCACAGTAATTTAACGCTTTCCGTCAATAAAGGATTCAAATTCATAAAAAGAGTGTGTTTGGATGTCAGTTTCAAAGTTACAGACATTTCAACCTCTATTCCTGATGGAGTTGTATCCCCAGGGTTACGCTGTAAAAGACCTCCAGCATCCCACCTGTGTAGTACCTGGATTGCATGTAGTAAAGAAAAAACAAATGGGTAAAGGTTAATATTTTCTCAAACGGTAAAAAAAAAAAAGACGCTTTCTGAACACAGGCTGTAGCCTCAGTTAACACCATCTGTCTGGAGCAACCTTTACGGCATTGAGTTATGGCGCCACTAAACAACGGGGCCGTTGCGAACCCGTCCCGAGCAGAATCACAAACGAGCGCTTGTGGTCGAGCCGAGAGCAGCGGGACGCGGATCCCAGCTGTGCCCGCGTCTGCGTCTGTGCGTGCGTGTGAAAAGGTCGCCGTTACGCAACAGGGCCCCGTCTGGACGGCGTCACAGATCACGCCTTTAA
The DNA here is from genome assembly GCA_029718625.1 of Synaphobranchus kaupii. Taxonomy (NCBI): domain Eukaryota; kingdom Metazoa; phylum Chordata; class Actinopteri; order Anguilliformes; family Synaphobranchidae; genus Synaphobranchus; species Synaphobranchus kaupii. Next base: position 24,276,152 of record CM056387.1, read on the forward strand.
TCAGCCGGGGACTCCTCCTGAGTGCTCATCTGGGAGGAGCCCAATAAGAATGTTTTCAGATGAAATATTCAGGACAAAAGGTCAAAGGTCAGGAAGTCACTTTCAGTTTCCTGCTGCCTCCTAAAGACGAGCATACAGTCTCTTTTATCTACTTTGTGTCCATTTTGGCCACCTCTTTAACTGACACAAATCAAGAAGGTGGTGCTTTGCCTGGACAGGAAGCTTTTCACATTTTAAGCCCCATCAGTTTATTACCATGATTTTGAAAACACAAATTATTATTTTTTTCTTTCCAAAGAATCCAATCCGATCATGGATGCACGACACAAAACATTGCTGGAACACTTAGCCACCCCTCATGCTGTGCTTTAACACAGTCAGTTAGTCAGCAAACCTAGCGGGGAGGCTACCTAGGGTGCTCACGCTGCAAAGACGAGAAAGAAACGGATCTTTATTTTGTAGCGTCCGAATGGTTAGCATGTGTAGCGTAGCGCATTCATATGGAAGCGGCCTCACTGTCTTAGTTAAACAGGACGGCACTAACAGCTTACAGAAAACATCTGTGTACTGTTGCCACATTATGTAAATGACCGCTTATTTTTTATTGGCTGTTGGCAGCCAATCGCTTGCTTGCGAAATACATCAAATCAGGCCCTGGCACACATTTGTAGCTTGAGAGGCGTTTCCATAGCAATTATAACTGCAGAAGGACAGCACGCACTGCTCAGCCTAATGTGTTTTGTTGAGGAACAATGTCAGAGAGGATTAAAAAAAAAAAAAAAAGTTTAAAAGTTGTTCGACCCACTACATGCCGTTCTTGCTCTTGTTTTTCACCAAACATTTCTGAATGTCAAAAAGAAAAAAAACTGGCTCAATAAACAATTGAATTTTGCTTGCTTGATTAATTATTAAAAATTTAAAAATGGTGCTGCTGCTCTGGAAAAAATGGCTGAGAAATCAGTGCTGAATTATTTTATTTATTTAATTTTAATTATTTTATTGATTTCATTATATTGTACTTTATTTAATTTTCATTATTTAATTTTATTCAATCAAATAAAAAGCAATAGACAATTCAGCCTTGCAAGCCTTTTCATAGTCGCATCATTCTTGTTTTTTTTATTTTTTAAGCGGCACTTTGACTTTGGGTCCATCTTTCATTTTACTCGTAAAACATTAAAACAAATTCCCCTGAGCTCATGGCGTTTTCTGTGGAAAATGATTGGGGGGGGGGGGGGGGTCTGAACATGTGCACCCAGGTATCGCTGCAGTGACAAACCAGGGCCACGCTCAATCTGAAAATGGTGTGCACCGTTTTGCTACGGTTTCCGGGTTGAACGACATGTTTCCTAGAAACGGTGTGCAACGGGCTTTGAGGTACGTTTTTTCTCGTTTGGTGGGTGTGTCAGAGGTGTTACCCAATCAGCAGCGACGTGTAAATAAACCCCACCGTGTTAAAAAGGCAATTCTTTCGTAACACAACAGGGTGTTCAACGCACCACCGTTTTCGTTTAAATAAACGTTTTGCAACGTTTTGTCAGGGCTGAACGCAGCCCAGTTAGCCAGCATCACGTGGGCGGACAGACTCTGAAATGAACACACTTGCGAGCTTTTCGCAGATCAACGTCCAGTTATCCTCTGCCATGATTAACATGGGACCCTACCAGATTAGAGCCACGATAATCCTTCAAAGAATATCTCTGAGTTCTGTTGAATGAACCCGGTTTGGGCAACAAAATCCTTTTCAGGAACAATGTTTTAAGCAGTTCTTACATCAGAGCTTAATGACGTTCATTTGCTCTGGGATATGAATAATTTCATTACAGAGAAAAAAACAATATCCTTAACCGAAATCTCAGGATGCAATTGGTGCATATCTAGGTCATTTATGTAAAACAATGGACTGTTCTCAGATCAGCAGGTTACATTATATTTTATCATTTAATGTATACATGCTTTAACCACTCTGTTCTAGCTCATTCAAGCAAATCCCTGTGGTGAAAGATATCAGCTCTAAATCTAGTAAAACATGCCTTCCTATCCAATGAATCACGTATCAAATCCTTGTTTTATTTTACATTTCTGCTAGACCAAAAGGACTTCATCGGAATGTTCCGATAACAGTTACCTGCTGTGTCTTATCCCTGTATTAACTCTCTACATCCCTGATCTCTGCTGTGTCTTATCCCTGTATTAACTCTCTACATCCCTGATCTCTGCTGTCTCTTATCCCTGTATTAACTCTCTACACCCCTGATCTCTGCTGTGTCTTATCCCTGTATTAACTCTCTACATCCCTGATATCAAATCACAGTCCTCAAGGTCTGTGAACTGCTGGTTTTCCACCTTCCCTTTACCTGGGAGTCAGTTGTGATGACTGTCTGGCCAATCAGTAGCACTAATTGTTCAGTTAATTACCTGGGGGAAAGAAAACCAGGGCCGGATTTGGAGTGGAGGTCCAGACTTGAATATCCATGCTCTTTATACACTGCCCGGCCAAAAAAAAAAGTTGCACACTGTAATATTTCGTTGGACCGCCTTTAGCTTTGATTATGGCGCGCATTCGTCGTGGCATTGTTTCGACAACCTTATGCAACGTCACAACATTTATTTCCGTCCAGACTTGCATTAATTTTTGGCCGAGATCTTGTATTGACGACGGGAGAGTTGTACCACTCCGTAACGTCTTCTCCAGCACATCCCAAAGACTTTCAATGGGGTTAAGGTCAGGACTCTGGTGGCCAATTCATGTGTGAAAATGATTCCTCATGCTCCCTGAACCACTCTTTCACAATTTGAGCCCGATGAATCTTGGCATTGTCGTCCTGGAATATGCCCATTGATGGGATAACCTGGTCATTCAGTACATTCAGGTACTCAGCTGACTTAATTTTATTGCTGCATAACGTTGCTGAGCTAGACCTGACCAATTGAAGCAAGCCCAGATCATAACACTGCCTCCAGAGGCTTGTACAGTGGGCACTATGCATGACTGGTGCAACTGCGACTTTTTTTTTTGGCCAGGCAGTGTATGTACCGTGCACAATCTCAGGCCGTTCCCAAACTGAGACGAACACAGGGTCTCAAATGAATGTTCAAATGCAATTCTAGGATTTCTCAACTTAATACTATTATATCATATTATTACATAAATAATATATGATGTTGAATCATACATTTATCCATACAATGTAACATTGACAGCCTTGCATTTGTAAAAAGTGCAGTACTACAAATACAGTTATCTTAAAACTGGGACGTTTGCTAATGTTTTGGGTAAAAGCTTGTTCCACTGGAGCAGGCCCAGATTAAACAGCACCGTGGAAGCGCGGCGGCGTTGCGCAACTCAAGGTTTTACTGCGCATTAACGGGCTGCGTGATTCTAAAAAACACTCCATGACACATCTCCACATCTGCTTTTTCCATTACAATCTGGTGACGAAAAGGACATCTGCTTCCAGACGACGGACAAAAGGCTGTAAGATTGGGCAAAGGGAGCCGCGGCCCGGCCTATACACCCACCGCAGCCTCTGACGACAGTTGCACACGCATTCAGACGGATTGAGGGTGCGAAGGTTGAGAAATTGTGATGAGGTAACCGGCCTCCCACTACAGGCTCCCACAGATCAGAAACATATGAAGCATTTTAACAAAACTGTCTGCCGTCAGAGAGGCGGCCACAGGCCATTACAATAACTCATTTCCCCTCAAGGGTACTAGTACTTTCGCTAGTTTTTCATCGTTTATTCTACGCTGGTTGCATCTTACGGTTAAGAAAGCATCGTTGTTTGCTGGCCTATTCCAATGGCTCTAGGTCAGTTGGTTTCTGCCAAATTAAAATTTTGTTCAATTATGATTGTCATACGCAGTGTCTGCCTGTTGGTTTTGGCATATTAATAATAATAATAATAATAATAATAATAATAATAATATACAAAAAAACATTAATAATCAGGGGGTAGTATGAAGCAGGATTACGGCTTCTGAGCCGGAACAGCTCTTTCTACTTCAGTCTTTGATATAGATTTGGGAGGGTTCCGGGTTTTAGTTCCGAGTGCAGTTATCCAGCTAACTCAGTAATCCTGCTTCGTAGTATACCCGCCCCCACATGCACTGATCCGGCCTAAACCTCTATCTGCAATCAGCAGCAATGTCTGCTTTTACTGACCCAGGTATCACCAAAGCACAGGGGTGTGTCTCAACACTCGAAAAATGCACCCTCTTTTCCTCCACTACTACCTCCTCTCCTCTGTGCCCCGGAAACATAATTATTACTTACAAATAGTTACAAATTGATTAATCCCTTATAAAAATTTATAAATATATTGTGACAATAATTGTGATATATTTACAATATACTGCAGTATATTACATTTCCATAAGGGATGTCTTGATGCAAACCGCAATGTCAGGTACTTTGTGTACTGTACATGCAAATACTTGTACTCCAAACGTTCAGGCAGTTTTGCATACTTCCGGGTAAGAGAGGAGTGGTAGTGAGGAGGTGGGGAGTGAAGAATATTGGGACTCACCCCAGGCATCAGTGCAGATGTCCCTTCTTACCGGGATTCTGTTCGACAACCTGCCCTGGTCGCTGTACTGTGAAAATTAAATAGAAATATTGCAATTAACATTAAATATTGTTCTAAATCCAATGTAGCATCTTTCAACACATATACAGGACACAATGTCCACGCTATCCAGCGACCCCCCCACGCTGGTCGATCTGGCACCAGTAGATTGCAGTCAGTCACATGTGAAAGGTCTTCCTCAGACTCCGCTCTACGCGAGCTTAGCTGTAGTCTGTGAACTGTGGATGTCTACACTCTCCTGAATCAGCAGTGCGGACTGCAGTTGCAGACGATTGGCCATTTCCAATTGAGGTGGGAATTGGATATGTTCAGCCCTGCGTTGGGTGCCAAATTTACAGTACTGTGCGAATGTCTTAGGCACCCTAGATTTTTTATGTTGATTTTTTCTTAGATGTTTATTTTTTGTCTTCTGCATTAGTGTGTCAGTAGAAAAGAGCAAATTGTAGATTTCCAAACATTGATTTTCCAAAAACTTAATTGAACTTTCGTCAGAGAAAAGAAGAACAAGGAGTTCTGCAACAGATGGTATGGTCTCCACAGAGGCCTGTTCTCAACATCACCGAGGCTGTCTGGGATTACCTGGACAGACAGAAGCAAGCGAGACAGCCAAAGTCTGCAGAAGTTGGTAAGTTCTCCAAAATGCTTGGAACAATCTACCAGCTGATTTTCTTATAAAACTGAACAGTGTACCTAAGAGAGTTGATGCTGTTTTAAAGAGAAAGGGTGGTCACACCAAATATTGATTTGATTCTGTTTTTTATTGTTTACTGTTCTTTATAGTCAATTGTTTGATATTTAGAAACTTTTAATTTAATTATTTTTTAAAGGATTTTCGCCTTACAGATTTTCTTTACATGTGCCTAAGACTTTTGCACAGTATGTTAATGTTGTTGTATGTTAAAAAAATTTAAAACAAGAATATACAGTTACTCCAGCTGCCATTCATCATTCTTACCAAAAAATAAAAGATAGCATTAAGAACAATAAAAGTTTCAAAGAAACAGTTTTATGTCAATTGTCAGCAGACTGAGAAAGTTCTTATTTTCATCCTACAGGTGTCGCTATTTCACCTGCTGATTTATTTCTCATTAAAAAATTTTGTTGCTGATGACTGCCCTCTACTGGTACACTTTCATATTTAAGAGCATTATCTCTTCATTTTTGCTGCTTGACCTGAAAATATGCAGCTTCTCTGTACTACACTAGATGGTTAAAATATATATTGCCACAGGAGATTAATCAAGCAACAAATATTTCAAATGACATGTTTTAGAATAAATTAGTATATATTTCATGGCAATAAATGTATGTTGAATAAGAAAGAAACACCGGTACACTGCTATAATTCTTTTATTATTTATACTTTTATTTAGCTGCATTCGTAAATAAGTGACCTGACAAAGACCAATTTGGTCGAAATACTGTCACTTGCTCACGGATGTAGCTAAATAAAATGATCACTTGGGAGCATTATAGAAGTGTACCATTTCTTTCTTATTTTGCACTATTCTTTTTTACCTAGAACCTGTGCTGAGTTTTGGATGTGCATATGCCTTTATTATAATAAATGTATGTTGCCATACAGACTTAGTGTGCATGGACATCAAATGTTTTTCCTGTTTCCATTTAATCTGGTTTTGCTGAGTGCTAAGATGTATACTGGAAGTGACTTTGTTAGGAAGTTTCTCTCTATAAAAGCTGTATTGCTGAGACAAGAATTTAAACCAGATTTATATTATCCATCTTTGTAACATTCAGTTCTTTAGTGAGGGACGCATATTCCTGCTGCCCAGGTGTGGCTCAAGTAAATAAAACAGTAAAATTGAAAACACTTTTTTTCCATGGGCACCTGCCGCTCTCTCCTTCATAGATTAGACGGTCTAATCTCTATTTAGCCAGATGGCTTACTCAATCATGGCTCACAATCAAGATTAGCAAACACAAATAGGCATGTGCACGCACACACATACACACAATCACACACACAGAAATAGTCATGCACACACACACACACACACACAGATTTGGTAATCCTTCTTTGAAAATTCTAAATGCTCAATGTGTCCAATCAAACGTATTCTTTGGGTTTACTTATTATGTAATTATTATAGCAGAGCATGTCCTAGTTGCCCTTAAAATCCATTTCACAGAAAACCACCTGAGACAGGGGCAGATCTGATTGGCTCTCTGTACCATGTTCAAGGACAGGAGCAGACCTAATTGGCAGTGAGCGCCAAGGCTGAGGACAGAAGCAAATCAGATCGGTTCAGGGACAAGAGCAGCTCTGATTTGCTCAGATTACATTGGATGGGATGCACAGTAAATATGAACCTTTCCCTTTCCCCTATTTTGCAATGTTTGGCTGAGCCCCCCCCCCCCCCCCCCCCCCCATCCGTGCAGTCGTCAAAATGAAAAATGCCGTCTTAAGTTATTAATGCGAGCGCTGTCAATCACTGGCTGCAGGCTGGAGGAGTGGCGGTGAGGGATTAAAGTATATTTACCACAAAGCCACACATCCACCCTGCCCGGGAGTCAGAGGGGACCTGCTGTCACCGGTCAGGTCACTCACTCGCCGTTCCCGCCAGGCGACGGACCGTCCCTTCTGCCCGGCCCCCCTGCCCTGCCCCACCCGCCCGTCCGCCCGCCTGCCCTCCCACCCGGGAGCGTGCGGAATGCGATCGTCGCCATGGGTTTCATGGAATTTTACCTGGAGATCGACCCTGTGACTTTGAACCTCATCATCCTGGTCGCCAGCTACGTTATCTTGCTCTTGGTCTTCCTCATTTCCTGCGTGCTGTACGACTGCCGGGGCAAGGACCCGAGCAAAGAGTACGCCCCGGACCCCGCCCCGCCCCTGCAGCAGTCTCCCATTCGGCTAGTGGTCATGCAGAGCTCCCCGGCCCCCCCCTGCTGGGAGCAGGCCAAGATGATGGCCACCTACGAGCCTCCGGGCGGGGAGGCACAGGAGAAGAGGATCACTCTGGTCTGACCAAACGGCGGCATAGCGAGCGTTCGCCTCCCTTTTCGGAGCAGACCTCAACCTTTTTTTTTTGGAGTTGAAAGAAACTCAGTTTCTTTATTGTTATTAACTTTTTCTTTTTTTACGATCGATTTTCGTCAGACTGACGCTCTGTTTGGACAATGTTGACCTTCGACCTGCGAAAGACGAGGCTGAAGAGGTGAGTGGCGGTCGGCGAGTAAACCGAGCGGGCAGGTCAGCTCCCTCTTTATCAGACGCTGCTAAATAGCCAAGATGTGGGCCTCCTGGGGATTTCCAGGAATGAGGCATTCTGGGATTGGGTGAGGACTGACTCAAAACTAAATTATTCAGCTGGTTCTCACTTGTATAAGAACTTATTCCTTTTCTTCTTTCCTCCAAACGGAATGTGGGAATGACTACATGCAAAGTCATTTTACAATCAATCTGTCGTGGGCTTATTTTTAAAGTATTATCCTCAAGCCAAAATATTTGATAATATTTTGCAATGCAGAAAAATGCAGCTGGTCCACATAGTCTCTGATACACAGTTCACGAGAAGGGCACCAGAACAGCTCACAAGATGAGAGAGGACAGTTTGTTTGTTCATTTTTTGAGGTTAGAAGATTACTTGAATTACTCCCTAGACTGAGTTTATTTACAAATGGTTAATGAAGCCAGGTGTTGAGCTGCTTACTTGGTTTATTAAACTTGATTAAGTTCATGGAGAGACGGGGTACGTTCACGGCGACCTCTGATTGATCCGTGCAACACAGCAGACTCAAAAATGGCAGGAGATTTTCTGGAGATTACCTTCCATTCCCTCGACGTGGCAGAGCGGCGTGCACTTTGTACCGAGGTTGAAAGGGCGAACCAGAAGCGCAGAAAGGGAAAAACAGCCCCCGCGGCGGCCGCGTAGCCACGATACGGCACAAACGTTTTCAACAATGCGGCCGCACGCCCTCCAGTTACAGGCGCATGGATTTTGAGATGCCGGGATTCTGGGTGAAAGTTCAAGGCGAAACTATTTGTGACACGCACGCACTCAGTACAGTACCTGATAAATGTGGAATGCCACAAATACTTGTGATGACATCACAAACATCAGCTCCTGCGACTGTCAGTCAACTCCTGTGTTCGCCGCCGTTAATATTACATTTTGTGACTGCGCACAATTAGGCCATGGCTATGGTTTGTTGTAAAGTTAATCGCTGAACACAATTCTGAATGGTGACTGGACACCAGTTGGTTGTTCTCTTTACTAGAATGACAGTGGATGTCATTCGTCAATAAGATCCACAGACCATGAACAGAACATGGGTGCGTGGTCATCCCTGATTATTCAAAAATGTTTGACTAACGTTGGTCAAAAAGGGTTTTTTCTTTTCTCCAAGTTATACCACAAATACATGTCAATTAACTTTAAGGCCACATATTTTCTGCGCAATTCTTAGGCTGTGAATCAATCACCCGGCAGCAAGGTGCTGGTTCAGCCACCTCATTGAGACATCAATCAAAAACAAAAATCACGTTTCAGAACATTAAATCATCTCTTAATTAATAATCAGTTATGTGCAATTGCTCCAGGTGGATATTGGGATGCAAGCTTGTTCCCTGATTGGCTGCTATACCCATAAAATTATCTTGTGTAATGCATGGAGTTAACAGTAATTTGATGGATTTCAGTAAACTCTCTATGACGGGTCTCTTCATTTTAATTAACCATGGCTTTATTTCAACCATCAAAAGCAGTTTTAGCAATCACGGAAACGAGGACTGTCATTTCTATTTTTGGTTAACCAGTTAGCTAGGTGCCATCAGTCAGTCATATTAAATGTGAAGATTTTTTCTCGTATTCCTGATTAAATTCAGAACATGAAACATGCTGTTCAGACGTTTTGGCAGCAACGGAAGTGATTGGACAAGTAAGGCAGTTCATCAACAGGGGGTCAGAGGTCAGAAGTTCACACATTAATTCCCCTCTCACATGATTTTAGATTTCCATCTCTTTTGGAGGAAGGGAAGCTTGCACCTCCAGAGAAAGGAGTGTTTTAAAATGTCTGTATTTGTTTTTACAGTTACATTAAACCTGCTGGCTTGATGCTTTTAAAAGCAGTCACTCTCCACTGCACACTGCTACACAGAACACACTGGTGTCCAAAATAAACCACCGCCGGGTGAGTGAGTCAGAGACGCTAACACTAACGCTGTCTTTGGTAAGAGGGAACAATGAAGGCATCGCTAAGCCTTAAGCCTCCATTCAGCTCGGGGCAAGTTTACCTCAAACAGACCTCAGAGCCACTGTACGGCAAAAAGCCAGGCAAATCCCTCCCGTGCGCAATTAGAGTCTGGATCAGTCATCTTCACCGGGCGTCGCCCTCTTCCTTTTGTGGTTCCACACAAACGCATTTTTATACGCGCTGGAAACGCATCGTTTATTAGGCTCCGTTGGGGTCACATTACGGTTTCCTTTTTAAATTATGAATAGAGTGCGGAGTAACAGAGAGGTGTAGCTTTATTAATTATCTGGTTATTCCAAGTTTATCTTGGCTGTATAATGCTGACTTTAAAATAAAATAAAAATTGGGAAAATAAAAAAATAAAATAAAATAAAAAGATCATAAAATAAAAGTTATTCTATTCTATTATAGTCCACCTCGATTCGTCTCATGGGTCATGTGTAAGGACCAGACTCTTCACCAGTAGCGTGTAGGTTCAGGGGGACTGTGGTTCTTATACACAGGGACTTAACCTCTACTGCTTCTGTAAACATCTGGCTGCATGAATTGTTTAGTCAAATCTCAGCTACGCTGGTCTTACCAGATACGGGCTTGCGCCTGTATTTACTTAAGACAATAAACATCATTACTCTTGATAATAATAATAATCATAAAATGAAGACATCTGGAAGGTATGTATCTACAAAAACCAATGACCATCCACCCATGTGTCCATGTCCATCACCCTGCTGCCTTCAGTACAGCCGGCATGTTGGCATGACGACCAAGAGAACACTGCTTCCCATGGCGCACCTGGGATAGAATGCTCACCTTTATCTCAGGAAGCAGAACCTAGACGGGCATTCCATCTGACCTGCTTCCAATGCCCAATCCTGGGGTGCATCCCAATATTCTTTACTCCCCACCCCCTTTGCTCAACTCCCCCACTACCACTCCTCTCCTACCCGGAAGTATGCAAAACTGCCTGAACGTTTAGAATACAAGCATTTGCATGTACAGTATACAATGTACCTGACACTGCAGTTTGTGTCAAGACATTAATTAATATGCAAGCGTTAATATGTAATTAAGATGTAATCAGCGACATTAGATTAAAACACAAAGATCTGTTTCAGGGGCACGGAGGAGAGGAGGTGGTAGTGGAGGAAAGGAGCGTGCTTTTTATTGGGACACATCCCTTAACTATGCACAGCAATCTGGTATTGACTTCATTCGTTACTGAGATCACTGAACTTGAACCCTTAAAGAAAGTATTGAGCAAGAATGAAAGATAAATAAAAAATAATGCTTACGTTTATTACAGGGGCAATAGTGAAAGCCTGTTCCCTTCCTGCACTTATTTCAGTAGCAGCTTGACTAGATATTTTGAGAAGGCTTTGTTCTGTTGACAGCGATACTGAGGTTGCTTTCCCCGTGGCTACAACAATAGCACACTCCCGCAAGAGGAAGTGGCAGAAAAACCAGTTTTGTGCATTCAGGGCTTTGGAGAGCAAAGGAGACGGCACCCATAAACACGACAAGCTTGAAGGTCAGCGATGTGATTGGACTGGTGGGGAGTCCTTCACAGTTCAACCAATCACAGAGTGCTTGACCCAAAATTGTCACGTTCCCTGCGATACACAGGAAACGGCAAACCTCAATCTGCCAGAATGCCTCGCAGCGTGTACACCTGCGCTCGCAAGTTTTGAAGTTTTTGCAGCGGCATAGGGTGGTCTTCCTTTGATTCCGGTCTGTGCGAGTTTGGTTGATTATGCTTCGGGGGAAACAGGTGGCTGAGCCACGCGTTTCGAAGAAAAGCCATGGGTTTGCACTGAGGTAAGATACCTGTGTGTCCTGTGCAGTGGGGTTACACTGAGGTAAGATACCTGTGTGTCCTGTGCAGTGGGGGTTACACTGAGGTAAGATACCTGTGTGTCCTGTGCAGTGAGGGTTACACTGAGGTAAGATACCTGTGTGTCCTGTGCAGTGGGGTTACACTGAGGTAAGATACCTGTGTGTCCTGTGCAGTGGGGTTACACTGAGGTAAGATACCTGTGTGTCCTGTGCAGTGGGGTTGCTCCATGAGCGCGGTTGGAGGGGAAATTGTACATTCCAAATTAGGGTGGGAATTGGACATACACAGCCCCGCATTGGGCGCCAAATTATTAAAAAGAAAATAAAAGCTTTAAGTACAAGTTTCCCTACTCAGATGTCAATAACTGATTAGCCTGTTCATCCGCAATTATCAACACGTCTGCCAAGTAACGCAAAATCTCACACATGAAACGCATTATATAGATATTTCAAGCACTGGAACTTTGATTGGAACTCGGATGCTCGGATGACATTTTAGAGATTTTTCTTTGCGCAGCAGTGGCGGGTTTGGCATCAGGAGAAGCGCTACAAAATGACTGCTTTCCAATGGCCACCATCTCAGTCTCCAGACTTTAACCTGATTGAAAATGTGTGGTTTGCATTGGAGAGAACGGTCCACAAACACAGACTGAATCATCTAAAGCGCCTTTAAATATTCTGTAGGAATGGTCAAATATTACCCCCAATAAGTTTACCGATCTCCCATTATTTGATGTACAATATTGCCGATTACCTGATCTGTTTGTTTTAAATAGCATTCTTTACTTATCTTTATGAAGGGTGTGCATAATATGCATTGCCTGTTTGCATGTCCCTTTTTTGAATCTGTTTATACATACTGCAATAATTGTAAATAGTTTGCTTTATTGGGATAATAATTTTAATTATTTTTGCAAAACATATAAGATACATGTTCATGTGTAGTTGTGCGTGGAGGTACAATACGTGCCTGGGCTACTGTGTGTGTGTGTGTGTGTGTGTGTGTGTGTGTGTGCGTGTGTCTGTGTGTGTGGGCGTGGGCGTGTGTGCATGTGTCTGTGTGTGTGGGCGTGGCCGTGTACATGTGTGCGTGTTTGTTTGTGCCCTAGATGCATCTGCTGTGTTTACATGCAAGCAGCATGTCCCAGTTTGCTGCTTGCCTTGAATCACACAGACAGGGAGGACATCACAAACTCAATGATGTCAAAACACCGCGATTGGCTCACAATTACATCAGCAAGCCACTGAGGGCACATGGAAGCTTGAGACATTTTGAGGTTCATATAACCTCCTATGAGCCCCAAAATGCCAAAATGTAGTTCCTGGGGTTTCGAGTGGCAGTTCAGAACTATACCAGAAGGCTCAAATTTAAACTTAGGGTAGTATGTTGCCCCTAATACATGACTGGAACTGCTTCAGAAAATTTCAAGCTTTTTAAAATGGATGATATTAATTATTATAAACTGCCATAAAGTCACCCTGGATAAGGTTGTTACCCACACAGATCATTACGGCTGTACGGCAAAAACATTTTTTAGTCACATTCAAAAGTATGGTACGGAATCGTTCAATGATACGGAAATAAACCCTTCTCTCTATTCACTCTCCCTTTCTCTCCATTTCTGTGTCCTTAATTCTCCCCGTTCCCCTCTCCCTCTCCCTCTCTCTCCCTCTCTCTCTCTCTCTCTCCATCCCTCTCTCTCGCTGGTGGCAGGTCCCTGTAGAACTCTTGTTCTTTTCAGCAGCACATCCTCTCTCTGAGGAGGCAGCAGGCTGCTCGCAGCTGGTGCCAGGGCCCGTGAGGATATTCTACTGCCGTGATTGTTTCTCACCACAGCATTCCCAGAGCGCTCTCGCAGCGCTCTTCCACACTTTCCCGCAGCGCTCCTAAAGCTTCCACACTTTCCTTGGCGCTCCGAAAGCTTCCACACTTTCCCGCAGCGCTCCTAAAGCTTCCACACTTTCCTTGGCGCTCCGAAAGCTTCCACACTTTCCGTGGCACTCAGAACGCTTCCACACTTTCCCCCGGCGCTCTAAACGCTTCCACACTTTCCGTGGTGCTCCGATCGCTTCCACACTTTCCATGGCGCTCCAAACGCTTCCACACTGTCCCGTGGTGCTCTGAACACTTCCACACTTTCCTGCACCACTCCGTACACTTCCACACTTTCCCGTGGGGCTCTGAACGCTTCCACTTTCACGCGGCGCTCCGAACGCTTCCACACTTTCCAGTGGCGCTCCGAACGCTTCCACACTTTCCAGTGGCGCTCCGAACGCTTCCACACTTTCCAGTGGCGCCCCGAACGCTTCCACACTTTCCAGTGGCGCTCCTGAACGCTTCCACACTTTCCTTACTAATGTCGATGTCGGTACGCCTCACACAGATGCTCAAGGCTGCTCAACAGAGCTCCCTTTTCAACAGCAACTACGGTTTTTCTGTAGAAAGGAACCAGACAAATAAATAAATGCAATCATGATTAATGAACCCAGTGGTAGACAGGGCTGCATACCAAGTTTTTATCGATCAGAAGTTTGCATGCTGTGTGCTTGGTATTGTACTTCTTAACAAAACACTCACCCTAGGGCTACCCTTCTAGTACGTACAGTGCATCCGGAAAGTATTCACAGCGCTTCACTTTTTCCACATTTTGTTCTGTTACAGCCTTATTCCAAAATTGATTAAATTCATTTTTTCCCTCAAAATTCTACACACAACACCCCATAATGACAATGTGAAAAAAGTTTTTTTGAGATTTTGGCAAATTTATTAAAAATAAAAAAATAAAATTTCTCATTTACATAAGTATTCATACCCTTTGCTTTAACATATTTTTAAAGTATCATATTTCATATTTGGTCGCATATCCTTTACATGCTGTTACTTCCTGAAGTCTGTGACCATCAACATCAAAAAAACTGTCGATATCTTATTTTCAGGTACTGTTACAAGCGATAATATAACCTCTCTGCATTTGAATGGATCTCTATGGAAATTGGGGGGTGAGACTAGATTCAGCTGTAAATTACACTGGTACAGTATGGAACACATGGCTGGCTAAATGGCTGTAAGTTATCAAGGGTCTGAGCTATCAAACGAGCCCCAAACCATCACTCTGTTGCCAGATATGGAGTAGACGTGGATGGATCACTGCAAGGGTTATTTCTCCGGACTCATTTTCCTATAGAACTCTATGGGGAAAAAAGTCAGGAGAAACAACCCTTAAAGTGATCCATCCACATCTACTCCATATCTGGCAACAGAGTGATGGTTTGGGGCTCGTTTGATAGCTCAGACCCTTGATAACTTACAGCCATTTAGCCAGCCATGTGTTCCATACTGTACCAGTGTAATTTACAGCTGAATCTAGTCTCAGCCCCCAATTTCCATAGAGATCCATTCAAATGCAGAGAGGTTATAGTATCGCTTGTAACAGTACCTGAAAATAAGATATCAACAGTTTTTTTGATGTTGATGGTCACAGACTTCAGGAAGTAACAGCATGTAAAGGATATGCGACCAAATATGAAATATGATACTTTAAAAATACGTTAAAGCAAAGGGTATGAATACTTATGTAAATGAGAAATTTTATTTTTTTATTTTTAATAAATTTGCAAAAATCTCAAAAAAACTTTTTTCACATTGTCATTATGGGGTGTTGTGTGTAGAATTTTGAGGGAAAAAATGAATTTAATCAATTTTGGAATAAGGCTGTAACAGAACAAAATGTGGAAAAAGTGAAGCGCTGTGAATACTTTCCGGATGCACTGTATATCTATTAGTATATAAAATGTTAAGACATAAGCCGTAATTAGATCACATAGATTATAAAGATAGGAACAAACCTTTTATTTTATTATTATAGTCGTTCAATATACTGAAGACTGCAGACAATATTCACTATTTTTAAAAGAGCAATTAAGGTTTCCCGTTTAAATGTCACTTTTTCCACACAAATGCCTAACGTGACACAAAGCGTAAGAACCTATGCGCTTCACTCCCGCAGTGCTGTGCAAAATACCCACAATGCCCACACTACAGAGGCGCTTCACTCCCGCAGTGCTGTGCAAAATACCCACAATGCCCACACTACAGAGGCGCTTCACCCCCGCAGTGCTGTGGAAAATACCCACAATGCCCACACTAGAGGCGCTTGTTATGTAACCACGCATGTAAAACACTATAAGCACCCATAACCACACAGGTCCTGAACCTAAGCATGCACTTTGTATGAAAATACAGCAAAATATATGTAAATACCATTCTGGAAAAAAGCACCATGCCTTGTGCCACGGCCTCAAGACCCAGGACAGCTGGCACGTAATAAAGCAATGTTACGGGAATGTTTCGAGAAGGTTGTATGTTGGTTTAAAGTAGTTTAAAATGTATTTCCCCTTTCCCAGCTGAATGTCTGTACACCGTTTACTATCTGCCGTGCAAGCGATGCTCAGCTGTTTGATAAATAATTGTGTTCCCCATTTCTTCTTTTCTAATACTCGTAAATAGAACCATAGTTATTTTTTAACCATATAATCAAAATTGTCACGTCGATCAGACGGTGACTCAACAATAAAGCCTTCTCCCTTTCCCAGTCTGTTTAGCCCAGGCTTTCAGTGCAGAACAGCACAGATCTGAGGAGTATTACGGAGGATGTCAGGCACTTCCAGAGGTCCCTTTCTCGTGCTATTTCCGTTCGAGCCTCTGCCCGTTTTCCAAAAATACTGGCGAGCGTGGAGCGTCATGACTTCTCAAGAGTACTGCGTGAACACCCATCCTTTCCCAAAACAACACCTTGACCTCTCTGGCAAAGAAAACAAGCTAAAAAATGTGCCCATTAAAAGAAGCCCTCAAAACGACAGAAGAAAAACCAGTTTGAGAGAAACTAGCAATGCGATTTTGCGATATGGCGTAGAACAGAGGCGATGACAATCTGACAGCGGTTTATATACTCGAGTTCTGAAAACATTACAATGCAAAGCCAACATTTCTGTGCTGAATGTGAAGTGCATCGTTGTAAACCAGATTACAGTTACGGGTCGCACTGTAAACAGCAGCGCTGATGGGATTTAAAATGACGGCAGGTCTCTCCTTTTGTCCCAGAGCACTGAAGGGCCATTGCCGATTCGTGTTTTTGGGGAGTCACGGGCAGCGGCCCCATCCCGCCTCCTCCTGCACCTCCTGATTCCTGCCGGAAGGTTGAAGCTCCTCGCGGAAGGTTTTAACCCCACTGGCACGCGCCTTCTCAAAGCCTTCCTTATCCTGAGGCATCTGTCATCAGACATGGCCGACACCCTACGACACGACATGTACATGTACGAGAGCCACGAAAACTTGCACGCAGGTCAAATCTGACCCAACAAAGACCCCCCTGTGCCAAAAAACAAGAAACGACACTGCTTTTGGCACCTTTCGATTTTTGAAGCGGAACTCAGGAGAGGTATTAACTGGGATTCTAGAATGTTGCGTAGCGTAAGTAGGTCACCAATCAAGGAGGCCGCTCGTCACCGTGGCTACACACCGGCTGAAGCTTGTCTTAGCAACTGCTTAGTGTAATACCTTAGCAACCTTTAAACCCTGTGTTTTTGAAGACAGCTGGTCTCCTCTAACGAGGAGCTGCTCTGCCAAGACGTCTTGTCCAAGGACCCACTTTAAGTCTTAATCAACTATCAACCTTATCGGTAAAAGCAGAGGGCAGGTCATGCAAATAACTGATATCTGAAGGTTAATATGCACAACGCACCGTAACATAATGTGATATGATACACAGATATGAGATTTATGAGTAAAAAAAAAAAATAGCCTTTCACCTGACACAATGAGATAGTGGCGTGGAGTTTGTTTTCACAAGGAACGGAAAATTAGGCAGAAAAAAAAAGCGGAACTTGCATTATTTGGACAGCAATCAGGAGTTTAACATTAACAACAAAATGTATTGTTGTATGAACAAATCAACTCGGCTAACTATCCGTTCCGTTTTTTAAAATTTTTATATTGACAGTGCTAACATCATAGCAAGGTAGTTCAGCAATACCGCACATGTAAACTAAAGAGAGGGGATAGCGAGCTGTTGTTTCTAAATGCATCGATCACTTAGATCCACGCCCTGTGGCGAATCGCAGCACGCGCCTGTGTTTGTTTGCTCGTCTGTGTGGAAGGCTTGTTTTTGTTTCCGCCCGTCCCTCCTCCTCCCCCACCCCGCTGTGTCTCGGGCTCTTATCGCAGCGCTAACAGCGCTGCAGGTAATCACAGCTCAGCGGCCAGGACCATGCGGCGGTAAATCCCAGCATATGATGGCCGCCACCTTCCTGTTGGGCCTGCGAATGTTATCCTTAAGATATCCAGCACCTTTAACCTCAACTGTCCGCCGCCACTGTCCACCTGCGCAGGCCTTTTCCCAGCCAACAGTTTTGCGGTGAAAAGTCAGTGAAAAGCTGTCTAGGCGTTCAGGTGAAAACCTGGCTACACTAGGCTGTATCTGAATCAAAGCCCCATCTACTGCATCCTGTGTCTTGTGTACTAGCATACTGTGTATTGTTTACTGCATACCATTTAGTATGCGACATGTAGTATGCAAAAATAATCCTCTATACCAGGGGTAGGGAACCCTGGTCCTGGAGAGCCGCAGGGTCTGCTGGTTTTTGTTTTCACCTTAAATACAGCAACTACTTAAACCAAAGAAACCAGGTGAGGTGAGTTAACTGTGTAATCAACTGCTTTAATTGATCAATCAAGTGGGAAGTAACAACTAAAACCAGCAGACCCTACAGCTCTCCAGGACCAGGGTTCCCTACCCCTGCTCTATACTATAGAATAGAATAACTTTTATTTTCCTGTAAAGGAACTTCAGTTGTAGCCACCAGCAACAACAAAAAAGACAGACAGTGGGGCAGACCCACAACACACAAACAAACAATCAAACAAACTAAGTGCGAGCATCAAAAAGCAACAACAGCTCCTCATCTGCCATCTGCTGTCTTGTGCTGTCCAGTGTCACCAAGCAGTCCTACAGCAGCAGGGGAAAAATCTTCCCAGAGTCAACCGGAGAAATCTCCCAGATCATAGCTGCTCCGCTCCAAGCCCCACCGACACACGCAAACTCCGCCTCCGCGACTCTCCCCAATGCACGCACACTCACACAGTCTCCGTCCAGTCGAATCCACTCAGCTTCCCAGTCGTCGCCTCACTCCTTCCCCGTCCTCCTCTCCCTCTTTTCCCGGATGGGCTTTCGAGGATTGCCCGCAGTTCCGATACCAAGCCACTCAAACTCCGGTGAAAAACTAAACCCTGTTGCCGCAGATCCAACTGATATTCCGGAGTTACGGGTTATGAATGTGTCGCCACAATGACGACCATAACTGGACTGGACAATTCGGCAATAATAATAATAATAAATAGAAGCAGGAGTGCCCTGAAAAATGATCAGTTTGCTTCCCTGTCCTATAATAAACATACAAGCACATGAAAAAACAAAAGACAAAAACATGACACAACAAAACACATTCAAATGAACAAACACGAAAACGAGAGACAGCTGGACTACATGTCGCCACTACAGCGCCACGTGACGTCAATCGGTGAAAACCTATTTTGCCTACTTAACTACTTTCGCATCCAGTGTACTCAACAGGCATACTCAATAGTATGGAAGGGCATTGATTCTGACACTGCCAAAGTTTTCTGGCCGACTGGGACGTAGCCAGGCTATATACGGATATACCCTGAGCTATATTGGGTTTAACCTAGTCCGTTTCTGTCAAAACATCTATCAACCTAGATTTCCACCCCTCTAGATCTGATTCTGGCTTTTGCTCACCGGGTTCCTACAACACAGCCAATCAAATTCTGCTCTGTGACCAAAAAACACTAAAATAGCTGCAATATATTTTAGATTTTGCAGGCCTAAATCCAAAAATCCCACATGAAGAAAATGAACTAAATGATGTGGCATTATGAAAGAGCAACCTACTACTAAAGCCAATAACAGTACAACAGTGAAGACAGTGTGTGAAATGAACACCCGTCACCAGCCAAATGCTGGTAGAATCTTGATTGTGGCTGGTAAGATCAACAGGGGATTCCTGCAGAATCGGGCTTACAGCTTGCTGGGCGGGGCTTGAGGGGTTTACAGCTTGCTGGGCGGGGCTAAGCACTAGTGCGCATGCGGATGGACCGAATTTGGGTTGCCACATTCTTTATTTAGTTTATACCATGGCTTGGCTAAATACTCGATTCTGATTGGCTGGAGGGTCGGCATTTAATTCGTGTAACCGCCCGGCAATGAAGTAGCGCTGGCAACATTTTAATCACCGTTCTAAATTAATACGCCGTCTACGTTATCTGCTGCCAGCGCCATTAGAGTCGACCCTTTTATGAATGGTAACCATGGCAACACCAACAGCTGATTAATAAAGCCGCAAATAACGCTAAATCCGCTGATTTTAAAAGTTTGTATTCGCCAAATATCTTAGTTACAACAACTTTAATGTAGCAAAGCAGTTTTGTGGTTAGAGGTGCAGTATTAATTCAGTTTGGAAATATGAACGTAACATAGTAGCCTAGGGCTTAGTAATGTAACGTTAACGTGAGCAACGCTGGTTGCGAATGCGAGCAAGTTAATTACTTCACAATGCACGTTAATCTGTGTATTAAAAAACATGTTATCAAGCGAAATGTCTTAGATATGACCAGTTACATCTAACAGTAACAAACTTTGTATCTATAGTAGGCTATTTTTTCAGATGTTCCCATCTCATGATGCAGATCGTGAAATGCAATTTCCTTAGCATGGGCTGTTTAATAGGCTGCGTGACCAAAGCATTTTTAAAAAGCAAGACGGGGAGAGGGAGGTAAATTGAGTTGCGGTTTCATGCAATTTTCTTAAATAATGTAACAAATGACAAAAATAACCAAAATTAGTGCTAATTTTATGGTATAAAGTTGAGAAGGAACTTTTTTTCCTTATAGAATCAATTGTCTGCTTAAGTTCCGGCAACACAAATTCGGTCCATCCGCATGCGCACTAGTGCTTGGTAAGCTGTAGGCCCCTTTGGTAAGCTGTAGGCCCCTTTGGTAAGCTGTAGGCCCCTCAAGCCCCGCCCAGCAAGCTGTAAGCCCCGTTCTGCAGGTACACCCTACTCGGTAAGATTCTTACACTAGCAGCCACTTTGGCCGGTAACCAATGAGGTTGAGTTATATTGTAAAAGGTAATGTGGTTGATAACCAATGAGGTTGAGTTATATTGTAAAAGGTAATGTGGCTGGTAACCAATGAGGTTGAGTTATATTGTAAAAGGTAATGTGGCTGGTAACCAATGAGGTTGAGTTATATTGTAAAAGGTAATGTGGCTGGTAACTAACGAGGTTGTGGTATATTGTAAAAGGTGATGTGGCTGGTAACCAATGAGGTTGAGTTATATTATAAAAGGTAATGTGGCTGGTAACCAACGAGGTTGTGGTATATTGTAAAAGGTGATGTGGCTGGTGACCAATGAGGTTGAGTTATATTGTAAAAGGTGATGTGGCTGGTAACCAATGAGGTTGAGTTATATTGTAAAAGGTGATGTGGCTGGTAACCAATGAGGTTGAGTTATATTGTAAAAGGTAATGTGGCCGGTAACCAATGAGGTTGAGTTATATTGTAAAAGGTAATGTGGCTGGTAAAATGTTGACATTTGCTGCTGATTTTTAGAATCCAAAAGCCACTCTGGCCAGTGGGTGAAAAAGCTTCATATCCCGAGGGAGGAACTATACCTCAGAAACTTTTGTTTTCAAAGTTCTGAAGTAAGACTTCGTTATTTGTCAAGTTGCCATTTTCAACACAGTGAGAAAATTGTTGGTAAAAAAAACTGGGTATATGATTTAATGAAGTCTCCCATCCCCACCGACTCGTTGTGAAATTCCGTCATCTGTGGTACAAGTAGCAAACAGATGAGCCATATGCCTGACTATCCATCACCACAGTTGACCTTTAACCTTTTGCAGTTTTAGATCAAAATGAAAGTAAAAAAAGACCAATTAACCCAGTAAATACTCTTTGTCTCAGTGAAGGACTGTTGGTGTAATGAATAACAGCTCCTGGGAAAAGCAGATGCTTGGCTCTTAGTTCACTGCACGCATGCCTAAGCCGATTAGGTTTCTAATTCTTGGCGTTTCATGTGAGCAAAAAAGCTAGTAACTCGTAGCTAGCCAGCTACAGCAACAAATGTAAACTTAGGACTTCACAGATTTCAATTTCAGCAGATTTGTTTTTCAAGTCTGTTCTTCATGACAGGGTAAATTAAATAATTAATAATTTTCATATCACGGGCATAGGTTTGGCTTGAAAGTTGGTAGGGACACAGTTTTTTTTTTGAACTGTCAGTATGTCAGTGCGAGCACGATTGCCACATGCAGTGACGCAATGATATCCGTTTTTCACATAAGCACGGATTAAGCATCAACATTGTCACAAACACACATGCACGGTTACTGCGAAAGTAAAAAACACTGCACATAATGTTAGCAGGTAGCTAGGCATCTTGCACCAAAGGTGTCTGTGTGTGTGTGTGTATGTGTGTGTGGTCGTATTCAGGAACATTTGCCCGTTTGTAAATTGGTCTTACAAATGAACAAAATTCAAACCCATTTCAACACTATCTTCTAGTGCTGGAATAATAATACAACTGACTTGATTAAAGTTTATTCACCAACCTACCTAAATTTAAGGTCAGGACTTACTGTAGTGCAGTTGGTAGCTAGCTTAATGCTTATGTGGCTTAGCTAGCTATTCTAAGCAGCCAATTCCTTAACTTGTTCCATGCTTGGAGAGAAAAACATGGTTAGAGTGATTAGCCTGCCAATTTTACAGCTTCTCATCAGTGTGGCAAAAAAAAAACTGGTCAAGCAAACCTTTCTGTGCAAATGCTCTAGTGTATTGATTACATCCGTTCTCATGCTTTAGCTGCAAAACAGGGAATACTATGGTTCCTGGTTAATCTGGTTCCTGACAACACAGGTTTTTGGTAGTCTGGGAAGAGGGAAGTCTGTTGTTAAACCAGTGATCGCTGCACGGTTGACTCTTTATCGAGGAGGGTTACCTCTGTTTGCCTGCAAGTTGTTAAGCCTGATGTCCTGTTATGTGCTGGTGTCATTATATAAAATTATAACCGGAACTAGTGTGTCTGTACTTGTTGTATGTTGCTCTGGTGGTGTGGTGAGTGGGTGGGGAACTGTCCGTTCATACTCTGCAATACTATTACGCAACATATCTGCAACCCCTCATACAGCACAGACTAATGTTTACGGCAAAGAGAATTAATAGCACAAACATCACTTTGTGTAGCATGAACCGATTTTCAAGTGTGGGCAAAAATAGTTAAGTTTGTGAGTCTGTGGCAATCAATCCCTCTTGGTCCCTCACACCACACATGAACTCATTTTGGATTGCTCCAAATACTGAATGAATTTCAGCTCATATTTGCAGTTACCCTTCTTACTTTTCAAAATGCTACCGTCACAAATGCATGTTTTGTACTTTATGGATGAAATATAGTCCATGACTTCACCAAAAATTATATTTAATGGCACGTTGTCCTTGATATTGCTGTAGTGAAGGTTTCCAAACATCAGAGTTGAACAACAGCGAACAAACTGAAAATAGCACCGTCCGTGCTTCTCGACTCCCACGCGGGTTCATGATTTTCCACCCACAACACACCGTGCAATTTGGGTGAATCTATTAATACCCTGTTCTCTGAAACTTCAAGTGGACAATTTCCAGTTCACTAATAACAAAAAGTAATCTAATGCAAAAGCTTTTTTTTTCTCTCGTAGATATGTATGCGCTATATATGATAGTAGGCTGTAACAGATGTCAATTAAAATGAACAGGATATGCTGAAACTGTCCAATAAAGCTGTCGTCAATGGTCATTGGTCAATTTGTTTGCTCTTTTCGGGGGAGCAAATAAATTGGAGAATCCACGCTGCTCCAAGCTTAAATGGAGCTTGAAGCTTCGTGGTCTCGATGTCACGCACTGTACCACACTTAGAACTTCACACAATTACAGAAAAAGGTTTTACGAAAAAACGAGGTCTTACATCATACTTTTCCCAACCGGATCAATTACAGTCGCCTGTTATGCAACCTAAGCCCCTGGTCAGAGAGCTCATAATACTTGCGTGTTCCGCAAAGGGCTCTTTGTAATCTGAACGCATCTATAATGTAAAGGCAGGGGTGTCGAGTGTCAGGAAAGCGGGCTCAGATAAGGAGAACACTACAGGGAAGGTGTGGGGAGGCGGACACCCCTGGTTATGTTTAGCTGTTTTCATACGTAGGACGTTCTTACACACCAACCGACAAATATCAATGTGTTACCAGTCAGTAAGAGCTAAATAAGCCATAGCAAGTGATCCTTCTGCTGTGTTCTTTTCACTTTTCAGTATTTCACCAATTTGAATAATTTATCATTGTTACAGAGCAAAAATATTACGGCTATGCCATAGTACTAGATAGCTGTAGATGATTCTACATGAGTTTCTCTTGTTATAATACCTGCTGTAGCTCTTAAATCTAGGCGAGTACTGTATCATGTGGCTGCACACCTTTTAAAATATTCAAAACGTTGGTATAAATCAACTGCCGTTGCTGGCCATGAAAATATACTTGCCAAAGACAGCAATGTTTAAGAGCTGTTGCAGAATGATACTACAATGTAGTATTTGCAGATATGAACTTATAATGTTTTCTCAGATCACCTTAATTTCGCAATGGACATTAAGACGTTATCCTGAACTAGCAGGTACAGTTGGTATTGGAGCTATTTGAGAAATCACTTTTATCAACACGTGTTAAATCATGCGATGATTGCATACATTATTCCTAATCCTCGTGGTTACTATAGCGGCACTCAAAAATGTCCCAGACAGTTATTTAAGAATGCAGTTACGTTCAGTTGAGGTATTCAGTTTACAGGAACCCGTTTTCCCTGACATTGAAGGATTCAAGTTTCAGACTCGCGCACCCCTCCTCTCTTGTTGCGTAGCGTCATATACGAATCCCTGAAAGTAACAGCCGCCTGATCTTGGCGAGCGGCGATTGGTCCTTTGCTGGTGGCTTGACTCCATGATTGGTTATATTATCCATCGTTCACACAATAATCAAAAGCTACAATGTATGGACAATGTACCAAGTAGTATGTGCCGGGGAGGAAACCAGAGTATCGATAGCTAGACATGGCTTTGGTAGATTGCTACAGCTCCGCTTTGCGTGGATCAAATTGATCTTTAATTAGTTGCGTTAGCTCACCTAGTCGAGGCAGCATGGTACTGAGAAAAAGACTAAAATTGTGCCTTTTTTAGTATTTATTTAGAAAAAGAATGTCAGACTGTGCGAGAGAATAGGGTGGTTGGTCGATGCCATAGGCCTTTTCTTGCGTGCTTAGAATTATCTTTTATTTTTAGCATTAGTAACGAAACATAGCTAACTAGCGGCATAGCTTTAAACAATTTTGATATTATTGCCGCCCTCTCGTAGCTAACATGAAGAGAGTGAACAGTTTTCAAAGGTGAGTCAATCCAGAGTCTCTCAATTTTCTGTCAATAACGTTTGCTAGTTAGCTACTGTTATTTTGCCATTTTCATTGTAATTCGTTTGCTAGCTACCAGCTGACGTTAGGCGACTAGCTGGTTAGCTAGTCAACTACGAAGTTAGGTCTCGCAAACAAGCGATCGCCCAGCTATGTAGCTAACACACTTTGACTGTTTTAAAGGGAAGAAACTTGATGCCATTTAATACCGAACAATTGCCTATATCAGTAGCCATAGCTATCCAATTTGTTGCTCTAAAAGTGGTTTGGTTTAGAAAATAGTCAGGAAAGGTAAATCACCTATGGTTGTTTTTGGTGGTTAGTTACCTAATGAAAGACCCTCCTTAACTTAGAATTTGACTGGCTATTGCTAATCTGTAATAACTAACAGTTTAGTCATATTAGAGCCTGATATGAGCTATCAGCGCAGCAAATGATAAACACATCATGGAACCATTCGTCCTTAAATGTGATGGCATGCAATTTGATTTTATAGAACATTTTCTCGTGGTATAAATTATACTGCAACTATGCATTGAGGCCGACTCGACTACCATATGCGTTATACTGTAAATGTTTTATAGTTGAATGTTTAATAATCAATTTAGTTTCTCGTGCCACAGTAGTGCGGCGTCCAACATTCGAACATAGGCCTACAAGTTTACCTTAGTTGTGTAGATAACGTTAGGCTACCTGTAAAGCCAAGTTAAAGCCACAGGTGTTGTACTGGCAGATGCTCAGTGTTGGATGTATGTTATTATGACGGAAGTAATAACATGCCATGCTATGAGTCATTTGGATCATCATAGAGAAGATTATATATCGCTCAAAATACGAATTTGAAGATCTTAAAGGGCATGTTTAACATCTGAACTAGTGGCCTCTGTTTTGTAGGCTACTGTATCTAGGGTTGCCAACCGTCCCTTGAAATAAGGGACGATCCCTTATCAGTTCAATAAGCCTTATTGAACTGATAAGGGATCGTCCCTTATTTCAAGGGACGGTTGGCAACCCTAACTGTATCCCACTTTATATCGAAGTTTTTAAGAGATATATCCGTTTGAGATGAAGATATTTCATAATGCACCAATTAACAAGATAGTTAGCCACTTGCTAACATTGTGTACGAGTTTTCTTTCTTTTTTTTGGTAATAAATTCCGAGCGTGTTCGCACTTTTGTTATGGTACTACTGGGCCTATATGGGGAAAAAAGGGGAACATGAAGTTACAATTATGTCTGCAAACAGAGCTTCCGCCTGCAAACCCTCTTGTTGTTGCACGATCGCAGACAGTTCACGAGTCTCGTGACAGTTTATAAACGCGCATGAAAAAGGTGGCGCTTGGCAATAGACAAAAGAGAAGCTGTGGCATAGCCACTGTAGTTGGCTGTGACAAGGACACACAGCGTGTGTTGTGAAGTAGCCTTTATATTATGCTGTACACCACTGTAACATGGATTATTGAATGGCCAAACGGTTAGTATAATAATGCTGTTTGATGTTATTGAGGAGGAAAGTTCTTTTTGACAGGGGGGAAAAGGAGACCGTCACAGTGCTTGTCAGTTTCTTTTTAGGGTAGGCCCCCTCCCTCACCAGCTCCTATGCTTTATAAGACAACTGAACCACTGAAAACCTTTGACTGTCGGCTGAACACTTTGAAGGACAATTTTCTGTTATTTAAATACTGAACTGTTAAAGCAGATGTTGCGGACTGCCGACAGTTTGTTTTTAGTTTTTAACCCTCACGTTATGTTCTGGGTCAATTTGACCCAATTCAGTGCTTGACGTCTCTTCAAAACCAGTTAACCATATTTTTTTCATTTTGACACACTGACTTTTCTTAATTTGTTGGGATTAAATAGTAAACACGCAATAAACATAATGCTATTTTTTCAAAAGTCCTGTACCAACATTGTATACAAAGGTCGTGTGGGGTAATTTGTTGGGTAGCTGTATAAAATGTAAAGAAAATGTACAACCTTTATTATTTTTTATCTCTGATTTTTTTTGTGGGAACTTGTGGCACTTTCTCATACAGGTTTTAAACTTCGCAAACATTCACTTACCACAGGCTCTAAAATTAGATGCTTCATTACAGATTTTTTTATATTTTGGGATAAATGGCTAGTCAATTGGGAGACACACAAAAGATGACACTGAAACTGCCAAAATATTTCTATTACAATTGTTTTGTGTCAGTTTAAACTTTTGGGGTCAATTTGACCCCGAACATAAAAGGCGTCATAATGTCAACATAATGTCAAAACTAAACTTTTGTTTTCAACATTGTTTGCATGCTAGACACTCTTAATTTGGGTGGCTTACGGAGACTTTCAAACAGTTTTCATAGTATCCATTTACACAGCTGGAGATCTTTATCTAAGAAATTCAGGTTCAGCACTTTGCTCAAGGGTATGACATCAGAGCCTCACCTGGAAGTGAAACTTACTTGTGTGACGTGAGCAAGTGTGTGTCACTTCCTGTCACATAACCAATGTGGTGTTTTTTTTTATTTTTATAGGTTTATGAACAGCCGAGCTGCAGCTAACAGCCGCTACCAGCCCACCTGCTACGAGCATGCCGCTAACTGCTACACACATGCGGTGAGTTAGCGACCTGTATGTGCTGTGTTCAGCCCCTCATTCTGTTTGGCCATTTCTCTGTGCTCAGCTCCTAATTCAGTGTGACTGTGTTTCTCTGTGCTGTGTTCAGCTCCTATGTGACTGTGTTTCTCTGTGCTGCGTTCAGATCCTAATTCAGTGTACCTATGTTTCTCTGTGCTGCGTTCAGCTCCTAATTCAGTTTGACTGTGTTTCTCTGTGCTGCGTTCAGCCCCTCATTCTGTTTGGCCATTTCTCTGTGTTCAGCTCCTAATTCAGTGTACCTATGTTTCTCTGTGCTGTGTACAGCTCCTGATTGTCCCCGCCTTTGTTGGCATGGCGCTGCTGTACCGGATGTCGGATGATGGCTGGGAGAAGGTGACCGCCTGGGTGTACGGGACGGGCCTGTGCGCCCTCTTCCTGGTCTCCACCGTCTTTCACATCGTCTCCTGGAAGAAAAGTCACATGAGGTAAGGGCTTTAGTAAGGCTAATCTCACCAGTAATCATATAAGGAAAAATGCATCAATCTCCAATATGTATATGGGCTTTAAAACAGACATCACTAGTCAAATTTCTGGTCTCGAAAGATGTGACACGGCACAGCCAATGTGGGTAAACGTTTTGTCTGCCTTGCCAGCCACCTCAGCGGGTATTCTCTTTAACATTCAAATCCAGTTGGAGCCTTTTGTTTAGCACACAAAAGATTCCATTGTCAGACCGAACTCAATAACATTGTATTCGGCTGTTTGGTTTGGACGGCCCAAGTATTTACAAGTCAGCGCGGTGTGGTCAGTTTCTCCAACTGCACTTTTCAATGGGGTTAATATTTTCTCCCCCATTGATTTTATGTTTGAGATGGATCTGTATTTTTAATTATCATACCAAGGTAAAGGGTTTGAGCATTTTATGTTTGAGATGGATATGTATTTTTAATTATCATACCAAGGTAAAGGGTTTGAGCATTTGTCAAGAAACATTGACCCACGTCTAGAACGTGAACCGTTTTGTTGAGTTGGCAGCAGCGGAGAGTGTGTGACCGTTTGTCTTGTTCCCAGGGAAATCGAGCACTGCTTTCACATGTGTGACAGAGTGGTGATATATTTCTTCATAGCTGCCTCCTACACGCCCTGGTAAGTTTGAGGAACTGCTTCACTGCCGAGGTGTAATATCCAGGGGTCATAAAGTAAAAATTCTGCCATGTGTTTCTTACACCCATAGACTTCACTAATTAGTTCTACCTCCTGGTTGAAGAATTGTGCTAATTAGCAAACCCAGGTGATTGGAACAAAATACTGGGGGTGGTGCTTTTACTTTCTGAACCTGGATTTTACACCTCTGCTTCACTGTGTCCTTGGTGGTATGTAGGCTTGTGCTGTTCAGCAGGTATGAACCAGTTCTTCTCTATTGACTGGAGTTGAGCTTTCTAGTGTGCTTTTCAGAACTTCTGGAAGAGAAGCTTTTCATCACTGGTCCTGGAGGCCTACAGTCCATTCTTTAATTCTTTAAACCACTGATACATTTGGAGACATGGTTCAATCATGGAAAAAACAGTAAAGTGTTTGGCTGCTCAAATATTACTAAACTTTTACTCAAATATGATTTTCCGGCTCCTTTGTAGGCATAGTGGACTGATACATGCACTTCTTTTAATACTGAAGAGAAATAATTTTTCTTTTTAATAAACGTATCTTACAATGACCCCCCAAGGCCCACGTCCATTTCTGGTGGCAGCAGCAACAGCAGAACACTATAGGACCAGGGCCGAATAGCCTTGTGTGTGCTGCAGCCCTCCAGGACCAAGGGTTCAGCATGCTCATTTTTTGAAAAGTGGACTTTAACGCTCGAGACGTAGACCTGGGGTGGGGTATACTACGAAGCAGGGTTACTGAGTTAGCTGGATATGAGTAAGCAGGGTTACTGAGTTAGCTGGATATGTGTAAGCAGGGTTACTGAGTTAGCTGGATATGTGCAAGCAGGGTTACTGAGTTAGCTGGATATGAGTAAGCAGGGTTACTGAGTTAGCTGGATATGTGTAAGCAGGGTTACTGAGTTAGCTGGATATGAGTAAGCAGCGTTACTGAGTTAGCTGGATATGAGTAAGCAGCGTTACTGAGTTAGCTGGATATGAGTAAGCAGGGTTACTGAGTTAGCTGGATATGAGTAAGCAGGGTTACTGAGTTAGCTGGATATGAGTAAGCAGCGTTACTGAGTTAGCTGGATATGAGTAAGCGGGGTTACTGAGTTAGCTGGATATGAGTAAGCGGGGTTACTGAGTTAGCTGGATATGAGTAAGCAGGGTTACTGAGTTAGCTGGATATGAGTAAGCAGGGTTACTGAGTTAGCTGGATATGAGTAAGCAGGGTTACTGAGTTAGCTGGATAACTGCACAGAGTAAAACCCAGAACAGCTCCATTTATTTCAGTCCATGTTCCAGATTTGGGACGGTTCCGGGTTTTACTCAGCGCAGTTATCCAGCTAACTCACTAATCCTGCTTTGTAGTATACCCCCCCACACCCCCCTGATTTGCGGTTGTTGTTCTTTTTTCAGGTTGAACCTCCGGGAGCTCGGACCTCTGGCCTCTCACATGCGGTGGTTTGTATGGTTCATGGCAGCCGCTGGAACTATCTATGTGTTCAATTACCATGAAAGGTAAGCAACTACCGTTTCTCTCAACAGTAAACATTTTTTTTAACCATTGCAGCGGTGGGTGTAGACCAGGGGTAGGGAACCCTGGTCCTGGAGAGCCGCAGGGTCTGCTGGTTTTTGTTTTCACCTTAAATACAGCAACTACTTAGATCAAAGAAACCAGGTGAGGTGAGTTAACTGTGTAATCAACTGCTTTAATTGATCAATTATGTGACGAGTAACAACTAAAACCAGCAGACCCTGCGGCTCTCCAGGACCAGGGTTCCCTACCCCTGGTGTAGACCATAGCTTTGTAGTAATGTTACATTAGTGCATGCAATTGCAATGACAGCATTGCTTATGTAATTGTCAGTATTCTCAGTGTGCGTGTGGGATTTTACCCATTTACCAGCACAGGTCCATTTTCAGTCTAATAACAGTCTGCTTTTTCCTTTTTTTTTCTCATGTGAGGAATATGAAAGTCAATTTAAATTTGGTATTAAGGACTAACTGCATTGCTGTTAAATTGAATCTAGGCCATAGCTTGTGTGGAGGTTATTTCTGTGAAATGGTTTGGTTTCTGTTGTTGCTTTCAGCGGAGGTGTAAAATCCAGGTTCTGAAAGTCCTCCACAGTATTTTGTTCCAATCACCTGGATTTGCTAATTAGTACAATTCTTCAACCAGGAGGTAGAACTAATTAGCGAAAACAGCTGACTGAGTTCATGGGTGGACGAAAAAAATGGCAGGACTTTTACTTTCTGACCCCTGGATTTTACACCTCTGGCTTTCATTAATGGGTTAAATGTTGGATGGAATATTTAAAGTGTCTTGTTCTTTGTAGGTATAAAGTAGTGGAGCTCGCCTTCTATCTAACAATGGGTTTTTTCCCTGCATTGGTTGTGACGTCAATGGTACCGTATGCATTTACATTTTTAAAAATCTCTTCCCATTTCCTAGTCTTCTGTCATACCCCATGTAGCCTAGTGAACATATAGTCCAAGTCTACTCAACTCCACACCTGAAGGGCCCTGAACCCCTGTTTTTGTCTGTCTGTCTGATGTATGTGAGCGAGCGAGCGAGTGAGCGCCATCTCCTTGAATTCTAATGCATGCTCCATCCCTGAACTCTTATGGAAATTGAATGTACTGCAGTGCATAGTAAATTATGTGGACCTTTTGGAAAATATAATTATAGTCTATTTCACAAGTGTAATATGTTGCAATATCTTAAAGCGGCAATAATTTATACATGTGGCAATATATTGTGCTAATATTGATATATTTCGAAATATATTCCATTTCCATGAGGTGTTGCTGAATGTGCTCTGGATCAAAACCATGCAATGAATGGACTATGAACTGTAACCACAAAAACAGATTAGACTAAAGGGCAATGTGCAGCAGACAGAAAAAAAAAAAGGCACAACCGTTTCTCATTAAAAATGGCTATTACCGCTATCTGTCATTCCACAGTGATATTAACTTGAACAGCTTTTAATTTGGTGTTGGCTATACATACATTGGCCTTTTTTTGTCTATTCCACATCAATCTTCTTTCATTTGGTGTATCTTGCACATTACCCATTTTGTGTAACCCACATGATGTTATATAAAGTCTGAGCTTGGCAAACACTGTCACCCACCTCTTCGTGTCATGTCAGGTATCCATCTTTAAAGCAAATTCCATTAATGAGGAGTTTGGTGTATGCAGTGTCATATGGAAGTCTAATGCATGACGCCCTGTAACATTTGATGGTGGGTGACTGATTAAACCAGTTTCAGTATAACGGACAAGCCAACCTGGTGAAACTCATTTTTGGTAGACAATATTGAGGATGGCAGTACTGGCAGAGGGGGTGGGCCTGAGAGTAGTTGCAAGATTTAAAAAAAATAATTTTTCAGGTGTGTGCCAGAGGGGGGCTTGAATACAGGAGAAACCCTTAAACTACTGGAAGACTTGGGCTGTCTGGTATAACATGAAAGACCAAATTCTCTTGAGGATAGTTTGAGATGGACCTTCTGGGGAAAAAAAATTAAACGGACTCATTGCGCCCCTTGTGGGTAATGCAGAAGTCGCATCTGTGATGCGAGTCTAGCATTCGCCAGTTTAGGTAGTGCGAATGTTATGTAGAAACCCTGCCTTTGTATTCCAGCGTGCCTCTAAACACAATGAGCTAGGCCAGATATTGAGAAGTGCAGAAGTCATGTACAGATTTTTACATTTGAAATTCTAACATTTAACCCACGTTTATATATTTTTCTCCCCCATTTCTTTTCCAGAATAACACGGACGGTCTTCAGGAGCTGGCGTGCGGAGGGCTGATCTACTGTCTCGGCGTGTTTTTCTTCAAATGCGACGGCGTGATCCCCTTCGCCCACGCCATCTGGCACGTGTTCGTGGCGCTGGCCGCGGCCGTGCACTACTACGCCATCTGGAAGTACCTCTACAGGAGCCCGGCGGCCGACCTGATCCGGGACGTGTGAGGGGAGCCCGCGTGGCAGCCACACCCCAGTGCCCTGCATGGTTTGCGCCCTCTGTCTCTCTCTCTAGCTCTCTCCCCTCTCTCTCTCTCTAGCTCTCTCCCCTCTGTCTCTCTCTAGCTCTCTCCCCTCTCTGTCTCTCTCTAGCTCTCTCCCCTCTCTGTCTCTCTCTAGCTCTCTCCCCTCTCTGTCTCTCTCCCTCTCTATCTCTACCCCCCCCCTCTCTCTGTCTCTCTTTCTCTCCCTCTCTCTCTCTCTCTCTCTCCCCTTCTCTACCTCTCTATCTCTCTCCTCCTCTCTATCTCTCTACCCCCCCCCCTTCTCTTTCTCTCTCACTTTTTCCTCCTCATCTCAGCCTCTCTGGTACTTCAGAAACAAACAGCGCAAACCTTGCACACAAGACTTGCATATTCCTCCTCGAATGCCCCGATGCCGTAATCGACGGGCCAAAAAGTTTACGAAAAAAAAAACGACAGTGTATTGTTTACCGTTTTCTAAGCAGGTGTGAGCTGTTTGAGTCACTGTTTGTCTGTAGGTTTTCCCACGCCTCCAGCAAGTATCGCTTGGAATTCTCTTTTGTACCACTTTTGCCAGGAGGCACAAAACCAAACAACAAAGAAACGGCATTTAACTTTTCATTCTTCTTCTTTTTTTTGAAGTTTTGTTTGTTTTCTCGAAGGTTTAAAGCAAATTAATCCATTTTGTTTGATCTCTGATATCAAAATATTGAGTTTTTTTTTCTTCAGTCAGTTGATCACATTCCACTTGAAAATACTTACTGTTTTTTGTTTTCTGTTACCTGCATCATTTAGCTAGGTAACAAATGGGTAAGAACATTTGAAACTGTAGATTTTTGGGGGGTGTTTGGGGCCACATCTGAAGCCTGTACTGTACATTTTCAGTATTGATCTAGATATTTCTGCATTCATGTGTTTTATTAAGTAAGGTGTCATTTTGATCAACAGTATTTGAAAGTGCAGTCTTGAAAATATTTTTCTGAGGTCACTTTTGTACCACAAAGAACCACTTATATTTTATATCCTGAATTGTGCTGAATATCTCTTCCTATTCAACACAAACTCCATTTTGTATTTTTAAGCCCATAACCAATTTAAGTACTGAATGCAAGGCGGAAGAGTCCAGTGATGTAATTTCACAGTTTAAATAAGGAAAATGGTTATTTCATTTACTTTGACCAAGTGACCAAAATCAAATTGCCTGCTGTGGATGAGTTGCGAGTTGAAGGCGGTTTCATTTACTGATCACTCGCGTACGCGGGGATGTAATAAGTATGTAATGCTATCAAGAGACGGGACCCTGAATGGACTTTTAAAAAGTGAAATGTTTTGCAAGTAAGTTTTTCTAAGCGAGAAATGTGAAACAATTAAAGGGATTCATTTTCAAATAAAGATGTACATCGAGGGTTTGGGATTAATCACACTTTTTGCCATTTTGCACAAAATGAACTGTGGTTCTGCAGATGCGAGGGGCCTTGGGTTTTCTGTAAAAAAAAAAAACTAACGTGACCCGCAGCATCTGTGCACTGAGGCAAAAATAATAATAAAAATAAAAATAAAAACATGGCAGTAAATGACAGATTACTTTTTTATCAACCAAGATCTTCTTTTGGTAACATTGCAAATAATCATTTGCTGTAGATTTGCACAGCAGATTTTGGTTGATCTTTGGATGTTTCTTACACTGTGAAAAAGATCATCTGCCAAGCTGACAGTATTATAACTGGGCTACGCTGCAGGCATTGTGCAGAATGTTTGCTGGTACACGCGAGGTCGCGCCACTGTCTCAGAATGTTTCTGTAAAATAACATATGCTTTTTTTTTTTTTTTAACCCCCTCGGTTCTGTATGAAACCCAGAGGCAATTCAATTGAAGCGTGAAGCATAAACGTTTTTGAAAATCGAGAATCAAATGCAGGCAGACAGTGCTCTTTTTGGTTGGGGGTGGGTGGGTGGGGAGGGTGAATGAGCATGTTACAGAGAGTTACACTGCCTTAAATCACTTAATGGATTTCTACATTTTAAACTAAAGCTTGTGTTTGGATTGAATCAGCCTCTTAGTTCTGAAACTACAATAGAATTGAAACTGCGCTGCCTTTTCAGAGAGAACTCTATAGAGGTTTGTTATGGATTTTGTCTGATGTAAAAGGTGAAACTTTACAGGCGAGTCTGAAGACGTCAGTGGGTGAGGGCAGTGCAGCAAAAAAAAACAAAAAACAAATAACAAATTGTGGCTTTTGAGACTTTAGCTGGTCCCTTGATTGTAATTTTGTTTTTCTCCTTATATTTATACATTCAGCTATGGCACAGAATTCTGTACTGGCCTTTAAATAATATATTTCTTTCATATCATCCATGTGTGTATTGGTGCTGTATATAAAGACTATTGGTCTCAAAGATTCTTTTCAGATTTCTAATGTGTTAATAAAAAGTAAAGCCTCTTGAGTCTGTTTTCTCCCATTTGTCTTGTCAAAATATAAAAATGCCAAAAAAGTTATAAACGTAGCATCTTATGTGAATTGTACCATTTTTCCTTACGTAAAGACAAATTAGGAGCAATTATCAACAATTGCGTTCTTATAAAGTAGTTAAGAAAAGGCGTGATTTCTCTTTTTATAAATTTAGTTGTATGTAAGGTTGCAAAATGAAAGGACAAGAAGAAAAGTGGCTTTTCTGAGATTTTTCAAAATGACATGTTTACACTGTAAACATACAGTTTACACATGTGGCTGAACGTTGAGATAACATCTCAATTTGAAGATGAAAAGATTTCCATCGCTTACTTTGATATTTAAGCATTCCTTCAAAGCATTGTGCAACTATGTGCAGGCTGGCTAGTTACTTTCAGTGGTTGATGCCCCCCAAACAATCTAAGTGGGCCTGGGTGGGTCACATTTGGGTTCCCTACTACCCCTGATCAAATGTGTGTCTTCCTTGGAAGTGGAAATATGCTTTTCTTCCTGCGTTTATTCGTGATTCGAATAGAAAAATGCAAATAGCGATGCCCGGTTATTGTTCTTTCAAACAGCGTCAATTGCGTCCATATTTACCGGACTAACAGGAGCAGTGAAGGTAGGCCTATTTGATGTAACGCGATGAAAGGAGTGCGTTCATTTGAATAATGTACAGTTCTTGTTGCGGGTTTAATTATGGAAGTAAAAGTAGTTTTTGACGCAAACAAAACGGCTCAACGGTAGGCTTCAGATTTATGGCGCCCGGGACCTATCTGCTAGTTGTAAGCCTATATAAGTCTTACAAAATGGGCCTAATATTGCAGAGGCTAGCCTACTGAAGCTACAAGACAGCTGGCTAGTAGCTAGATGCCACACTTTCAATTAGCTAATGAGGTTATTTTCAGTTAACTTCGCAAACTGCAGGAACACCAGCTTGTGTAACGTTAACAGTTCATCGCCTCTTTTTTCTGGCCTTGGGTCTGGATTCACACGTCTTTTCGATTGAATATCGTTTAAAAGTTCAAAGAAACATAGCTAACGTTAGTCTATAGCCTATGTTAATTACAGGAGGGCGTCGTGTCTGTGAAGGTTTTTACACAGTGCTGCCATATGGAGGTCCAGCCTGTCCTGTCAGCTGCACCTCTTATAACCTATAGTTCAGTCTCCCTGTGTTGCATACACACACGGCCTAACACCCCCAGTAACAACGCAAACAGCGGTGAGAAATGTAGTTATTTAGACACCTCACCTCAGAGCATCCAACTAGGCTAACGTTAGCTGATATCCTCTGTTCTGTAACGGAGGTAGGCCCGTCTAAACGTATCAGGCTAATCACACTTCGACGAATTAACGTTATGAAATGTAGCCTAATAAGTTAAAAGCCCTGCGCTTGTGTTCATCAACGACTAAAATAACACAGATTTCGAGTCACTACTTACCCAAACTGGCTATATAAAGTCATGACCGATAACGCAGGTCTTCCAGGCTAAGCAGGGTTCCACACAAACTCGCTGTGCTACGTTAATTTGTTGGCACTTAGACTACTCGCCTCTTCTATGTTGGGTAGCTATAAGTATTATTCCCGTGTGCTAATGTAGACTAGCACATGGGAAGATGTATTTTTAACGTCAATAGGCCTACTCCTGCTGTGTGTTGGCACTGGCAGTGCTGAAATGAGGGGATAAAACCTACCTCTTTTTCGAGAAGACACATTTTGAGCGGTGAGTAGGCTACGCTATCGAGCTCTCTCGAGCGCCAGTTCTCACGTGAGGTAAAGAAAAAAAGTTCTCAGGTGAAGTAAATTGCCATTAAACAAACTGACGAAGGGGCTAAACCACCTCCCCGCTCTTTTTTTAGAAGGGAAGCCGGGCAAATATGACAAACCAGTAGACCCAAAACTGAACAAATAGATCAGAATATAGATTAGAGTAATAGAGAACAATAGGCCTATACATATTACAATAATATATATAATAGCAAATTAAATTTATCTTAAGCCCAAATGGAGCTAGAGATAAGACACCTTTGGATTTCTAACATCGTGTCCATATTGTTAAAACAGTGTGTTGTAATAACAAGGTGGGCTTGTTGCTCATCTAGTTAGTCTAACTTGCCTTTGCCTTTCCGTGTGCATCGCCTCTCCAATCACACAGATAGGGATGAGATGCAGGATCATATCATGAGATATTCAGGATCATCGCCCTTCGTTCAGTCTATCGCGATCTGCTCTCAGTCAGTTGGCGATAATAACGGACCGTCACTCTCATTAAAGGGTAATCAGCTCCCCCTTGTGGCCATGACGCCTCTGCTGGAACGTGGTTGAAACCTATGGTTTAAAAAGTTCGGTGGTTTAAACACGTCACATCATTTCGGGCCTCGTTAGGCTGAAGTCTTTTATGAATGAACAGAGAGGTGACCTTTAATGAAAGTCCTGAAGAATTTCACCCAGATTTATTAGAGTAAGCTGCTTAAAAACACACAAGTGGAAAGTCAAAGTGCAATACTTTGATTCTGATTCTGGGAAAGTATAGTCCTGAGAGAGAACAAATTCAAGGAGCGTGGACTTGATTGACAACTTCCAAATTGCACATTAGATTAAAGTTATAGCCTACAAACATGTTGTAGCATAGTATGTGGTTCAGTTGATCCAGTGAGCTCTGTCCATCCAGGACGTGCAGGTCAGTGGACTTGCTTTGCAGCGAAAGGAGACGGTCAGAAACTGGTGTTTGACGTTGTGCTTCCAGCCTCAGGCACCAGTTCAAGCTGGTCTAAGTGCTGTGAGAATGGTTAGGATTCCGGAGCCACACCAATGTTGTCTTCCCAAAACCAGCTGTCTTGTAAATACTGTGACGTACTTTCGGGGTTGCAGGAAAATGACTGCTTCATAAATCTGGCTCTTGTCAGTGTGAGATCTTGTCATTGACCCATAACCATAACCTTCAAAAACCAGACAGTGCTTCCCACTGTATGGAACCATGAGAGTGAACCCCCCCCCCCCTCCCCATTTAAGTACCCATAATGCATCTGCCCAAACACTATGGTCATATAGTGTCCAAGGTTAACTCGCTGTTGTCTTGCTTCTGATTTATAAAAATCGGATGTCAGTATGTCAAACGGGGAAAAGAAATGTGCGTTCCACATGACAAGAGATGAAACTGTAAAGACTTTATTTGAACACTAAGAATTACAAACAGAAAGGGAGGGGGCATAATGCATATATACATACATATTAACCATATGCATCCACTCTGTGACATACATGACAGAACTGTCCTTTATTATGGTTTTTGTACCCTCAGTGAAAAGAGTCAGTTGGTGTTGCCAGAAATACAATGGTAGTCATCCCACGGCAGTGTCCAAAACAACTGAAAACAATAACAAAAAAAAACGATATATATATATATATATACGTATACTATATATATAGAAAATTTTACTGGATAATTTCGATGATGAGGGCAGTCCTCCAGCAGGTGCATTGCTAACAATTTTCCAAGCGGCGTTGCGATACCTCCTTTCCGTTGCTATGCGACTGGGGGAACAGTCGACATGTATTGAAGGCACTCAGACAGACTAGACTCAAGACAATGGTAGTTTCTTTCCGCTGTAATACGAGGTAGAAGCAACGAGTATTAGCGAGAGCTCGATCTGGCTTTATCCCATGTTTCCCTGCTTACATTTACAGAGGGGCACTTGTGTTCCTTCACCAGGAAAACGGCCAACTGTAATTTTTGTTCGCAAAGGAATACTAAACCTGAAAGTTTTATAAGCCTAAGCTTGGACTAAACTCTAAACAGCGAGAGATAGAAGCAAGCAATCATCAAAATGACTGAGTATTCCATTGCTCAGATTCAGCTGCAAAGCGGATTCCATTCAAAGTGGAAAAAGGTCAAATCAATTGAATATCTGACCTAGGAATACTAAACAACAGCAAATTCAGCGCGACTGAACGACGAAGAAGGTAGAAGTTAGTTCACTGGTCCGTTGGCTTTGTGCCTTGAGGTCATAACTTCGCCTGTATGCTTTCTGCCACACAACACAACCTGCTCCCAAAGTGCAGTCACCTTTGGGTTATAAAGAATATTCATAATCTATATTACAAACGTTAGGTCATTACTATTACATATTACTTGACTGTTAACATAAATAAAGTATATTCATGGCATGCTCCCACTTTTCCTATGCCTAACACTGAAGCCTCTCACTCCCTTAGTTCCACTGCAATGTGCAACGATAATATAATAATATAAGCATAATAATAGCAAAAATAAAATGAAAACAGATGGGGGACTGTAAGTCACAGCTCCTGAGACAGTAAAACAGTAAAAAAAAAAAACGTAAGTGTGTTGAATGTTGAAACAAAACAACAACAAACAAAAAAGCAGTTTTCACACTTCTGGTCATTTGGTGAAGTCCATTTGTTAAATGGACACTTCACTTCATTAGTTGATGTTGCCGTGGATACTTCTTGTAGTGATGTGATAATGATGTTTCTGGAACCCCAAAATGGAAAGGGGCTGACCCCGCTGACCTAAACCGAAACATAGGGTCCTGCAAGCTGAAACTACTTCAGCTTTGCAAAGTAAATCCATTACATCACACAAGTCCTTTATTCAGCATATTGTAGCCCTATCTACTGTGGAATTCATGAAGCCACTTTTCCACTGTATAACGAAGCACACTAACTTGGGCACACTGACGTTTTCACCTCACCAAAAGAGCTACTCCGTTCAGTAACCCCCGTAGAAACTTCACAGGAAATGATTTTCCAAAACAAGGTTCCCAGAACTATCGCGATAAAGGAAACTGGAGGGACGAAGACGTAAAGTGTGCGATTTAACATTGGAGTAGGTTAAAGAGAGGGATAATCACCTCACCTGGAGTGTTTTTAAGGAGCAGAGATGGGCAAGAGGTAGCGACAAGTTTTCTCCCCATCGTATATAAAGCGCCATATGTTACCTGAGGGCTAGAAAGGTCCAGAAGAAAGAGGGGGAAAATTCGCAGATTTAATTGGGGGGGGGTGAGGGGGGTCTCGTCAGCGTCGCTCCTCGTCCTACAGTCTTCAGTACGGCTCTTTAGCGCTGTGCGAAATCGCTCTCGGATTCACCGACGCGCTGGTGCACTTCGATTCACGTCAGATGGGTCACGCCCCGTCAGCGACCTCCCGCTGCAGGTTTGGGCAGTGTGACGCAGTTTTGTACGTTTAAGACCACAGTTTTCGTACGAACATTTCTGCGAGATGTATTGCTCTTATGCAGCACGGAGCCGTACGGACCAATACGACCTGAATTTGGGAGGACAAAAAGGGGCCCATGATAATGCCCTTGAGCCAAGCTTTTTACAACTCTCTGTCTCTCAGTACAGCAATGACAATCTGCAAACATTACTCTTAACCTTTCAAGATACATACCTTATATTTGAGTAGACTAATATATACTTGTACTTACATAGATTACCTAAGATTTGTATTATGCCTTTTTAAAATACACGGTCAGTATTCGTATAGGAAAAATACTGTACAAAAAACAACTTATAGAATAGCTTTATACAAACATTAAATCTCTTTATAATCAATATATCTATTTACTGTATATTTTGGTCTGTAGTAAACATTACTAATTCCATTGGGTTAACCACAGTATTGGACAACACCAGCCAG
The DNA here is from genome assembly GCA_029718625.1 of Synaphobranchus kaupii. Taxonomy (NCBI): domain Eukaryota; kingdom Metazoa; phylum Chordata; class Actinopteri; order Anguilliformes; family Synaphobranchidae; genus Synaphobranchus; species Synaphobranchus kaupii. The sequence goes on from CM056387.1 coordinate 24,317,193, forward strand.
CTTTTTACATCTTATACATTCATCTTACAGCCATCTGAGAATGCAAACACATAGCTAAAAATTAAAAGTCTCTCCTCATATATATATATATATATATATATATATATATATATATATATATGATTTATACACTCTATATAATCATGCTCAGGGGAAAAAATGGTGAAGAATTTACTGCTTCGCAAATCGACTGAAGCTCAATGTGCGTACTTAAACAGAAATCATGCCGAAACATTTAACTTGTTAACAATTATAATTATAGTAATTATAAACAATTGAGTATTACCAAAGAAAAAAGAAAAATAGTTAAAGGAAACCCGTCGATGCTGCAGATAGGCGTGACAGGAACAGCACACACAACGGCACCTGGTCTGATTGTGAATTACGCAAAAGTGCAGATTTAAACGGGGTGGGGGACTGTGAACGTACAGCCAGTTTAGTATTTAAAAGGATGTTAGCATAACTGCCCTGGAAAACACCGAGCAGGAAAAGATGAGAGGCGTGGGGATGGATCTGTGTCCACAGGACAGCACCTGGGTGCAGGGTGGCACAGTAGCGTATGCTTGGATAGGATTATTGCTTCAGTCAGTGCAGAAAAACAAATAAAAACACTGGTGTTCTATCTCAAAAGTAATCCTATACGCTGCACCAAGGCGAGGAGGGTAAGTTTCAGCACTAAACTCAAGCACCTGGTGGGAGGTTGTTACAGGGGCAGGTTGTGAGAGTAGTGTTATGTGACAGCACTTTATAAAATTACTGGAGAAAGGAGGAGGTGGGGACAAGGACTCAAGATCACCGATAACTAAAAACACAATAACATAAACAACAACATCATTGAAAAAAATAATAATTAATGCTTTATAGGTATTTTGGGTTGTGGTGGTTGGGGGGGGGGGGGGGGGGGGGGGGTCGGGGAGTTTAAAAAAAAGAAGAAAAAAGGGTTGCGTTATGAAAAAAAGAGGTTGTACAGATTTAACAAGGGTGGCGTTTCCACGGCGCTGGGAATGGCAAAAGGGTTGCCGCTGGTAACAGTGGGAACAGGGTCAGGGTAGTGGGCGGGGTTATCACTTTAGCAGCAACAGCAGCACTGGAAAAAAAATAAAAAAACGTACAGTATAAAAGGATGGGGGGGGGAATCGAGCGACACGGCTTCACAACACGGCTGCGTTTGCGTGAAGAAAAATGCGGGTGGAAATAAAGAGGACGCACGGGGGCAGGGGGGGGCGTGGCCGGAGGGCTCGAGAAACGTCGCCTGCCAAAAACCAGGGCGACCTGACGGGGTGTGGGGGTGGAGTTGGGGTTGGGGGCATTCATGTGCACCCACATATATGTATAAACATATACCACACATCTATAATACATTTATACATATATCCAGAAAGAGATATTGTCAACGAAGATGAAGTCAGAGAGAATTGATAAGGAGGAATGGGGGGGGGGGGGGAGCTGAAAAAGGGGGCGGAGCAGGGAAGGGTGCATTGTCCTTCAGACTGTGAATGGCGGTAGGAATGGGGGCGGGGTTCACAGGTGTCCGTGCCGAGCTTCGTATTTGGCCAGAATGTTTTTGCAGCGCCCCAGCTCCTTCCTGAGGTCGGCGACCTCCAGGCGCAGTGCGCCGTTCTCTTTCTCCAGGAATCCCGCCCGGATGGCGATCTGGTTCTCCTTCAGCCGCCGTGCGTCCCGCGACCCGCTTCGCCGCCACGTTGTTCTTTCTGCGCCGGGCCCAGTACCTGTCATCCTGATTACAAAAATAAATAAATAAATTATACTTTTAAAAAGGTGCCCCTTTCGCAAGTTAATTATCACTTTACAGTAGCTACCTGTGTATAATTGTCCTTAATTGGGTATTCACATTAATTGAGCTTGACTGGCTATTCAAACATCCACCAGACAATCGCAGAGACAAATGCTGGCCAGTGGATGGATAGCTGGGGGGTGGAGCTTTTTGGATTTATTAAAATCCTCATGTAGAATTTAGACTTTCATTATTTTAACTGACCCAATTGTGAATAGCTAACACTTTTAGCCATGTTGATTTAGCCATGACTGTAATGATTCAGTGTGACCGATGCTTACCCGTGGCGATTCTAAATCAGCTCTGAGCGACAGCACATTACCCGCTCTTATTAATATAAACAGAATGCCTAATCCTTTAATACTGATCTCAGATGCTGACCAATCACGGTACTTAAGCCTCTTAACCACCCAACTGTCAGCCAATGGGAGAGGAGAGTGTGACATTAAAAGTCAAGTGAGGACAAGGGTGGGGTGGAGGTAAACGGATGAGAATACCGACATCTTCCTTACCCCTCTCCCCTCTGCTAATAGTTCTGCGTTCAAAACTGTCTACATGAGCAATAATAATAATAAAATTTCATACGCTTAGGAACTCTACTAAGAATTACTTTGTAAAAGCAACTAGCTATGACGTCACAGAAGGAGCTGTAGATGGGATGTTTATTATTGACCTTTTATTTATACAGACTAGGTTGACTGAGCAAAGCATGCTTTTTTTTATAGCAACGCCCTGTTAACGCCCCCCCAATTAACCTAGCCTGTATGTATTTGGACTGTGGGAGGAACCCGGAGTACCCGGAGGAAACCCACGCGAACACGGGGAGAACATGCAACCTCCACAGTCCACGCTGGAAGGCCCTCGGCCGGGAGTCGAACCCGGGGACCTTCTTGGTGCCACGCACTGCATCACCGTGCCACCCTGTAAACCTCTGAGCTCACCTTCAGGTCCTCAGGAATGAAGACCTTGCGGGCCTTCTTGATCATGCGGCTGGGGCTTCAGCTCCTCGGCGGAAAACTTGCGCTTGCGAGGGTCGAAGATCTCCTGGCCCGGGACGCTGGACAGCGCCAGGTCGGCCGGGTCGGGCTCGTAGCCCACGGGCACCTGGATGGTCTCGGGGTCGATGGGGCTGGGGGTGTTGCGGGACGGTGGCAGGACTGAAAAGGGAAGGGGGTTTCGTAGGGTAGACAAAAGAGAGAATCTTTTTTAGCGATGGTCAAACATGATGTCTCAATACGTTCACAATGTCAACCGAAGTAGTACAGGAAGTAGTACATCTCTTGTGTCTGTTTAATATCTCTGCTTCTTCTGAAGGAGTCGACTTCTTGCTTTCTCAGCTCGACACTGACCAGTATTTGGCTGTAGGGCCTCAAAGATGTGCTCATTTCCGATTTGCCACTCTGCAAATGAATGTACGCACATCAAAAGCTCTGAACGTGATATAGTACAGGATTATGCACAGATTGTGTTATGTAAAAGGTTTACTGCGTTTGATTCCACCACTAGGGGGCAGTCATGACACAAATACTGAGGGCAAGGCTATCAGCACTTTGCTCTCCCAACGCTTCCTAAACGCTGTAGCCGTGTTATTGATGTCACAACAAATGCTGCGAGAGCATTATGCACAAAACAGAGCTCGGGGCACCAGAAAGTGTAGCATTTACGCAAACGCAAATAATCCACTTATGGAGCCAGCTTTACCAAGAAAACCTGATCTCAAGGCTCAATGAGCGTACTGTATGCGTGCACTGCATAATGGGTTATTACGCATTATAAAGTATTACGGCTGTGGACAGCGGGAGTGGGCTATCAGCTTCCTGGTTTTCCATTGTTTGGACGAGGATTACTAGCAGTGTGACACAATCAAGGGCCCCGGCTTTAAAACAGAGGTCCCCAACCCTGTTCCTGGAGATCTACTGTCCTGTAGGCTTTCATTTTTAATTTCAAGCCTAATTTGACACACCTGATTCTGCTACTTAACAGCTCAATAAGATCTCTAGCTGTTGAATGATGTGCGCTTTTGTTAGGGTTGGAGTGAAAACGGACAGGACGGTAGATCTCCAGGAACAGGGTTGGGGACCACTGCTTTAAAGGTTCCATTTAAAGGCTGTTGGGAGGTAGACCCCCGAGTAAAGTTTACTTTCCTCACCAAAATGTCTAAATGTCTTAATGTGCAATTGAATTAAATGAAATAATACATTTAGAAATCAGTGAATTATTAAGATAAAATCAATAGTAAGAGAAATAAAGAGAATGAACAGATGGTAATTATGAAGGAGAGAATGGTGGTGATGACAGTTATATTACCGATCATCCCTGCTATAAAAGAGCAAGGTAAAACCATTAAAGTTTAGTGTTTAGATTAGACTCTAGCTGAGAGTGCTGATCTGAGATCAGTCTGGATTCTCCTCACCTCAGCGCATCTCCTTATTCATGTTTCTCTAGGCCAGGTCAAATGGCCTGGAAATCAGACGCCACACGTTTCTTGCTTCCATAAGCGTTTTCCCACACAAGATAATGTGAATTAAGTCATAGATGCACTATAATGCTTGATTTTATCTGGAGAAACTTGGTGATTACTTTCTAAATTCCAAATGAGGGGAAAGATTATTCAGGTTCTACATGTAAGACCCTAACTCAACGAGGCGCTATAAAATTGGGACGGTAAACATTCAAACCTACGTCAAAAGGTTTGTCGAAACCAACGTTTCGGCCGATGTTTGGTCACCACGTTTTACCTCTCCCAGTCCCAACAGCTACATAATCTCCTACTGACCTTTCGCGTCACGCCTTCTTCATCTAAATATAGACGGGTTTTCATTATGCCCGTGTTAAACCACGCGTGTATTCCACCCTGCCGCCAACGAAAGCAGATTACGACGATTCAATCGGCTGAGGCCAAGAGGAGCTCTTCCCCCTGATAACGGGAATTACATATCCCAGAAACTGCACTTTCCCTGCACTTCATCCAAAGCATTGGAGAGGGAGTCGATTTAGGCTAGAGTTTGGCTTCCATTTACAGTTTATTGGTTTAATTAAACTTTTTATTTATTTATATATATTTTTTACAATAGCTGCTAATTTCCTCATTTTAAGTTCAAGGAAAAACTGGCAGGTGATAAAAAAATAAAAAAACTTTTGGCAGAACAAAGGCTGCTCAATGAGGAAGAAGTAAACCGAAAAAACTTTAAAAAAACAAGCAAAATGGTTGCCGGTATTTCAAGTCAGTGCAATTTGCTCCAGGGAGGTGTCAGTGACCTCTTCTGAGGCGACGGTCAATGTTACAGACGGTTAAGGACCCAAAAAGATGTTATGCAAGGCTCTCCAGGTTGACTTCTTTTCCTGCACACCAAGGATTTCTGCTGTCACACACAACACCGTGGCTATTTCTTGCCACCTTAATTTAGTATTCCGAGAGGTAGAAAGCTGCTTACTGTGTGAACTAAAAGTAGCTAAAAGAATCCACCTACTACAAGTAGGCATAAAGGTGTTCCATACCCCTAAAAATACACTGCGCCGCCCTGAAGTACACGGCTCAAACAGATTAGCATTTCCAGTGGACGGTGCTGTTTTTACTTCCAGATTATCTTAACCACAGATGGTTTCTAAATACGGTTGTAGACTAGCCCGTAAGCGAAGCGTTTTAAAAACCTGTAAGGAAAGCCACAAACTTCACCTTTGACCTCCCGTTCGCACCCTGCCGCTATGCTCTGAAGGCTAACTGTAAATGTGGTTGAGTGTTGAGACAGGAGAACCAGTCTCCTGTTTGAAAAGGTCTCAGGTTTTTTTCCACTTGAAGAGCAAACTAAGACAGACAGGTGCATAATGGAATCTGTAAAATGTGCTGCCTTTCTGGTAAATTACAGGTAACAGCTTGCAATACACTAGTGTCCATTTGGCCTGCAGTGGAGTTGGTATTAGCCTGGACTGTGGATGTTGACAAAATGTATGTTTTCATAACCTAACTCAGATTCTCAGAACCATTTTGTTAAATAAGATTAGTACGCTTTTTTTCATTGCTTGTCGCAAATGCGCTCTGTTTCAAAGTACGTTCGCTCCTTCAGAACAGCAAACCCTGAATTGATTCTTCTGTTCCAAGCCAGGAAAAAAGGAAAAGGTTTGTTCAAAGCGGGCTTTTGTGTATGTTGAACACAAATTCACATGTGCAACTGCGAAACAGCGAGACTGCGGGCTTGGGAAACTCGTTATTAAATGATTCGAGAAGAGAGTCCTTGTACTGAACCAGCAAATAGATGTTTGAGAACAGGGCCAAAAGTGAACGTAATCTCCGTGCAGAGAACGGCCGGGAGGAAGAAGCAGCGTTAGGGGCCTCTCCACATTGTGTGGAGCGGGGGCCGGCAGACAGGATTAGTGATGTAAACACAAAAAAGGGAAACGCAAAAAAAAAAAACAAGTGTTCCAGCAGAGGCTTAATTGTTCCAGAACACGAGAACAGTAAACACAACCTGCACCCCCTCCTCCCCACCTCCCCACCTCCTCCCTCCTTTTACCCATTCAGGAATGCAGCCCAACCCCCACCACCTCGGCTATGAGATGTCCGAAGAGGCCAGGAGTTTAGTCATGGGACTTGACCATCCGCCTCGGGACGGGGCCCCCTCAGTTCGGCTCCTGTGCGTTGCCGGAGCAACCGCGAAAACGCAAATAATAAAACAAACGTCAACGCCATCAACCCCATGTTGAAACTATCTGAAACTATCGTAATACGTTTGCATTCGCGCAAACTGTAATGCGAAACAGGTCATCGGCCAACACAGCTAGACAAACATCGCTTATTGATATTTGGAATTTCCCTATTGTGCATCTCTACTTAAGAGTGTGTATGCCGGACCAAGCAAAGGGGACTTTTATTTTGAAGAATTAAAAGGCTGAGGGGGTTTTAATCTGCAGGAGGAAAGACGGAAAGAGCATTGAAATCAACTGAAAGAGAAGAGGGGTTTATTTTGATGGGAGGCTTCAAAAGGTCTGCCTCTACAATACATATTAGCTCTGCAGCCATCTGCAGTGCAGCACATTTCTGGTGTACTTAGAGGAGGGGTGACCCCAGTGTGACCCCAGTGTGACCCCAGCTTCCCCCTTCAAGCAGAAGCTGCTGCCTGGTTTCCGCTGGCTTGCCTCGGCTGCATTTCTGGGACAACACGGCTGCGGACGTGGCCCCAACATGACAACCATGCTTTTGCAGTCCACAGAACCAGTCAGATCCGCCATTTGACTGACTGGCCCTGCAACATCTCTCCAGTCGAAGATCTCCAGTGACTGTAAACGCCAACCTACACATGAGGCTGTTTTGACGTAAATGAACAGAGTCCGTCCTAGTGGCCGTGTCCTCGATATTCTAGTTTTGCAGGAACCCCAGTGTAAAAATGAGGCTATATTGTTAACAATATGCATATTCAATATACCGCACAGGCGATAAACTATGTTCCTATTGTATAATGCAACCTGGTGAAACACAAATACGACTGTTATAGGGGTACGGGTAAGCATTAAAAGAACTGTCTCCGACTGTGGCTTTTTACACAGGATAAACACAGTAATTTCAGCTTCACTTTCCCTAACCTACTACTAATGAATCTGCGATCGGTTAATACGCGGTCGTCCCATGTGCAATTTCTGAGGACATGTCTCCAGCTCAGCTTGTATCCAGTGGACCTACAGCTGATCTGGGGCCCCGGCAGAAACGTGGTTACCGGCTCACTTCCCTGTTCCCTCTCAGCGGTATCCACGGAAACCAGAAGGGCCCTTTTCCGGGGGGGAGAGATGCGTCCGACACGGCAAAGAGCGATACGACTCTGGACTGTCTGCCTACTCACAGCTCTCACGAACAACAACGCACTTCACAAACCACAGTGCACCAGCCAAGTGCCTAATTCATCTCCATTTTAACCTATTTATATTTATAGTGAAACTGCACTGCTTTGTATTGCATGCCAAAATGAACTGCTGGCATATGAGGCCCGACTATTTATGTTCATTATTGATTTGTAACTACTATGAAACGATGCTTCGCTGATTTTGGGAGCGGGTTGGGGTGATTTTGGAAAACACCGCCAGTGTTTTAACCAGGAACCTGAGACCGTTTCCAGTGACACAACGCCTACACGTTGACCCGCGCGGGTTCGACATCACAGGCAACATTCACAAAAGGGAATAAGAACGCCTCCCCCATTCTGTTTCACAGGAACAACCTTGGCAATGCTTCCAAAGTCACATTTAATCACACTGACTGTGTTGATTTTCAGATTTTAAATATTATGTGATTATGCAGATTACCTGCATGCATTTTAATCCCTTCGTTATTCGGCTTGGAATTATTCATGACAGCAGCTAATCAGTGTCCAAGCTTTTCAGTTTTAATGAGCCAGGTTTGAACTGTACGAATGCACGCTCATGTCAATATCAGCTTCCGCAGTGCATTCTGGGTTCCTCCCCTTACAGTGGACAATAAACACAGAGCACTCAAATAAATCTGTGGTTTCGATCTAAAAATGAAGCAGGGAGCTGTTTGCGTGTTTGTTGATTTTTAACTTACAGCCCCCTCTGAACTATTAAATGTAATCTATATATTGATCCCCTGACTACATTAATTCAGTGTAAACATGATCTTAGATCTCTGATCACATATCACCTGGAATCACACCCCCGCCGCAGGGAACACACATTGGTTGAAAGCCTGTTTTTAATTTGAGGGAACAGGTGCAGGTGGATGAAAGCGTGTTTCTCGCAAGCGTGAACTTCATCACCACTGCCCCGCTGCGAACATCTGCTGCTCTTTCAAGCGCCAAACCCAATGTGCGTGGTGCCAATGATTTCTGCTTTCATACAGCCAGTCATGTCCGCAGCTGGACCGGTTCAGTGTTCACTGGAATGGACAAGCGATTTAAATGATAAATCTAGTAGAAATCATTTGACTTTTACTTTTTTTTTTTTACAGAGGAAGCATACAACCCCAGGTTATGGTATTAAAATATGTTACCGTACATTTTTTTTTTTGTTTGTTTTCTTTTTTTGCCTGGTGCATGCTCTGAGATGGTTGATAAATTAAATTTACTCTGTCCTACTAGAAATTACACGCTATATCAATAACTCCTATAGCACCCGTTCAGCATAATTTGACTCTGTCGCAACCTTTCACAATCCAAGGGCCTTCGGCCAAGTTCTGCTGTAGGCTACTATTGTCTGTTGTGGTTAGCTTTTGCGAATGTGTGTAGCTAGAGCAGGATCGGAGGTTCAAGCGAAACGCCGCGTGCACACGTGACGGCGGCACGGCTCCTGCAATGTGACTTTGTGGGGAACGCGCCGTTTTAATCTGGCGGGCTCTGATCGCACGCCGCGACGCCCGCATGTGTCTGTCACAATGGTAAAACACGCTGCCGGGAGGCGCCTATACTTTCACGTGAGAGGCAATGCGCGCGGCTGCGGACGGCACGTTGAAACAAACCAAAACAAAAAAACCGAGCGATGCCACCAAATTAACGCGATCGCAAGTCTCCCGCAAACCTGGGCAGAAGCGCCGTATCAATAGCAACCTGTCAAACCACAACGACGAACTTAAATCTGACAGTAAGCAACAGTTTAAAGTTGGGCGATCTCGGTTACAAGCATGTATAGCAAAAACTGAAATTGAAACTGAATTTACTTCAATGCCATTTCCTACAATTAAGTGATAATTTGTTCCTTCAGCGATTAGGCAAAGCATTATTTTAAAATAACCTGCCTTTACCTACGCTAAGCCTTTACACCATGGCCATTAAGTCTACTTCAAAATAGTGTGTTGTTCTCACTGTTGCTGCACCAGATTCCAAAATTCACACAAAACAGCGTCGTTATCTAACGTTACAATTACAAGTACTTGAACTGATCAACTGGCATTGTAAAGAGACGAAAAACATTCTGCACAGAGCAACCAAGCACTATGCAAACCAATTGACGCATGATGTATATTTTTACTTTACAATGTTATCAATAAATTTGAGTTTATCATACCGGAGTGCCCATAAATGTAAGAAATATAGAAAAGATGCATATGATTATGGAAAACCCCCATCAATAGCGATTCCGGGAGCATTTCTACCCAGTGCTTCCCACTACCCTTTCTCTTCCCTTGACAGTTATGTTTACAATCCAATAAGGACTGAGCTTTAGCGTAGGCACCGCACCTGTTCATTCTCAGGGTTAATCTACACGTAATGAGCAGGTGTTCGGTTCACGCAAATGTGATTTTACCAGCAAAGCACCCGGTGCAGTTTTAAACACAATAAGGCCTTGTGAACGGCTTTGTTTGGTTATTATCCTAGTCGTGTTAGCTCGCTCGTTGTAAAGCTAACGATGTTTGTGACTGGCCGAATTATCCTTTGAACCTCATAAAGCGTATGTGAACAGAGTGTTCCTGACCTGGTAATCCCATTATCAATGATTACAAGTTTAGAGTACAGACTGTTTCCAATTTCAATTCATTGATTTCTCAGGGCCTAGACCACAGAGTAGAAAAGATGACAGATGATTACATGGGATCCTCCAGATTATTAAACTATTCATGTTCCACAGACAAGGTTTTATCAAAATAATCATTTTTGTCCTTAATTTTTGCTGGATTTATGGGCGCAATTGAAGGCACACTGCTAAGCTATACCGCTGCAGTGTCACACCCCAAGTTCTGAACCCACACCCTTGTGGTGCAGAATTCAATACCACCTGCCCCTTCTCAGATAGCCGCAGCATCATTGTAAAAATGTATAATGTCTCAGATGGACGCGGGCCTTCTCAGTGGCAGCAGTGTGCTGTTTCTGTAAACTTAACTTCAGTTCAGGTGACTACACAATACAAACAATGGCATAATTATGCACTTGCGATTTGCCTCCCACTAAATAGTCAGTTAGTCACGCACCGTTCTAGTCGACTTGGTAAGCATTATTAATGACAGCAGACCCATAAATCAGCTGGGGTCTTTTGTTAAATTCCAGAATGGTACTGAGTAATGAGTGCCGATTGCTTTATTTCCCCAGATGAAGACCACTTTTGCACACAGGCCAACCAAACGAACAAAGGTCACCATACAAGGTTTCAAGATGCTCATAAATGTGCAACGCCTTTAGTCAGCCAATGTTAAAATGAGATTTTTTAAACTAATCACTGGCTAAATAATAGTTTTAACAAGTGTGAAATTGTTTGATGGAATATATTGGAAGAAACATTTCACAAAGAATTCCATACTTTAAATTCAGAGCACCGTGTAGCACTATTCTGCGGATCCCAGATAGCCAGAAAACCCCGTTCTCATGGTGTGTGTGTGTGTGTGTGTGTGTGTGTGTGTGTGTGTGTGTGTGTGTGTGTGTGTGTGTGTGTGTGTGTGTGAAATTGGTGCATTTATATCAATTTTCACAGCTTTCTTTTACACATTTACACCTTTATGCTGAATTCTGCTGATACTGCTCTGATGGTGTCACTTCCATCCTGTACTAGGAAATAAATCCTCTTGGTACCAGCAGTAAATTATGGTCGTTTAATATTTCTCTAATCGACTTGTTTTTTTTTGGGGGGGGGGTTGCAGTGATTTTGGGCATCTACGTGCCACTACCTGTGCGGTCATTTGCTTTGCAGGGGCCTACTGTGTCACTATGACACTTGTGGAGAACGATTTCGGCCAAACGCCCCGGGAGACACAAACCTGCGAACTGCCCTCTGTAATAATGACGCCCCCCACCACCACCACCACCCCCCCACCATCTGCATGCTGGTATTTGCCCCTGCCTCCACTCTTAGTGCTTCTGTTACCCCCCCCCCAACAAAAATTTCTACAAATGATATCCCCCAGCCAAAGTTTGCAATTTTGCCGCGTCCCCAAGAAACGCTGAAAAATCATCAGCGTCCTGGGGAACGTGCAGGCGTAAACCCTGTCCGTCAAACGCATCGGAATCAGCCGAAACGGTGGGGGGGAATTTGCCGAAACAAACACCAGCCAGCCGCGGCAGTTTGGGTTGCCGCAGATGAGCGTCAGCACAGGCGATCATTTACCTGCTCTGTTGGGGCTCTGGAGGCAGCCGAGCTCAGGTCCGGCCAGGGCTGTGTGGATGGAGGTGGTGGCATGGCTGCTGAGGTCGACCACGCTGGGAGTGGGCGGCGGGGACGGGGGAGCCTGTTGCTGCTGGCCTTGGTCGTGCTGCGTCGAGTTGGAGGGGATGCCGTTCTCCGACAGAAACTCCTCCAGGTCCATGTATTCCAGCTGAAAGGTGTCGCCATCGTACGGCAGAGTCTTGTCCCACAAGGTCGGGCCCAGAAACGCAGACTGTGGAGCGTTGGATCCGCTGACGTCCTCGTCCAGCGTTTTCTCCTTCTCTTTCCCGAATCCTTGAAAAGTCACACTATTTGGTTACCACACACACACACACTTGTTCTTTTCCCCATTCTCCCATGCACACACACTGGTCTGCTCTGCCATGCAATACTTCTGTCCAGGCACTAGCGTTTGATTTATTTTCTTCCTCCAATTTAAGTATGCCTACGGACATTTGTGTGACAAACTGCAATGCAATTAACATTAAACATGTACACGTAAAATGTAAGAATTCTCTCTGAAGCCTAAATTAATTAGGGAAACACTCTTTCCCTCGTGGTAAGTTGCTATTGGCATTTTGAGTCAAACTGTAAACTTTAAAGTTAAAACGCATTATGCAGTCACTGGAGACATAATGTCTTTGGGACTGATTCAAACTTTAAAAAAGAAAAGGCAAAGGCACGCGCGCCCATGCGCTGGAATGTACGCACAGGAGGAAATAGCTCGCGAAGGAACTCTGTTGGCACGCGATCTTTAAACTTAAATCAAGAACTTGAAAGCTTAAGAAAGAATATTGTTTTAACTGAACCTGGTCTTGTTTTCTCCAAATAGTGAGTGTGCACATTATAATTCACTATTGGAAATTGAAACAGCTAACATCCAGTTTACAAAATCGTTTAATCCGACCTGATAATTTACCTGATAATGTTAAAATGTGTTCAAAAAATACTAATGCATTTACCTCCATTTTCACGACCTAGCTACCTATCAAATTAAATGAAATTAACTAGCAAAGCAGTATTATCAGCCTGCATTAGGCTATATGTCTCCATTTCACAGAGACGCGTCTCCTTTGCTTTAAATTTTACATTTTCACGTAGACAACTTGTAAGAGTCATTTAACTACACAGTTCAACATAAAATAGGCTTTATTGATTTGTTAAGTGATATTTAACCAGCTAGCTACCTGACATTGACAATGTAAAGTAGTACCATTTATTTGCAGAAATTCTCAGTTGTAAACATCAATAACAAATGATTAGGCTAGATAGGCTACGACTGTACGGAATACAGTCTGATTAACGCATCTGATGTATAGCATTGGGTAGCTTGCAAGCTATGATTTGCAATCAAAGTACAGTAAAAAAAAAGAAAATCCACCAAATTCAGTGCAGATTGCCTTTTAAATTGAAACAACCACCACAGCTTCTAAGCTTTCTCACTAGCGAGTTACCGTGCCTGCAGTTGCTCGCTAGTTACCGCGCCAGCTATATCTGAAATTATCCGACAGTGAAAATGACAGATGAGTTGACAGCTACCTGTGTAAACCACAGACACCGTAGCAACCACATAAACTATAAGTTGCAAGCAAGTCGACTTATTTATGCATCTTATCTAATAAAATATTTTTTATTATAAAATAGTTTGTGAGCTTAGTTCTACTTACCTTCGTCATGATGAAACGGTAGTTTCAAAGGATTTTCCAACAGCGATTTCAGCACGCCATGAGTTGGTGGTAGGAAAGTTGAGTTCATTGGGAGAGGTCTTGCCATTTTCTCCATGGATATCTGAACAAAATTTAAACCGTTTATTCCAAAAGAGATTAAAAAAAATTTTTTTAAATGCAAATAAATAAATCCTCAAGGAAAACTGACTCGGTCCAGGGCTGCTTGCACGAGATGGATTAGCTACCCCAGGAAAAAGACGGTTGAGATCGGGTTCAGAGTTCTGGCAGACCGCAACCGATTGTGGCTAGTTTGCTAGTCTGAAATGGCTTGCAATTCCATGTGCGGACACTGACATCAGTGACGTCAAACCTCTTGGCAGAGCTCCAGAGTACAGAATGTACGAATGGAATGGGAGGAGACAGCCTTAACGCCCTGTGAATTTGATAGTTTGTTGCACATTGTCGCCGCTCTGAATTTTTGTATGTTTATCTTTTTGAGTATCAACAACCTGATATTAACTAATATATACAAAACATATTTCGTGTAGTAGCTAGCTACCCAAGAGGCAATTACGTGCGCGTTAACATCAAAACATGAGATGCCTGTATTCGCTTGGATGCAGACTAGCCTACATTAATTTATTTATAAATGGCATACCGTTTTATTGCTGGTCAGTGTAAATAGCTGGTCGCGTATTTATAGCTAGGCTACTACTCTCTGCCGGGTATTATTCACGGTGTATGTACAAAAACTAGTTAAAATGGCTTTTCTAATACTTTTAGAAATTCTTCTTCGCCCGTCCACACACTACATTACAAATACTGCCACTAAACATAAAACGCACCGCGTGGAACGGTAGCGGAGCCCTCGTCACGCGTTGCCTGCATGGATACAGTGCACAAGGCCGGCGGAATGGCTGGTCACGTGAGGGGCCGAGTTGACCTACTTTTATCCAATGGCAGAAGCAAAGCTAAAGCTGGCGTGACTGGTCCACGGCCGTGTCACATTGAACTTCATGTGTTCGGGTTGTGAATAAAAACAACAGTCCCTCCTTCCAACCACAAAAAAATCTACTTGTCACTGTTCTAGTGACCTCTTGATAGTGCTGTGTAAAAGTACGTGCATTTTATCCGCGTATTTTGCTTTCTTGCAGAATGTGCCGATTTCTTTCAATTATTTACCTTGATGATTTTTTTTATTTAGGCCTACCTTTTTGCAATTATTTACCTTGGTGATTTTGCATATAAATTTGTCCGCACATAGAGCTACCACTGGAACATTTTCCCATGATTATGTTAATCACCCAGCGTTCATACAGTTAAGAAAGAAATGAAATAACAGCGTGGTAAATACTGCGTTTGCTATACAGAGCAGATAAGACGTATGGTACGAACTAATGTGATCTTTCTAATTGAAGGAAAATTTACCACAGTGTTTTAAACGTTATCGAAGCGGAGAGCTATAGGAGATTTTGTTTTCAGATTGATCATACATTCTCAACAATAGTGGTTGGCAAAGCAGTATGACGACCTGGTACAGAAACTAGGACACGACATAAAAAAAGGCTTTATACTTCTTTTTATACTACACTTTTTATACATAGCGTTTGGGACATAATGTTTGGGACAAATGGCTTCACAGGTGTTTGTGATTAGTCGGGTGTGTTCAATTGCTTCCGTACTGCAGGTATGAGAGCTTTCAATATCTAGTCTTGATTCTAGGCTTTGGATTCTGTTATTGGCATTTGTCAAGGTGAGGACCAGAGTTGTACAAATTAAAGTCAAGGAAGCCATTATGAGGCTGAGAAATAAGAAAAAAACAGTCAGAAACATAGGCCAAAACAACCAAAAACAACTGTTTGGAAGATGATTAAGATGGGCTGCAGTGTAGTATAATGGTTAAGGAACTGGCCTTGTAACTGAAAGGTTGCAGGTTCGATTCCCAGCTAGGACACTGCTGTTGTACCCTTGAGCAAGGTACTTAACCTGAATCGCTTCAGTACATATCCAGCTGTATAAATGGATAATATATGTAAAAGAAATGCTAAAAAGTTGTGTAAGTCGCTCTGGATAAGAGCGTCTGCTAAATGCCTGTAATGTAATGGGCCTGGTAGGCCAACAAAGTCCTCAAAAGTTGATGACTGAAGCATTCTCACCATAATGAAGAAAAACCCCCAAACACCTGTCTGCAGATCAGAAAAACTCTTCAGGATGTGTCAGTGCACTTCACACACAGAACTACAGAGGCTACACTGCAAGATGCATACCACTAGTTAGCCGCAAAAAAACAGGACGACCAGGTTACAGTTTGCTAAGAAGTACCTAAAAGAGCCAACAGAGTTCTGGTAAAAGGTCTTGTGGACATATGAGACTTAAAGAGTGAGGGCAAGAGCAAAGTCCAAAAGAAACTGGCCCAGGTTCAAAGCATACCACCTCATCTGTGATACATGGTGGTGGAGGTGTTACTGATAAAGCAACAAAGGTGCTTAAGTTTTTCAAAGCCAAAAACCAGAAAATTCCCTCCAGGAACTTTGTTTGACTATTCTGCCATGTTGTAGGTCATTTTGCAGGTCCTTTGTCAAATGGTAATCACAAAATATTTGAATTACTGAACAAGCAAACATCTTTGCAGTTACTGATATTCCTGAAAATAATATTTACTGATATTCATGTAACCACACAAAAATAACCTATTGGTTTGAATATAAGATCATCAACTTCTCTTTGCAACTTTGATTTTCTGGATTTACAGAACTGAGGGTGGTTGTTTAAGCCCAAAACAATAGACTTTTTTATGCAATTGTGCACTATTGAGCACTCATCTGTTGAGTTTAAATGTTATTTTTTACATCTCTGCTTTACTATTTTGTGTTCCAGCAACACTGCTCGTCGATAACTTCACCATGTGTTCAGAGGCTAATGTAATTGATTGACAGCTTGACCTTCCTATTCCAACTTGTATTTATACCATATGACTCCAATCATATTGAATGTGTAGGAAAAATGTTTAGTGGTTGTGAACTGCCCTGCTCTTGTTCACTGATATTGGCATTTTGCACTTTGTCCTGTAGTTTGTTTTTACACCTCAAAATGTCCCTACTGCACCCTAGATATAGGCGCTAAACAGATAAGTGGTAACTATTCAATAAATAACCAGGGTAATGGTTTGTTTTGGTATCAGCTCCAATCTGAAAAACCAGCAGAGATACAGAGATGCTCAGGTGTCCTTCACCTGGAATAAAGAACAGGGTGTGAAAAACCTTAGTTTTTACAATGGATTAGCCGAAGCAATGAGTAATAGTTTTGACGGCTTTGCAAATGACGTGTGTATGCGCATACTGTTGCATTGGTTCTCACGCAAGCCCACCTATTTTGTACTCTTTCTCTCACAGTGTTACACATGCGCACACACATACACACACATGTATGCACATGCACACACACTCTCAATCACAGAAGTTAAGACCTCAGTTTTCAATGGGCATCATCTAGATTCTATGCTACCACTTCACACTCCTACAATTGTATCCTGTTTCTTTGTGATAAAAATGACTCAATGAAGCTCATAATTCCCCCCCAAGCAATGCAAACTAATACACGACTGAAGCCATTTGATTCTCAACTTCCAGTTCTAGTAGAAGCTTTTTTTTAGTATATGATTCATTTTTGCGAGTACATTTAACCGTGATTACCAGCCATGTCTGTGTTAAAGGTAAGCTTTCTGTATAAAACGGAGACACAGCTCTTCACAATGAATCTCTCTTGCCAGCACATTGACCATAATGTTATTGTGCTTTCACCCTCTTCACAGAGCGAATGCATTCAACAGTTGCGTGAGTCACCACTCAACACGACCTGTATTTGTGATTTCCACGGCTTAGATACAACACTTCTTTAATTGCAATGTACGTATCTTGGAATGGACCACATTATGAAATTCTAAGACGGCAAACACAAAAAACTTTAATACATGAAATAGGCTTAACTGCAGTCATGTGTGATAAGTAATAATAAATAAGTATAGGAGCAGTATGGTGTTAATTATGGTAGTGTGGAAATATTTTCGATACATTTTGACTGCTGTTGCCACTTCGCCAGTAAAAGTTTCTACTCATTTAAATAAACCAATTTGTCGCAAATGTTTCTCTTTGTTTTTCTTGGTGCCTTTTGTAGCAAACTCTTTATGCCTTGCCAGTTAATATGTTCAGCCATTCTAACTCCTGGTTATTGTAACCAGAGGGGTCTTTGGGTTGTAAGAGTTACCTGCCTACATTGTCTTTCTCATGTACATGTGTACATGTCCAGAGATTTCCTAAAACTAGTTTAAGAGCAGGTATTTGATGCTCCAGATTCACTTTTTTGTTTTCGGGAGGCCCCAGGCCTGGATATTTTTGGGCCATTTCAGATTGGACACTTTGGTGCTTCCTGTGGATGGTACTCCATGCAGGGGATGGCGTGGTGGATGCGTGAAACACTCAGTGCGCCCACAGCTGTTCTGAGCCTGAACAAGGAGAGGATCAGATGACTTATCTAAATATACCAGCCGAGACCTCTCCTCCTCCTCTTCCTCCCCTCTGAGTGATCAATAGCCCACCTCTGGCACGAGCCCAAATGCAGAGAATCTCTCTTTTTTTTTTTTTTGTTTCTGTTATTGTTCAAAGTCCTCCATCTTGCACACAGGGATGATACAACCAAATTTGAAGGGTCATGTTCTCCAACAAGGAACCGTCTTCTTCTTCTGTTTCAGTAGTTTGCCTGCAAAGCGCAGTACGTTCCAAACTGAGAATTTTAGATCAGGTGAACATTTTGATTTGGCCTGCCTGTTGTTCTTTAACTACTCCTGGATTTACACTATTTCACCAAACAATGTTGCTCCGAGGAATAAAGTCCATTGTATTTTTTTTTTAGAAACCCTCAGAGAACAGATACTGTATGTGTGGCTGTGTTTCAGATATATTTAAGAGGGCCAGGAGTTTCTCAAAGTTCCCCAAAGTACTGCTACCCAAATGAAGAAAGTATGAATAAATATAATATGTATGTAAATTTGTATTGGTATGAATACACAGGATTGTGTTCCTCCCAGAAACATTTTAACAACCGGCTCTCTGTCGAGTTTTTTTTCCAGCTTTGATGATCTAAATGCCTTTTTGATCTAAAAAGTTTTATCACTTACATCTTCAAATTTCCAAGTGTACATTCAGGCATGGGGAACAAAAATGACAGTGAAGACTTTCAAAATAGTGAAAAAATCCACCAATGAATTGATGATTGTGCATTAAAATAGCTTTACCTGAAGAACTCCCTCAGTTTCCGTGAAGCAAGCAAAGGCTTTAAGGGTAAACACACACACACACACACACACACACACACACACACACACACACACACACACACACACACACACACACACACACACACACACACACACACACACACACACACACACACACACACACACACACACACACACACACACACACTGTACACCCATGGTGTGAAGCACAGAGGCCCTCTCTTTGATGAGTGTTGCCCTTCCACGCAGAAGGTCATGTGATTAGGGATTCTAGAAGGTTGTTGCATTTTTGAGCCACATCAGCCAGACCTGTGTGACGTCGGAGAGAGAGAGAGAGAGAGAGAGAGAGAGAGAGAGAATGGGCAGATAACATACACTGTTTAAGGATTCCCAAAACATGCACTCCTTAAACCCAGCACACACCCCCAGACCCCCCCCCCCCCCCCTCAAGATTTGAGGCATTATAAATAAAATGTCCTAAGAGCTCGCTCATCTGAGATAAACACTTTACGGCGTGGAGGAAATAACCAATAAACAATATCTCAGAGTGGATAAATCAACAAAATAAGCAGGGAGCACACACACACATATTCCTGCACACTCCCTATTTCTGTCAACTTTGGAGGTGCAAAATGAATGAACATTGGTTCCATGAAAATAAATCATACCTGAAGGTATGTTGACAATAGTAAGGAACTTAAAATAAGGAACTGAAAGAAAACACACGAACAATAGATGGTTTGACAGCTGTAAAATGGTAGCAGAGACTTTTATTGCATCTGGGTGTGCGTGCAGGGTGCTTAGCATCCTCTGCGACTGCTCTGTGAGCGAATGCACGCGACTTAGTTACCCGTACTTCAGCTCTGTGACGGATAGAAAGGCGAAGGCGCTCAATGTGAGCGGAGGGGAGTTCAAAGGTCAGAGAGAGAGATAGAGAGTGTGGGGGGGGGTTGAACAAGAAGACGGAAAATCTTTGACAGGGATTTTTTTTTTTTTTAAGTTTATCTCTTTCACTCACGGCAGCATTCGTGTGTGTATTACAACTGCCTGCAACAACAAAGATATGAAGATGTCAAACAGGCATTTCTAAAGGTCTGAAGGCCTCTATTTATGGCATAATCTCTCGATACTACTAAAAGAAACGTCTTTTTTTACAGTTCCTCTGTGATGATGTGGAATCCGTGCAGTTTTATGGAGGGCGCTGGGAACGGCGGTGCTATGCATTGTGGGTCTCTCACTGCGCACACCTGCCTCGTAAAGCTGCTCAGTAAACAGGCCCCTCGGGAGATATGACATCATAACCACAGGAATCTGCATCAAAATGAATCCTATAAAAAAATAAGGCACAACACAGCCTTGACTCACGAAAAGCAGATTCAGTGGGCAGGGGCGGTACTCGGTTCTCAAACGAAACGTAGAATTAATCTTATATTTTCCAAATAATCCTTCCTGCGGTTTAAAGCCACAGTCTGTGGCGTGGCTTGAAAGGTTTACATTGAAAGCGGCGCGTGACAGCCCCTGTACCGTATGTCCATTGTGGAGAGCTCGGTATCAGATGAAATCATCATGTTCTTTTGCCCGAACTCACAGTCCTGTAGAAGCAGGTCTTCAGTGCATGTTTTTGTGGTTAGTTACTTAAGTACAATAAAGCCAATAGGACCTGCGTGGTGAAATGATAGTTAAAAATAACAAAACAAGGGGTGTCTCGTGGCATGGCCTGTGGAGCACCGTCCACATGCTCGTTGCGAGCCGTGACGTTGGCGGTTAGAATCCGGGCGCGCCTGTTGCATGTCTCTCCCTCTCTCTCGCTCCCCATTCTTCATGTCTCCCTACACTGTGCTGTCTAATAAAAGCTGAAAAATCCCTAAAGATATAATTTAAAAAATAACAAAACAAAACAAAACAAAAAAAACATTAAGCCTCCAACATCGCAGGAACTCGCGGGATTTCTCAATGTTACAGAAAGAACTTAACGGTTGTTGAGTGTTCGATCAGCACACTTCTCCGTTGGTGCCAGTCCAGCGATGGCACTGCTCCAAATATGCATCTGGACCTGTAGCTCATCTGGACCTGTAGCTCATCTGAACCTGTAGCTCATCTGGACCTGTAGCTCATCTGGACCTGTAGCTCATCTGAACCTGTAGCTCATCTGGACCTGTAGCTCATCTGGACCTGTAGCTCATCTGAACCTGTAGCTCATCTGGACCTGTAGCTCATCTGGACCGCGCAGTCCATTTTCACAAGTCATCCCATTCTGGACCAACAAAGATTTGAAATTAAAATGGAAGTTTCTCCATCTGAGACAACTGATGTTTTTAAATGGTTACAAAAGATGCTTTGAAGATCTGACAGCACCTCTAAGAGGCAAAGCGATCACCCTGGATTACAGAAGCATCCAGCCTATCAGAGAATCCGAATTCTCTTCAGAACAAAGGAACCGGGGGAATGATGGGTAATCTAAGGTAAAACATAACCCTAGTTCTAATATATAGGTACATAATCATCTATTTTTCTTGCAGTTATCAAACGCACGTAAAATTGATAGTGTAAAACTGTGTATTGAATGTCAAAGACACTTGTAAGGCTGTTTCATAGATGCTTTGCACGGCCCGCCGAAAAATGACCCTTTTTTTTGTTTTTGCAATGATCCATCTATAGTTGCTGAAGCCGACTAGGATTTTAAAAATGAGCGGTGGGCTATGGGATAAACTGTGGGATTATGCTGTAATTGTACCACTAACAGCAGGCTAGCCAGACCAATTTAACCCTAGATCTAAATTTGGAGTTGGACTATGTAAACGCAAAAAAAACGTCAAAAATAACGCTCTGTAAACTGTGTCCCCACTAGGACACAGAGAGGCAGCAGCATATGAGGCTCCATCTGGAGCACTGCTCTGCGCTGAACTTTGCCAAGAGCTACAGATTGTGATAATGCATTTGGGTATGTATGAGCAACAGGTTGCGGATGCTCAACTAGCCGAGCGTTCAGCCGCCAACGAGGGGCAACCGCAGGCCCGTCGCATCGCTACGTACACTTAGCTGGCGGTCAGGCGGTCAGGGCAAGGCTCTTAAGAGAAGGGGGCAAGGCAACACAGAGAAAATACAATAAGCATTCTAAAACAAGAGGAAAGTGCAGGTTTCACCATATAATGGCACAAATCACCACGGAGTCAATTTTGAGGAAAAAGCTAAAAATTACTTATGTCCTGTGGGAGCGAGGGGTCTGTCACGGCAACACACGTACACGTATATGCCTGTAGATTAGGGTTAATCCGTGCCGCTCACCTGCGGTTTTCATCTTCACTTGAGACAATGGATGCTAGTCGCCACCGTTGCTAGTCTCCCGAGTGAGAAATGCGCGCGTCATCGGCAAAACCATCCGGGAGTACCCGAAACACACGACATTATGGTTTGTTTACATGTGTATCGTCCTGTTCCTTTTACAACTGGGTTCCCAGTTGTTCCTTTTACATTTTGAGGAACGCGGCGGGGTTCTGTGGGTTCCTGTCATTTTAAACAATGAGAAACAAAAGGGAGCAGGAAGCTGCTTACATAGCCGCCGCTTGTGGATTTTGACGTTTTATATAGCCGTGCAGTTATAGCGTAACGCAAGATTTCAGTTGTCATTACGCCGGGAGAGCATATACGCTGAAACAAATGTAAGTAAAAAAGGCAGGAACATCTATCAATCGTGAATATTATGCTTTGCTGAAGGGAACTGGCTTCCATCTAAAAAAGATTAGTTATAAAAATAACTTGCATATCATTCCTACATTGTTCTTTATGTGAAAACAATTAACCACCAGGGCATTATATCTATTGAGTCTATTGAAATACTGTATAGCTGTATAGTGTAAACTAAAATCTGTACCAAAAAAACCCCCAAAACAAATATATGCTCAAATATATACTGAACAGTGCTATTATGAATGTCCAATTATAATAATAAAAAAGAATAAGTGTGGAATCCCAGTGTTGGACCTTCAGGTAACATAAGTGGAGCAGCTTTTGTGTGGGTTCTGGGTTCAAACTGAGGGACACGGTTCACCTAGCTATACCACCACAACGAGACATCGCCATGGCAACGACCCTGACCCGTTCCTAGGGTACTGTCTCACTGACACGTGTTCCAAAGCATCAGCCGTCGACATCGCCAGCGCTGAGGGTGTGAGGGTACTCAACTGCCATTACTGCCATTACAACATGCATTACATTACATTACATTACATTATAGGCATTTAGCAGACGCTCTTATCCAGAGCGACTTACACAACTTCTTATTACATGTATCCATTTATACAGCTGGATATATACTGAAGCAATTCAGGTTAAGTACCTTGCTCAAGGGTACAACGGCAGTGTCCTACCTGGGAATCGAACCTGCAACCTTTCGGTTACAAGTCCAGTTCCTTAACCATTATACTACACTGCCGCCCCGAGTGGAAAGCGCACACACGCACACACACACTCACACACGCACACGCGCATGCACATACACTCACACATGCACGCACACACACACACACACACACACACACACAAACATACACACGCTCGCATTGTGTTCAGCATGCACACACCTGCAGGTATTCACTGGTCCCAAGGCACACAGATCCCTGGTAACATTTGGTGGTCAGACAGGATTTTCCACTCTCTCCCAGAACTGGAGTAAAGGAGACAAAGAGGAGAGTGGGGTGAACATACACATACAGCTAGAGTTCATCATAGAATATGAACACATGAAACATAACCAGTTCATCCACATACAGCTGTGCATCCACTAGAGTTCATCATAGAATATGAACAAATGAAACATTATCAGTTCATTCACTGGACAGGGTGGAGTCAGGAAGTACTGAAGAAAAGGCTCAGAACAGATTTAATACTAATATTGTTTAAAGATTTTGAGCTACAGCACCATGAAATACACACATGAAAAATAAAAATGACAAATACAGACGCAAGGATTCACTTAAAAAATGCAGCCACAGGACAAACTACAAAGAGGGGAAAGAGGTTTTTCAAATAAGGAAAATGGAGCCAGGTGGAAGATTTCTGAATATTTCAGCGAAAGAAGTGAACAGCTTTATTTTTGCTGTGAATCACAAGGAAGCTTTCGGGAGGGGGAGATAATTAACGTGCGGGAATGCTGTTTCCTGCTGCGTTCACGTTTTTTAAAATAGACTCAACCTCATGTAAGACATTGGGGTAATAATTGTTAAAATGGGTCATTCAAACAACCTCTTCGAGACGGCAGCAGACAGAAAATCTGAGATGCGGTAATTAAATATTTTTATCTTTGGTGCCCCACAAAACAAAATTCACACGTTAAAAGATTCATACTAAATCAAGGGACAGTCACCTCCCTAAGGTTGCCTGACTGGTAACTGCACGCTCACATTTGATCGCAGAGTACACAACCATTCCCAGGTTAGTCCACTGCAGCTATTTACACCTGTTTCGTGCAAACTCTGGGTGTGCAATTATCAGGTACAAAAAATACACCTGACACCGAAAATGTATTTGTGTCAAAAAAAAAAGAAGAAAATCTTGTGACTGAATCATATATTGTGAATAAATCAGTTGGGAATATGTGAGAAAAGTAGGCACACAGCAGTCTGTTCACTGATAGACGGTGACCGGCAGCAGTGGGAGGGCAGACTCATTTTGACGGAGTATTCTGGTAGGGGACTGCTTAATACGGCCTAATTTACCATTTACATCGTTCATTATCCTCCTCGCCCACAACTAACCACACTGCAGGCTGGGAGAGTGACTGCTGCCAGCCCTAATTTGCATACAAATTAGCATAACTGGGAGATGGTGTGAGAGGAGTGCCGTACCTACGATTGACAGGGACACAGAATGCGTTGCGGATGCAGTGCCTCTGATCTGTTAGAACTTCGCCGTGTAAATAAAAATTGGGACACTTTGAACGAGGTCATCTTCATCGCCGGCGGATCTGAAATTTCGGCCTTTGTGTTCTAGGGCTTCTGTTGTGGCAATCCCCGAATCGCAGTTTGTACCGGTGGCAGATCAGTAATGTGCTGCATTTCTTCATATGACAATATGTTCGTATTTCACATAGTCCAAAGACATGTTGCCCAGGGACCACAGATGAAAATTTGCCTCCCTGGCTAACTCAGAAATGTTATTAACGTGCATTGTCCCAGTCAAATAAACTACTACTACTAGTACTAGTACTAATAATAATAATAATAATAATCTTCTCTGATACTGGGAGGAGACTTGTGGAAAGTATTGTGAGGGGAACTGTCACAACAGCAGAGGAAGGAGGAAGTTTGTAATTAAAATGGAATCTGTCTGTGATTCCTACCCGATTTCACAGCATCACTCATTGTGTCGCCTCGGGGTGAGTCAGCTCCCCAGGCCCCACCGTCAATGGCTGCAGTCCTCCAGCCAATGGCTGCCCACGCACGGCATGGCACCGCCCACCCCACCAACAACACTCCCGCCCCCACCCCCACCCGTGGGGATCCTCTTTCCGAGGTCTGGCTGACCGTACTCCAGAAAAATACACCCAGCGTCCAGGCGCAAAAGCACCCGGCCAAAACGTGAGCCCCCTTCACACATACACACACACCCACACACACAGATACACACAGACACACACACCCACACACACAGATACACACAGACACATACATACACACACCCACACAGATACACACAGACACATACACACACACCCACACACACAGATACATACACACACACCCACACACACAGATACACACAGACACATACACACACAGATACACACAGACACATACACACACACCCACACAGATACACACACACACACACACACACACACATACAGATACACACAGACACATACACCCACACACACACAGATACACACAGACACATACACACACACCCACAGATACACACAGACACATACACACACACCCACACAGATACACACAGACACATACACACACCCACACATACAGATACACACAGACACATACACAGATACACACAAACACATACACCCGCACACACACACACACACACACACACCCACACAGATACACACAGACACATACACCCACACACACACACAGATACACACAGACACATACACACACACCCACACAGATACACACAGACACATACACCCACACACACACACACACACACACACACACACACAATACATGCCCTTTGGTTCCCACCACGCACATGCACTCAAAGCCCCTCTGACATTATAAACAAATAACAGAAACCTGTCATCAAACTTTCCACATGTCCCCGGAATATTTACAGCTCAATAAATGGCCTCCACTCAGACGTCATTCTCCGACCCACCAGTCACATGCAAATGAGCATGTTAATCAACCCCCCTGTAATTACACCTAATTGGTTCATTATGATGGGAATCTGTGTTATTGGCTCCCAGTGATATGATCGTTGCTTAGCTACTCCCTGCACTAATGGAGGTATAATCCAGTCAAGCTTCTCACAGAAAACCGTGTGCCGCTTGATCAGTTTTGCGAAATTTGATGAAAAGATGCACGTTGAACATCAGCACCTGTCTGTGCTTGATTCTGCTGCGTATTGAGACACATTTGAGACACGGAGAGATTTTAACCGTCGTAACCAGCAAGGACTGTGACAGAAGAGAACACCATGCTATTGGGTAGAGAAAAACCCAGTTTAACGCTAGTGTCAAACTGACCCGCTTTTAAACTTTTACTAAAAGAGCAATGACACTTTTGAGTGAGTAAACCGGTGTAAATTTGGTTCTTGTTTAGTACTTATATTTGTTGTTTATCATCTGTATTTGACTTTTTGTCTATATGTTTTCTTTGAATATAATAAAAAAAGATGAAAAGTAATTGAGAATGTCAGTTCAAAACAATAAATATCAACAATCTACTGCACAGAATCCTTGTCTCATTTTAATTCACAGACAAAACTTTGACAGATAAACATGATTTATGCCCCCCCTTGCCTTCATTACAGTATAAATTACATTTTTATCTACAAATGAATGACACTCGCATTGTTAAATGTGAGCTAGGTAAAGGCCAACCATTATATATATACATGTATGTACAGTTTATACTGTTTGGAATTGAGATAAAGGGTGATATATATTGAGTATTTTTTGTGTACATTATTATTTTATTATTATTATTTCTGTATTGCTTTACAATCACAATAATGTTCTGTGTATTTGACCCAGGCTAACCGTTACACAGGTGCGGAGTAAGCAAACAGAACACAAGGGTTATAACAGAGCATGTTATAACCCTTGTGTTCTGTAGAACATGGCCATTCACCGGGATGGGAGAAAAACAAATCGTTGGGAAGCGCGTCACTGGACGGCTCGCCAAACTAGCGCTGCCCGATTTAAAGCACCGAGCAGCATGTGGTGAGTGCGCCTGAACCCTGTGGAAGATTGAGAGACGAGCTGGGGGCCGGGGGGCCCAGGGGCCAGGGGCCAGGGCTCCACGCACAGCACCGCTCTCCTCTCTGCGCTGGCTTGCGTCTGAATCCCTCCCCTGGCCCAGCTGTCATATCAGGAGCTGGTTTATTGAAAGAGGATCGTTTTACCCAGAGCTGCCTGGGGGTAATATTTGGACAGGAATCACTCTGCTGCCAGATACGCAGTAGATATGGATGGATAACTCGAAGGGTTTCTTTCTCCTGACTTATTTTTCCATAGAGTTCAATAGGAAAATTTGTCAGGAGAAACAACCCTTAAAGTGATCCATCCATATCTACTGCATATCTGGCAACAGAGTGATGGTTTGAGGCTTGTTTGATACCTCAGACCCTTGATGACTTACAGCTATTTCATCAACCATGTATTCCATACTGTTCCAGCATAATTTACAGCTAAATCTAGTCCCACCCGCCAATTCCCATAGAAATCCATTCAAATGCAGAGAAGTTATAGTATCGCTTGTAAGAGTACTGGAAAGAAGATACCAAGAGTCTTTTGATATTGTTGGGACACAGACATCAGGAAGTCATGGCATGCAAAGGATATGCAACCAAATATTAAAAATTATTACTTTATTCTACATTATGTTAAACTGTCAAATATTTTTTGATGCCTGAAAATGGGGGGGGGGGGGGACTATGTACAAAAGGTTCTATAATTTCTAAACGGTTCATCCGACATGGATGAAAATACCCTCAAATCAAAGTGATAGAGTAGAGTACTGAACCAAAATAACAAAAAATGTGTCACTGTCCAATGAATTTCTCCATATAGTATTTAAAGAATATACCATATCTGTATCTACCTATTGTTTATCTATCCAATTACATGCACATAATGACCACACACACATATATATTTTTTGGCCTTTTTTTATTTTTAGTTAGTATTTAGGTACCCACTTTGGGAGCTGTGCAGTCGCTCTGCAGACCCCCAGCTGAGCTGCGCAGTCACTCTGCAGTCCCCCAGCTGAGCTACGCAGTCACTCTGCAGCCCACCAGCTGAGCTGCGCAGTCATTCTGCGGCCCCCCCCAGCTGAGCTGCGCAGTCATTCTGCAGTCCCCCAGCTGAGCTGCGCAGTCATTCTGCAGACCCCCAGCTGCAGTAGAGAAGCACTCTTCATGTGCAGCTGATGTGTGCAGACTGCAGCCACCGATCGACCAATCAATCACTCAAGCACCTGAGAGGGGCAATTTTGCCAAGTTAAAACAAACACTCAAAAATGCACACGGAAAGGAATAAAACAAAGAAATAATAAAAATACAGACAAAATGACATACAGTTCTTAAAAAGTAAATATATACATGTATATAAGTATCAAGACACCATGTAAAGTAAGTATAAATAAAATAAATAAATAGCAGTACAGAAGGATGCCTGGTAAATCTCCCCTCAGTGTAGAGCGGTATTGATTGTTGCAGTAGCTGGAGATAAAAGCGCTCGGTACTTCTGAACCTGGGCGCTCTGTACCGATTTTGTGGGGAGCATCTGAAACTCACAAAACAGGGGACAGAACGTTTCAAACAGGGGAGAGAACGTTTCAAACAGGGGAGAGAACGTTTCAAACAAGGGAGAGAACGTTTCAAACAGGGGAGAGAACGTTTCAAACAGGGGAGAGAACGTTTCAAATAAGGGAGAGAACGTTTCAAACAGGAGAGAGAATATGATATGATATGATAGTTCTTTATTGTCAGATTTTTCTGGAGAACATTTCAAACAGGAGAGAACATTTGAAACAGGGGAGAGAATGTTTCAAACAGGTATGAGTGTGTGAGTGAATGGTGTGTGTGCCCTGCGATGGATTGGTGACCTGTCCAGTGGGTAGTCCTGCCTGTCACCCCAATGCATGCTGGGATTGGCTCCAGCCCCCTGTGACCCTGACCTGGAATAAACAGGTTGGATAATGGACGGGTGAGTGGCGTGTGCTCTCTGTGTGTTCTGGAGATGCTTATAACTAAAATAAAAGCAGAGGAAGCTGCTTACCCCCTTCTGGGTGTTGCAGTGGGCAATTATGCCCTACCTGGAGGCAATGGTACAAGCTGGATTCAGCACTAGACTATGAGGCATGTCCACTCACTGGACATCATCTTAACAGGATGGGCGAAAGAACTAAATAAATCTTTTACTGGAAACAAATGACAAAAAGTTTGGATGGGATCTTTAAGTGCCAACCACAGTGACATTACGTAACAACAGTGGTCTTTGGAGGCATGGGCTAGTGCAATCATGCTTTTGCACGATTACTATCCTTTTCTCGGCAGACAGATTTATCCGGTACAATCTGTAGCTGGATATTTACTGAAGCAATTCTTTGGAAGAACAGAGCACCTTGCTCAAGGACACAAGAACAGTGTCCCTCCGTCTGGGAATGAAGACAGCATCATTCCGGTTGCGTTCCGGGTCCATTCCGGTTGCATTCCCAGCCCAAAAAACCACACCACGCTGCTGTCAATAACAGCGCAACCGGCCCAATGCAAGATTCTGAAAATGCAACCATCTGTGGTGAGATATTTAAATAAATGTACAGTGCCACGTTTCGAGCATATCTTAGCACGAACAGAGCAGCATTAAAAAGATGCATCACTTAAAGCAATGGTTCCCAGACCTGTCCTCGGGTATCGCCAGATGGATCCAGGTATTTGTGTGTTCCATCGCAAGGTGTGCTTGATCAAATACCTGGATCGGGCTTGTGGGGTACCCAAGGAGAGGTTTGGGAACCACTGGCTTAAAGGACTTTCACCTTAAAGGTATATCGGAAAATGTAATGAAGAGATTAAAAGCTGAGAGGCGGTAGACCTGGACTTTTGGCCGCAGCATTGGCTGCGTCTCGCTGAAAATGGCAGAGTTACAGAAACTCGAGAGACGCGATCGCATCTTCCTGCAGGCGGTTTCTAGGCAACGTCACCCTGGATGTGATTTACATCAGGAGGAGCCAAGCCCAGCACAACGAGATGCACCTTCAGTTGTACTTTGCCCTTAGATGTGACCTACTCACACACACACACACACACACACACACACACACACACACACACACACACACACACACACACGCAGCTTCTTATTATGACAGTGGGATGTTTAGCTTCCACGTAAGGAGGAAATTGTTGGCTGCTTCTTTCCAAGTCAATTATGCGCCATGGCAACGGCTAGGTTTTTCCTTTATTTCCCATCTGTGTGACAGGGAGTCTAAACAGACCTGAGGTTCATTGCAGCTGAATTGGACAGATTTTCTTTCTTTTTTTTTTGGAGAATAACATTTTGAAGAATAATCACCTGACCCACATGCTTCATAACCAGGCTCCGAACGACAAGGGGCCCTAACCAAGTTGTTCGACCTGCATTTGAACAAAAGCCATGACCGCCATAGAATGATGCAAGATAACAGTGCTTTTGTGCATCACCATAGTAACACTAACAGTATGATATAAGCCAATGTATTTGCTTACCCGTATTAGTCATTATTAGACACTACATGCACTACACACTCATAAAGTGTGCATTAGAGTGATATGTAGATCTCCTCAGGATTATTATTAAGTACTATGCGTATGCTGAAGCAATCATTGCTTTATGTGTAGAATATACTTCCTTCCTAAGTGTGACAGAAAACCATCATCATTGTTACAGGCTGATCAGTACCTGGCTATATATGTTTTTTATATTATTTTTGTGATATTCTTACCTTGTATCTTACTGCCACATAAATTGGTTATGATCAATTACATATTGTTATAATAGTTATGATTAGTATTATGATGGTGCTTACAACTATAATTTCGGCATTTAATTTTTTTCTAATATGGCACGAGCCTCATATATGATCAAAAATTGCATTGATACGTTATACTCTTTTAAGAATCAAATATCACTCAAAAATCAATAAAATACATGATGTAACATACAAAATAGAAGTATAAATACGCACACTCACACACAAAGGCACGAACAATTTGGATTCTTCCAAACGGTTAACTCTGTTCGCCGTTATAATTTCCAGAAAACATTTTGTCAGTGAACTTGAAACATCTTTGAAACGATCAGCTCACCAAATTCCTATTATAAAAATAAGCACGGATTTTCATTGACAGAAAAACGTTAATTTTGTTTGTGTTAAACACTGTGCCCACGTCCGCCAACGCGGCAGGATGTCTTTCTGCAGCCTCCGCAGGGAGAGACTGTTTCTGGATATAAACCTGTTCCCGCCGTCAGCCGCCGGTCTCAGTACAGCGGAACAAAGTATGAGCCAGCCGCATCCCACATTCCTGAAGCCTACTTGTTAATCATCGCTGCCGAAATAAAAAATCGGCTTTAAAAAACAACAACAAAAAAAGCATTCTGCCAATAAGCAAACTTCCTGTCAAAATGTTTAAGGGAAATTTTTTTGTACAGCCAAAAAATGTTTTTTTTTGTGTGATGAGCACGAAAACAATACAACGAACGATCACAGGACGCAAAGTTTAATATTTTTAAGGATTATTTCTGTCGCATGATAAACACAGTGACTGTGTGGTACCTATGTAGTCTAATAAAAATAAGTTGTTTTTTTTATTCAGCAAATATTTGTTGGGTTTCACCTGCTTCTAGGGTTGCCAACCGTCCCTTGAAATAAGGGACGATCCCTTATCTGTTCAATAAGGATCGTCCCTTATTTCAAGGGACGGTTGGCAACCCTACCTGCTTCTCATAACTAAATATAAAAACATAATTAACGTCATAAAACTGATACTTAACGTCTTTTAAAAGAAAAATGTCCGAAAACATCTTGGTGATTTGTGCCCGTGACAACCCCCCTACTCTTAACACAAACTATTTTGTTTAAGAAAGTGAAAACAGCTCTCGAAGGAGCGTACGAGTGCAGAATCTCTCCATATTCCCCTTTTAACGGTTAAATACGTCTGGAGGTCTGCAGGGGGTCCCCATTAGTTGAGCCGTTTGCCGGGAGCAGTGGAGGCGTCCAGCCCATTAGACAGCTCAGAGCGATTGCAGACAGTGCAGCTGCCCCGTAATTGGGGCTCATTAGAGCCGCTGACTGACTGGGGCCTCATTAAAGACCACTGGCTGGCAGAGACAAGGATGCGACATCTTCTGGTCATCTCCACAGGTTTCCGGAACAAAGCCACGACAGGGAATGGAAACTAACTAATAGTAAAAAAAATTTTTTAAAGTATATAAATATATATGTAGAGTAATCTGGGGGCAATTGTAACAGGGGTCAATTGTAACACCATTTTTTGTTACAATTGGCCCCAACCCTGAACACATGAAACTAGCTAGCTTGCTGGATAGAATCTCAGCTCTAGCTTGTTTCAGATTGGTACAATTTTATGGTGTTGCAATTGCCCCCTGTTACAATTGCCCCCAGAATACTCTAATATTTTCTTAGGTTGGACTATCGACACTTTTACCTAAACATACACATACATACACACACAGTTTTTTTGTTTGTTTTAAAAAAAAACTGAAATAAGCAGATTCAGTCAGCAATTGCGGTAATGTATGTTTACAGTACAAGTGACTTAATGTTATTCTGTCTGTTTAAATGTAACTGAAACTAAGTTGAAGAATTGTGGTTGTGCGTTCTACAAAAAGACATGTGTTTCCAGGCAAGTGTGGTATATCAGCAGAAAGATACAGCGACGGAGAGATGCGTATCCACACAACCAAAGCCACAGGAACACGAGAGCTCTCGGCTGTCAAAAGGTTGAAATAATGTGTTACCACTAGCAACAACTCTCTGTGTGCTTTTCCGTCTGCATAAATCATACTCGCTGAAATTGAAGGCTTCATGTTGATAAGTACACTGTAATAAACTAGGGGCCATTTAGTAGCATAATTTTTTCTTAAGTTAATCCCTTGTTAATGTTGAACAATAAAATGTCTTACAATTGTGGATCAAGCCTGAGCATTAATTGTGTCAGTAACTTTCCACTGAACAGAATGTTTTCAAGTGTCAATATGACTTAGAATAGAATAAAGGGGGTGAGGTCAGGGTGGGACGACCTGACCTGGAAGTGTTCATCTGCAGTTCGTGAGAAGCCCGTCTCACCAACGGAGTTTTCCGAGGTCCTCTTCCTTTTCCGAGGATGAAAATATAAAAGCAGAAATCTGTAGGTCATATGCATTTTTAATAAAAGCTATACACACTATATGGCCAAATGTATCCAGACACCTCTTGGTCTGGGGCCGGTTTTCATGGCTCAGGCTAGGCCCCTTAGTTCTAGTGAAGGCAAATCTTAACGCTACAGCATACAATGACATTCTAGACGATTCTGTGCTTCCAACTTTGTGGCAACAGTTTGGAGAAGAACCTTTCCTGTTACAGAATGACAATGCCCCCATGTACAAAGCGAGGTCTATACAAAAATGCTTTGTTGAGATATAGGTGTGGAAGAACTTGACTGGCCTGCACAGAGACCTGACCTCAACCCCATTGAACACCGTTTCAGTGGAAAGGGGTATAATGAGCCAGCCTGGTTCCAGCTCTACAGTGGGAAAGGGGTATAATGAGCCAGTCTGGTTCCAGTTCTACAGTGGGAAAGGGGTATAATGAGCCAGTTCCAGCTCTACTGTGGGAAAGGGGTATAATGAGCCAGTCTGGTTCCAGCTCTACAGTGGGAAAGGGCTATAATGAGCCAGTTCCAGCTCTACTGTGGGAAAGGGGTATAATGAGCCAGTCTGGTTCCAGCTCTACAGTGGGAAAGGGGTACAATGAGCCAGCCTGGTTCCAGCCAGCCTGGTTCCAGCTCTACAGTGGGAAAGGGGTATAATGAGCCAGCCTGATTCCAGCTCTACAGTGGGAAAGGGGTATAATGAGCCAGTCTGGTTCCAGCTCTACAGTGGGAAAGGGGTATAATGAGCCAGTCTGGTTCCAGCTCTACAGTGGGAAAGGGGTATAATGAGCCAGCCTGGTTCCAGCTCTACAGTGGGAAAGGGGTATAATGAGCCAGCCTGGTTCCAGCTCTACAGTGGGAAAGGGGTATAATGAGCCAGTCTGGTTCCAGCTCTACAGTGGGAAAGGGGTATAATTAGCCAGTCTGGTTCCAGCTCTACAGTGGGAAAGGGGTATAATGAGCCAGTCTGGTTCCAGCTCTACAGTGGGAAAGGGGTATAATGAGCCAGCCTGGTTCCAGCTCTACAGTGGGAAAGGGGTATAATGAGCCAGCCTGGTTCCAGCTCTACAGTGGGAAAGGGGTATAATGAGCCAGTCTGGTTCCAGCTCTACAGTGGGAAAGGGGTATAATTAGCCAGTCTGGTTCCAGCTCTACAGTGGGAAAGGGGTATAATGAGCCAGTCTGGTCCCAGCTCTACAGTGGGAAAGGGGTATAATGAGCCAGCCTGGTTCCAGCTCTACAGTGGGAAAGGGGTATAATGAGCCAGTCTGGTCCCAGCTCTACAGTGGGAAAGGGGTATAATGAGCCAGTCTGGTTCCAGCTCTACAGTGGGAAAGGGGTATAATGAGCCAGCCTGGTTCCAGCTCTACAATGGGAAAGGGGTATAATGAGCCAGTCTGGTCCCAGCTCTACAGTGGGAAAGGGGTATAATGAGCCAGTCTGGTTCCAGCTCTAGTGGGAAAGGGGTATAATGAGCCAGCCTGGTTCCAGCTCTACAATGGGAAAGGGGTATAATGAGCCAGTCTGGTTCCAGCTCTACAGTGGGAAAGGGGTATAATGAGCCAGCCTGGTTCCAGCTCTACAGTGGGAAAGGGGTGTAATGAGCCACTGGTTCCAGCTCTACAGTGGGAAAGGGGTATAATGAGCCAGCCTGGTTCCAGCTCTACAGTGGGAAAGGGGTATAATGAGCCAGTCTGGTTCCAGCTCTACAGTGGGAAAGGGGTATAATTAGCCAGTCTGGTTCCAGCTCTACAGTGGGAAAGGGGTATAATGAGCCAGTCTGGTCCCAGCTCTACAGAGGGAAAGGGGTATAATGAGCCAGCCTGGTTCCAGCTCTACAGTGGGAAAGGGGTATAATGAGCCAGTCTGGTTCCAGCTCTACAGTGGGAAAGGGGTATAATGAGCCAGCCTGGTTCCAGCTCTACAGTGGGAAAGGGGTGTAATGAGCCACTGGTTCCAGCTCTACAGTGGGAAAGGGGTATAATGAGCCAGCCTGGTTCCAGCTCTACAGTGGGAAAGGGGTATAATGAGCCAGTCTGGTTCCAGCTCTACAGTGGGAAAGGGGTATAATTAGCCAGTCTGGTTCCAGCTCTACAGTGGGAAAGGGGTATAATGAGCCAGTCTGGTCCCAGCTCTACAGTGGGAAAGGGGTATAATGAGCCAGCCTGGTTCCAGCTCTACAGTGGGAAAGGGGTATAATGAGCCAGTCTGGTCCCAGCTCTACAGTGGGAAAGGGGTATAATGAGCCAGTCTGGTTCCAGCTCTACAGTGGGAAAGGGGTATAATGAGCCAGTCTGGTTCCAGCTCTAGTGGGAAAGGGGTATAATGAGCCAGCCTGGTTCCAGCTCTACAGTGGGAAAGGGGTATAATGAGCCAGTCTGGTTCCAGCTCTACAGTGGGAAAGGGGTATAATGAGCCAGCCTGGTTCCAGCTCTACAGTGGGAAAGGGGTGTAATGAGCCACTGGTTCCAGCTCTACAGTGGGAAAAAGGTATAATGAGCCAGTTTGGTTCCAGCTCTACAGTGGGAAAGGGGTATAATGAGCCAGTCTGGTTCCAGCTCTACAGTGGGAAAGGGGTATAATGAGGCAGCCTGGTTCCAGCTCTACAGTGGGAAAGGGGTGTAATGAGCCACTGGTTCCAGCTCTACAGTGGGAAAGGGGTATAATGAGCCAGCCTGATTCCAGCTCTACAGTGGGAAAGGGGTATAATGAGCCAGCCTGGTTCCAGCTCTACAGTGGGAAAGGGGTATAATGAGGAGCCTGATTCCAGCTCTACAGTGGGAAAGGGTATAATGAGTCAGCCTGGTTCCAGCTCTACAGTGGGAAAGGGGTATAATGAGCCAGTCTGGTTCCAGCTCTAGTGGGAAAGGGGTATAATGAGCCAGCCTGGTTCCAGCTCTACAGTGGGAAAGGGGTATAATGAGCCAGTCTGGTTCCAGCTCTACAGTGGGAAAGGGGTATAATGAGCCAGCCTGGTTCCAGCTCTACAGTGGGAAAGGGGTATAATGAGCCAGCCTGGTTCCAGCTCTACAGTGGGAAAGGGGTATAATGATCCAGTCTGGTTCCAGCTCTACAGTGGGAAAGGGGTATAATGAGCCAGCCTGGTTCCAGCTCTACAGTGGGAAAGGGGTATAATGAGCCAGCCTGGTTCCAGCTCTACAGTGGGAAAGGGGTATAATGATCCAGTCTGGTTCCAGCTCTACAGTGGGAAGGGGGTATAATGAGCCAGCCTGGTTCCAGCTCTACAATGGGAAAGGGGTATAATGAGCCAGTCTGGTTCCAGCTCTACAGTGGGAAGGGGGTATAATGAGCCAGCCTGGTTCCAGCTCTACAGTGGGAAAGGGGTATAATGAGCCAGTCAGATCCAATTGTCACGGGCTGCAGTGAAACCAGATGACTCCAGATTGAGGAGTTTTTTCAGCATTAAAATCCAAGATCACAGGCTAGCTGTGTCATCACCCCAGGGAATAATGTGCTCACGTGACACTTAACTTTGACAAAAACCAACCTATAGAAACATAGGAAAGAAACAGCATTGCAAGAAGGAAAAAAAATCCTGTTTCTCACCTGTATTCCTTAGAGGCAACAGAGCAGGCAGTGGCTAGTTCTTCTTGTCTTTTGAATATTTTACCAGCGTTGCAAAGCACTGCAAAACATACTGAGAAAGTCTAGTTGGGAAAACCTTTTCAGGCAAACCCACAATAGTCTGCACCAACCTGTCTTTGAACCCTGTTGAGAGAGTACA
Source organism: Synaphobranchus kaupii (assembly GCA_029718625.1). Classification (NCBI taxonomy): domain Eukaryota; kingdom Metazoa; phylum Chordata; class Actinopteri; order Anguilliformes; family Synaphobranchidae; genus Synaphobranchus; species Synaphobranchus kaupii. The sequence goes on from CM056387.1 coordinate 24,354,359, forward strand.
TCCATCTCACCCGGAGCACACACACTATATTAGCTTTCCAGTCTCTGTCCATTAGAGTGTGTGGTCGTGCTAGTACAGGGTCACCTTCTGTATCAAGGCAACTGCAGTACACTTGTATAGACCTCTCTCGTCTTTTTTTCTGAAACTATGCACAATGTGCTGTAGCCTTGCAGGTTTCAACCATCTTTTCTACACAGTGAAATGTCCAGTGTTAATTTAACTCTAACAGAGTCCAAGAGGGACCATATGTACCCTGTAAGAATTGATTTAATACGGAACATTTTACCGTGTATGTAAAAAAGAAAAAAAAAGAAAAGATAATTTATCCGTTAGTGACATTCAGCTACTTAACCATCTAGCCATTGTCTTTTCTGTCATTAATATAATTTTGCTGCTTCCTGGTAAAAGGAAGTTGAGATCCATTGTTGAGCTCTTTATAACAGAGTACTCAATAATGATAATCTCACTGATATTTATTTTATTTTTTTCAGATTGTTTGAAGAAAGGGGAACAAACTTGGACCAGTATAAATATGTGACAACATATCCTCACAGTAAACTTTACTGACAGAACTGACACATTCAAACAAGCCACAGTCTCTGTCCACAACTTTGTTTAAATCTGAAAATAACTGCCTAAATATACATAACATTAGAACCCTTTGCAGTGCTCTCTCTCTCTCTCTCCCTCTCTCTCACACACACACACACACACACACACACACACACACACACACACATCCCTGTAACTGAATAATACAAAGCAAACAGTGACCTACTTTCACAGGGAACAAGTGAGAAGGAAAACCAGGTCTGGATTCCCTTGAGGCACAGCAGGAGTCGGAGAGCAGGGAGATGGGGAACGGCTCCACCTCCCATCGCATCGGGGCCTGGAGGCCAGCGGGGGGCTCGCCTTGGTTCGCTCCGGGGGATCGCCCTACGACCCGGGCCACCTCCGGCCCGGCCTCAGCCCTGTGAGTCCTGGCCTTCCTGCCGGTCTGGCTCGGGTTTTCCACAGAGCGATTAACCACAACAGCAGTGGAACACACCGCCGCCAGCTTCCACACCGGGCCTCCCGCGATACCGCCGGTGCGGGCCACCAAAGAGCCAGGGAGCGCCGCGTCAAAGTGCAAATAGTGTTCCGGGAAAAATCGTACACATCTCAGAACACTGCCGCTGATAAAGGCCACTGTCGCTGTCCGTCATTCTATTCTATCAAATCTTTATTTTCTTTACGATGAAGCTTTGTGTCACCCCCCCCCCCCCCCCCCTTAATGTTTTACATATTTTGTGACAAGTACAGACAAGCCGGTCAAGGTTGCAGAGAAATGCCGCAATGTAACATTATGACAGCGGTTTCTAATTGAAAATAATAATAATAATAATTTTAAAAGCATGTCCATTACATATAAGTCCTCCGTAACAGTGTGTGAGGGGGGTGGCGGTGACTGGAGATAGGCTCAGAGACGTGAAGTAAAAAATAAAAATAAAAATAAAATAAAAATCTCAGGGAAACAAACCGTCCTCTAGAAACCAAAACTGTACCTGAAAATTTTTTTAACAAACCCTGACTACAACTACTGCAGAGCTACGTCGGTTTGCAGATAAAGGAACTGTGTGACCCGGATTGAGTGGAGTGACATAAGCTTGTGAATCAGAAAATGAAAAAAAAAAAAAACTGTGCACATCCAAGACCAGCTGTTCTCACAAATTCTCAACACGAGACCAGCTCCCCAGTGATTGTTTTTTGGAAGGCTTTCGATGCACTGAATAGCATCCAATTGGCACTCAGATGACAGGCCAACAATTTCAAAACACTTCCGCTGACATTTACCAACGTGGAGGCAAACAAACACAAAAGGTTTTCAACACGGATTACGTTTATTGGAGGGAGGGGGCTGTACCATTGAGGGGGACGCCATTCAACCACTCATTCATTCATACCCCGCACTTTTTCAGTGATGACGTCACTGGCGGAGACGAGTTTTCTCTTCGCTGCTTGACCACCCCACAGGGCTTAACGGGAGGAGCTATGCATCATGGGAAATTCGGGCTGCTCCAGGTGAACGCGATTACACAGGGTTCAGGAGTGAAAATCAGACAGACACAAAATCAGAGCCTTTCATCTGGGCCCAAATGCACTCACGCTAATGAAATTAATGATACTATACATCGCTGCACACTGCAATCTCGACTCTAGCAGGAGAGGGTCTCGGCGAGGTCATATGGCGGGAAAGCTCAGGCGCCCCCTGGTGTCCATTCTGGTGCACAACTAGTCATCGCAGTCATGGCTTTGAGTCAGATTCATTTCCCAACCCACTCCCCCTTATTTCAGTGAATTTTGAATCTTTTCTTTCTTCCACTGATGTAAAATATTAATCGATTAATTTGTATCAGTTCATTCCTCCGGGCCTCGCCACATTCCCATGACAAGGCCAGCAGACAAAGCACACCTTTCAAAAAGGGCTCCGACAGGCCCTTGGCCTTGTTTAGTTTTGTCCTTTTGCTAGAGCTGAGGTCTCTGTGCAATGTTAACGGGGTTTTCTTTTCGGGTACCAGAGGCCACAGCGAGGGACTACAGGGTATTCTCCCTGATCCTGATTTATCCGGCCATGTATATGGATCATATGAAAAACATAAAACCCACATACAGGCATCTGCAATGCGCACGCGCGCGCGCACACACACACACACACACACACACACACACACACACACACACACACACACACACACACACACACACACACACACACACACACACACACACACACACACACACACACACACACACACACACACACACACACACACACACACACACACACTACTACTACTACTACTACTACTACTACCACCACTATTAGTATTATATGACTACTACTGCTACTATGAGTACTACTAGTAATAATAATAATTGATTCATCATCATTATTATTATTATATCATTACTGCTCATCTGCAGGAAATGTTACTAACCATTTGGAGTTTTTTTGTCAAATGTGGCAGTTATTATTAATAATTTGCCACATTTTAATAATAACTGCCGCACTTCATAAAAAAAATTCCAATTGATTATTAAAATTCCCGGCTGATGAGCGAGTTCCTTTGGCACTGAGGTAAATGAAGTGGGAATCACGACTGTTGCACAGCTGCTGGAAAAATCTGCACACAGACCAGTCCACCAATCACAGCCCAGCTCATCGAGCTCTTGTGTAAACATCTTTTAAGTGGGTCAAGGCAAGGTGCCAGACAGAGGTTTCTAATTGAAAATAATAATAATAATGAAAAAAAGCATGTCCATTACCCATAAGTCCTCTGGAACAGTGTGAGAGGGGGCGGGGGTGACTGGGGATAGGCTCGGAGATAAAAATAAAGCAACTGTCATTGAAAGACTTGATTGTTGGAAAGGGATAACTTTCTTAACATCGGCAAATCACGGGAATTATACGTCTTAAAATAATTGCAGCTGATCTCATAACAAGTGTTGTTGTGCCTCGTCGTAGCAAGGGTAACCACAGCAAATGAAGAAGCATTTTGACGAAGGCATTAAGAACGGTAATCGAGAACCTTCATTCCCGAATACAAACGGGAACTGAAGATGGCTGCAGTACAGGTCTGGCAGAGCATCACCAGGGAACATACCCAGCGTCTACGGGTAGCAGACTTCAGGCAGTCATCAAATGCAAAGGACTTGCAACCAAGTACTAAATATGATGACTTTAGTTAAGATTGTTAATTTGTCCAATTACTTTTGGTCCCCTAAAATGGGGGAACTATGTATAAAAACGGCCGTAATTCCTACATGGATCACCCGATATGGATGTAAACACCCTCAAATTAAAGCTGACGGTCTGGACAGTCCTCATTTCATTTCAAATCCAATGGGCTGGAGTACAGAGCCAAAACAACAACAAAAATTGTGTCACCGTCCAAAGACTTCTGGACTGCACTGTATATAGAATATATACTGCATGTAGGTACAAATGTACATATATGCATATATAAAAGCATCCCAGATGAGCAGTTCATTTGCATGTAAAGACAGGTGCTTTTCACCTTGAGGGCGTACCTTTGAGCCCATTCAGTGCGAGGAAGCTATCATGCACCTGGGCGATGTCACATATACTGTGGCGGCACTAGGAAATTTCATCTTCTTTTTTTTTCTCTCTCTCTCGCTCTCTCTCTCTCTCTCTCTCTCTCTCTCTCTCTCTCTCACTCTCTTTAAATGTAAATGTGTGCCCTGTGGTTGCCGTGCTACCTACGGCGCATTTCAACTTGGAAACATACAATTTTCACTGGAGTGGGTCGTTAAAGACACTCTGAAAAGAGCTTGTGTAAGAACTGCCCTGGGGCAGTGAAAAACACCACAGGGGGGGTGATGAAACAGGGGTGGCAGGTCACCCTGAACCCCACGGAAGGAGCCTGAAAATGGGTCAGCGAGATTGGGGGAAAACGGCTTTTCGAATTAGTTTACCACAATGCAGGTGACTGGCCGCTAACAAGCTGACTACAATACTGTGAATTCTCTAAGGCAGGGCTGCCCAACCCTGTTCCTGGAGATCTACTATCCTGTAGGGTTTTACTCCAACCCTAACAAAGCATGCCTCATTCAACAGCTAGAGATCTACCGTACTGTAGGTTTCACTCCAACCCTAACAAAGCACACCTCATTCAACAGCGAGAGATCTCGCTGAGCTACTAATTAGTAGAATCAGGTGGTGCCAAATTAGGGTTGACATGAAAGCCTACAGGACGGCAGATCTCCAGGAACTGGGTTGGGCGGTTCTGTGCTCTAAGGAGCAGCTGTAACCTTCGAAGGGCATCGAGGGCGGGCCTGTGAAAAAAGACATTATATCAGAGCTAAAAGTGTAAGAAACTGTACACCCAGGGCCCGGGGAAAGCACCCGATACTTTTTTGGATGTGCAAACGAGCCCCAAATCTACAGCTACGTCATTAAGTCGCTAGTTCGGTACCCCCGTCACTGTGTTAAGGGCTAGGCCAATTTTCTTAAAGGTTAAATAAGACAAATTGTATAGCCCCACCTGCAACCACAATTGTTCTTCAAGGAACAAGTCTTCACAAACACACCCTGTGAGCACCCAAAGAGCAAACATCGCCATTAATTATTTCCTGGATTTCCTTTGCTGGATAGCTAGTTAGCCGATTATATTTGTTAATACAGCAGTTAGGTAGCTGAAGAAGCTACAGTTCTGTCGCTTCCTCAGCTACCTAACTTGCTTTGATATTTATAATGCTATGCGCAAGTAATATGTGATATAGATATATACAAACAGCAAACCGTTTGAAGAAACAAAAGAGGACACATGGCTTTCATCTTTCTGCATGTAATGGGGGAAGATGCAGTAATGTGATCCAAGCGATTACAACAATGCTAAATGGGTATTTTGTGTAAAGGAAAATGCCACTTTTTTTTAAAGCTACAAATTTTTCTCACATGATCAGAAACAGAGAGAAAGTTCTGTGAGACTTAGAAGATCTGAGGGTATCGCTCAACAGAGAAAGAACTGTTTGCACAATTTCTGACAAAGCCCTTAAGAAGAGATAACGCATTGGGCAAGGCTTAACATTAGACAGTGTTGACAACATGAGCAGGGGTACTGATATTACTCACTCTAAAGCAAGGCAGCTCTGCAAAGCCAGATTAAATGTGACCACACCTGATGATTTTGTGAATTAAGTAGAACTGACTGCCTTTGGGAAGAATGGTTTAGGATTTTCACTGTGAATGAACCACGATGCCGATGAAGATTGACACTAGTGCACAATATAAAACTGCCATCATTCAAAGACACCGAGAAGCTGCATGTGAAGAGCAATTGTGACTCATTCAGAGTTAAACAGACAGGTGACACTGATGGACACATTGCAGTTAAAGAGAGCTACGCTGTACCTCTAGGTTGATGGTTAAAAAAAAAAAAAAGATCTTCAATAGATTTTAGGCTTGATGATTCACAGTCCACTGTACTAACACACAGTTCAAAAAGGATAGGATGCTTCCTTGAACATAAAATGAATATTGATGAATATACCACTCCAGTTGGACACCCCGTACAGAAGGCAGCAATCACACTCAAGCTCAAAGAAGATTTCAAGCACATGGAAGCCATCCAAAAAAATTAATGGGCCAACAGATTTTGGGAGTTCCTGAGCAGTACTGGGTCAAATACATGTAAACACCACAACTGTTTTTCTGTGCTGGTACAATTAAAAAAAAATAATAATAATTGTGACTAACCAAAACACAGTATCAAATGAATGAAGAATTTTATTCTGAATATTGCTGCAAATAGACTGCTATTTTAGGTAATGTCCCAGTTTGGCGAAGCCAATTGATTTAGCAAGCCAGTTTTGTCAAATGAAGCTTGACGAAGCAAGTGTAAAGCCGCGTACATTCAATACTTCAGGGGGAAAAATGGCTCCTCACCCGACTTACGGTATTTTATCAGCTCCTAAGGTAGGCTATACAATCCACGAGACGGCCAGCAATACAGCTGGTAATGTCCCTCGCGTGAAAATCATGATGGACGATACAGATATATGTGCCTAGATCAGGGATGGGCAACTCCAGGCCTTGCACACCAGGTTTTTGCTGCTGCCAGTTTATTAATTAAATTGGCCAAATCATTTACTTGATCTGATATTTTAGATACATTCCGCAATACGAACAGCAGCTGATGAATGTTCTTGTGCCTGTATGCGTGTATTTTACGAGTGAATCGGTTTTGGTGTATATGGTGTATTAATTAGCCGATTGAGCCAAGGTGACCTGTGGCAGAAAAAAGAAAAACCTGCCTACACACCGGCCCGCGAGGCCTGGAGTCGCCCATCCCTGGTCTAGATGAAATAAGAGCAGGACACGAAACTGAAGCAAGGTCAACTGGATGCTCCATCAAGACAAATGTCCTGCTATTGAGAATATAAAAAGAGCCTACATGCAAAAGTAATGTAGGCCAATCTTAGATATGATCAATTGCCTTGTATACATTAATAACTCACCCTGCCGAAAAGTCCGGTTAAGACCAGCTTGGATTCTAAGCTGGCTAAAGCCTTTTTTAGGCACTTCTATCTGGTCACTTATAGCTTGTCTGTGGCTGGTCAGAGCTGGTCAAAAGCTGGTTAAGCTGGTAGAGTAAGCTAGTGGCCAAACTGGTGGACTAGCTGACCATAGGCTGGTCAGCTAGTGGACCAGCTAAAAGGGTCAAAAACACAGCTTAAACCAGATGGAATTTTCAGCAGGGTAGTAATCAACCCCATGGGCTGTCCAATGAGTATTTACAGATTGTTGAACAGACTGCACATCAATTCACTTGGAAAATACGGAAGTTCACGGATGTCACAATTTCCCGCGCTGTAGACCATAAATGAACATTGCGAACCTCACAGACACATAACAAAACCATATGTGAACATGACCACGACTTCACTTCCTGTGTAACTTACACTAGAAAGCCAGACAAAATAAGAGAAGAATCGGAGGCCGAAACCATAAGAGAACAACCTGAGGCTGAGACAGGCTCGGAACAAATGTGAAAAGAAGATTAAAGGTTCCTGGAAGAGACACATCTACAGTTTTAGGAGATGCCTTTTAAAGGACCTAAAATGGTCATTCTGGCTGCCAGTTTGTTTGTAGGTTAAGTTTACGAGGGTGTAGGTAAATAAAAGTGCATTGAGCATACTGGAGTGGAACTAAGTTAGTGCATTAGTCACGGTAGCCTGAAATTGAGCTAGTTAGCAAGACAAACCCCTGCATGTTTTTTTTTTTTTTTACAAAGCCATTTTAGGTAAACTTCCTGGCTACTTGTCTTGTTTTCTAACTAGAAAACAAAGTTCTTATGGGCTACGATCACAGGATTTTTTGCTAATGACGGTCCCTCAGTCTTTTTCTGATCTTGGTAAAAAGGCTTTTGGGGTTTCTGCTCCATCTGCTTGGAATAGCCTGCAAGATGATATTAAACTACAGCACACAGTAACTCTAAACAAATTTAAAGGTATGATAAAGGTAAAGGAATCTGAAACCATAGGAAACTGTAAATGTTTTAACTGACTGTTTTAACTGAATTTTATTTATTTATTTCTCTCTTTGGAACTTCTGTGTATTTAAAACCATGAGCTCACTTGTTCTAAATGTTTTAATGTTTGTTCTGTCTGAAACTTTGTGTTTTGCTGTCCTTCTTGGCCAGGTCACTCTTGTAAAAGAGATTTTAATCTCAATGAGTTTTTATCTGGTTAAATAAAGGCTAAATAAAAAATAAATAAAATGTTTTTACTCAGTATATAAACGACCCTATAATTAGCATAGGGTAGTTGGTAGTCCAATTAAAAATGAAAAACAATAATGTAGTCTAGCCTACTGCTACGGGAAATCAATGCTCCCTACAATAAATCACCACGTCCAGTCAACAATAGATTACACAGAGTTCACTAACAAAAGTTATCGAAGGGCAAGAGCAGGTGGAGCTTTGACTGAAAAAGAGAAATCAGACAACACTCGGGCGCAGAAACGGATTAATCCGGCAGCGATAAGATCGTGTTCTACCCTTACAGAGCTGCACACAAAGGCGAGGGAGAAGAGATCGCCCGCAGGCACCAGATACGATCGGAGCCACGTCCGAGCGGCTGGGAACCCATGACTGCGGCGGGGGGAGAAGGGGGTTTGTGGTTCGCACAAAAAAAGAAAACAAATAAAACGTGAATCAGACGCACGAGAGAAAGACGGCGACTGAGGCGGAGCCACGTGACGAACGGTCTGAAATTTCCGACAGGTGCGCAATTTTGACACGCGCTTGCCTTGGACTGTTGTCTGTCATAATCCGTTTCCTGGCTTGAATTTCCTTTCTCTGTTAGCAACAGACACGGGTGACCCAGGAGCAATGACACTATACACGTTTCTGCTCCAGGGCAGCAAACCAGATATATTAAAATGGACAATGAATACAGGTGACCCTTGGCTCAAAGCATCTCAGCATTACAACCCTTCAAATGGACTGGTTTTCATGTCTGGCCTTTAATTACTTACTTAGCCCTAACATTTACGCCATTTGACATTTTAGCTAACTTTCTTGATATGCGCATGAATGACATTACATTTTACATTACAATTACATTACAATCATTTGGCAGACGCTTTTATCCAAAGCGACGTACAATAAGTGCATATTGAAGGTCATTGACGCTACTACAAAGCAAATCCGACAAAGCACAGCTTTCTCACAGCGTAGGAGCTATCCCTAGTAATAAACATGAGAAGTACACCCAGTCAGCTATACATTCTGAACTATAGAATAACCAAAAACACAAGTTAAATAGAAAACAGGAAGTGAATACTATAGAATGGCCCTATATAGGTAGTTTAGTCAAGGTGGAGTCTGAAAAAGTGCGTTTTCAGACCACGACGAAAAACAGACAGTGTTTCAGCTGAGCGCAGCAGAGTGGGGAGTTCATTCCACCACTGGGGAGCTAGGGTGGAAAAGCTCCGCAGTCGGGACGAGCAGGAGCCTTTAACACGGAGGGAGGGAAGTGCAAGTCGCCCTGCAGCAGCAGAGCGAAGTGGTCGAGCAGGAGCGTAGTGCTGGATTAAGTCCTGTAGGTAGGAGGGGCCTGACCTTTTGGCTGCAGTGTAGGCCATTGTCAAAACTTTGAACCTGATCCTGGCCACGAACGGCAGCCAGTGGAGTGACCTCAGCCGGGGGGTGACGTGCGAAAACTTTGGGAGGTTGAACACAAGCCGAGCAGCCGCATTCTGGACCAGTTGTAGGGGCAGTAGTCCAGACGTGAGGTGACCATGGTCTGGACAAGAAGCTGGGCGGAGTAAGTGGTCAGGTACGGCCGAATTCTCCTGATGTTGTACAGGAGGAACCTGCAGGACCGTGCCGTTGCCCTGATGTGTTCTTTGAAGTCCAGCTGATCGTCCAGGACCACCCCCAGGTTCCTTGCAGAGCGGGAGGCGGTCACCATGGATCCGTCGACGGTGATGGACAGGTCTAGGAGCGGGGAGGTCTTGTATGGCATGAAGAGCAGCTCAGTCTTGTCGAGGTTGAGCTTCAGGTGATGGCTAGACATCCAAAGACAGCCAAAGACTGTTCCTGTGTCCCTATACGAAACGTTTTACCGTGATCTAATCTACGAGTGAACCAGTGCTGGTGTATACAGCCAATTACCACATTTAGCCAGGGTAACTGGTGCAAACAAAGGCCTGCATACACACTGGCCCTCCAGGACTGAAATTGCCCACCCCTGCTCTAGGGGTACAATAGAGCTGCCCTAGAAGTCTACTCCAAGTGGTTTGTGCCTAAACATGGACAATTTTAAAGGACCATTCAAGATGGTTTGGAGACAGCATATCGCTCAATCATCCGAACCCTGCCGAGCCGGTTTTCCAAAGCTGGTTTAAAAAAACACTGGACTCTACTCTGCCCAACCTGAACCGGCGGTTCCACAGTTCTCCTCAGGTTTTCCTCAACCTGGTTCGGGCGTCGGGTCTGGGATGTAGAAATGCCGGGTCAATGACCTCATGCAGAATGCCAGGTAATCTCCACCTCAACAGTTAATCTCAGAGGTAACAAACCATGTCCGTACTAAAGGCCCATTAATGTGTTCAATGTGAAGTCACTTTCCGGATTTGTCACCATGCGAGGTCTTACAATAAATAAAATATGCTATCCGACCTATTGATTTTCACTTGCTTGAGGTTCAGGTCATATATCAGGATGTAAGATATGGAGGGGTGTGCTTGAAAAGTCACAGGAAACCAATATCTCTCAGATTGATAAGACTTCAGTTAATACACCAAGTGCATTCTATTATCCAGAAATTCACATTAATAAATACAAGTCATATGCATGTACACTTTCATTTTTAAACGTAACGCTGAAGAATAGGAAATGTTCTTTGTAAGCAGAATGACTAATACAGTCAGTCTGAAAAACCCTACCGTCATCAGACAAAAAAAAGAAAAACCTTAAATATGCCAAGGTGACAATCTTTTAAAAGGCATTTTGAACTACGTGCGTGTGACACAATAAGGACTTGAAAAGTGTATTTGTTTAACCTTTCTCGTTATTACGCACGTTTGCAGTGTTTTTACAGCATTAGCAGACTGTTACCACGGTAACCTCGTCTATCCAGACGTCTTGTTCGAAAAAGCAGGCCCCGACAGGTACGAGCGCACTACGGAGCCACGCTCCCGTTCTTACAAGCTCTGATTGCAACACTCCAGCAAACACTTGAGCTCCACTGCACAGGTGTTCTTCGTGGCATTACGCCATCACATGATTACGGCACTCCAGTACGAGAGAAAGAGAGCGTGGCGACTGCATGGGCCAACATAGGACAAAGTGGAGGGCGGACATATTGTATGTTCCACGCCTTTGTGTTCTCCAGCTGGGTTTTCTTTGCGTGTTTTTTCAGGTGAACAGCTTTACTGATGGTCTTGTGCACAGTGGGCCTCGTGTATCAACATACAGTACGTGCATATGTACAATAAAATGTGTACGCCACTTTCCCCACAGATTTGGGATTCATAAAAACAAACTTGACGTCAAAACATGCACACATAGTATGTATGACTCGTGCGTACGAACATTTTTGAGATTGGGAATTGGCGACTCCGATGGCGGGGAAGCTGGCATACGTAATATATTTTTTTGTACGCACGCACCGTTTATACATGAGGCCCAATGTGTGCAACAGTTGAATGAAATGGAGAAGGACAAGAGGACAAAAAAAAAAACAGATAACATAACGACTATTCTGGAAATTAGTAAGGTCAATGACAGAGTGAGCAGCACCTGACCAATTATTCAAAATGGCTGAACTGGCCCTGAGCGTTCTCCCCATTGAGTCAGTTTCCAGGCGTTTGTGCCCATTACCTTATTGTTCCATCTATGTACTGAGCGCAGCTTGGATTTTAATATGAATATTTAATATTCTGGAACAAATGGCGAGAGCTAGCACTTTCCACATCCACCATCTGGGCAGTTAATTGACTTTTACGTGGAAGAGTGGTATCATACTCTTCTTACAGACATCTAGACTACTGACCACACATAGTGACCCAACACAATGTACTACTTTACATTGCTCTTCCCTCTTTTTTGGTTCATTACATTGGACATCTCGGGACAGCGGGGGCTATTTTTAATCATGATGTTTGGCTGTATTATTTGATATGTTTGTGTGTTGTGGGTCTGCCCCACTGTCTATGTCTTTTTTGTCGTTGCTGGTGGCTACAATTGAAGTTCCCTATCGGGAAAATAAAAGTTATTCTATTCTATTATCTGGGACAGGGGGAGGCAGAGATTGGGAGGAGAGGGTGACAGAATAGAGAAAGGAAAGGAGAGAGAGAATATGTGGGTGAGAGAGAAAGAGAAAGAGAGAGAGAGAGAGAGAGAGAGAAAGAGAGAGAGAGAGAGAGAGAGAGAGAGAGAGAGAGGGAGAGAGAGAGAGAGAGAGAGAGAGAGAGAGAAAGAGAGAGAGAAAGAGAGAGAGAGAGAGTCAACTGGCTCATTTCAGGATGGCTCAAGACAAGGACATTTTCTATAGGATTAGTGACAGTACTGGGAATGACATCACAAAGAGCTGTTCTGATTCTCACAGCACTGGCGTGGTGTGCAGCAGTCTTGACATTTCTCAATGAGCCTTCGCCACCCCCTGTGCCACAGATTGTTAACGAAACCAACGTCCAAGTCAGCCTGTCCGCTTACACTTCACAAGTGTATCCCTAATGAGGCGATAATCAATCGCAAGTCGGCGAGTTTCCTTGGTGATGTCCAGAGAAGAAGCACCGAACCACGGGTTCTTAATGGACGGGCGTCGGAGTGAAGCAAGGACAAGAGCTCTGCACTCAAAACCCGAGGGATTATGGGTAAAATGTCCAGAACAGGAAACTTTCACCTAGAGCTGAACTTGGGATAGGCGGCAGCTATGAACCCACATTACAGGAGAGGTCATGTAAAATAGTGGGGTGGGGGGGGAGGCGAGGTACAAATGAGAAATATTACTTCATTTGCATAGATTTTCATAATAATATACCTCAACACTCACTGCAAATGAGACAGTATAAATACTGCTGCTTTGACATACAGTACATTTATGGTTTATATATCAGAGCACACTGTATACTGTATATTAAGCCACAATTTCATAAAATGTGGCCACAGACAATGTATCCACTCATTAAATTCCTCCAAGAACCCCTGGCTTGGGACACAAGGGGAGCGTCCCAATAGTCAAAAAATGCACCCTCCCTTCCCCCCACTACCACCTCTTCTCCTCCGTGCCCCGGGAAACCGATCTTTGGTTCCTCCCTCCCTCCACTGTCCCAATATTGCAGAAGCTCGGCTTCTCCTCCCCTCCGGCGAAGCATACAGCGATGTATCCCACTGCGGAAGTTCTTTCACAGTTTTGGGTGACATCGCCCTCACGCCCACAGAGATTTAAGAAAAGGCAACAGTGACGATGCGTAGCTATGCCTTATATGAATTTCCCCAAGATAATGATGCCCCAATGCAAGATATTTAGCCTAAATTGTGGCTAAATAAAAATACATTAAAAAAATCGTACATAAAAATTCGGCAATTTAAGTCGGGGAAACAGCTTTATTTATTTGCTTGCACATTAACGTTGCTTATTAACGAACATGACGATACATAGCTAAATATAGCATGACAGCTACCATTTCAGTATGTGAATATGCATTATTGAATTTATTTAACCATTCCAAAGGACATGTTTAAATTTGATTTCAGATGTTACAGTGGGAAATAGGCCTAATTGTTTTTCGGTGTGACCACTGCAATACTATGAACATTGGGAATGATAGGCCTATATCTGATAATATGACGATAATTCGTTCCACTAATCTACGGAAATGTTTCCCAATTTGCCTATGTGAGATGCAAGGAACTGGCAATAGTAGGCTGTAGTGTAGCTACAGTAGCCTATAGGCCTATGAGGTGAATTAGTGCTTGGTATGTTCAGACATGGGGAACATCGGGATTCTGGAATTTACTTTGCTCTAATATTGCTGATTACATGTTAATTAGTGTCTCGACGCGAACCGCAATACAAGCTATGTTTACACTGTACATGTAACTAGGTTACTTGCACTTGTAACTTAAAATATATTTTGCAGCTTTAAATGGGCCGACCACGTGGAAGATCTGTGATTGGCTTTGGGAATCTTTGTGGGCTCGGCGTCAGTCAAAGTTATGATTCATAGTTATGAAGCAACTTCATCAATAATAGACGGCGGTTTTGATGACGGTGAAGCATGTCACCCCTGTGCTGAGGTCACTCCACTGGCTGCCAGTTGCAGCCAGGATCAGATTCAAAGTTCTGACCCTGGCCTACACTGCAGCCAATAGGACATGCCCGTCCTACCTGCAGGACTTAATCCAGCACTATGTTCCTGCTCGACCACTTCGCTCTGCTACAGCAGGGCGACTCGCACTTCCCCCCGCTCTGTGTCAATGGCTCTCGCTCGTCCCGACTGCGGAGCTTTTCCACCCTAGCTCCCATTGGTGGAACGAACTCCCCATTCCCCTACGTTTTACTCCAACACTGCCTGCGTTCCGTTGTGGCCTGAAGACACACCTCTTCAGACTCTACCTTGACTGATATACTAATCTAGGACATTTTCTCATGGTACTTGTTCCCTGTGTTTTCTTGTCTAAGTGTTTGATGTTATAGTTTATAATAGTATTTAGAATATAATTATAGTATAGCTGATTTACTCACAGCTTACTGTGAACTACATTCAATGTTCATTACTAGGGATAGTTGCTACGTTATGGGAAGGATGTGCTTTGTCTTATCTGTTCTGTAGTTACTTCGATGACCTTTCTGTATGGACTTATTGTATGTTGCTTTGGATAAAAGCGTCTGCTAAATGACTGTAATGTAATGTAATGAAGCAGATTTGCGGTCCCAATTTTTATTCTCCCACACTATATTTCATCCCTCTTTGTATGGCAAAATAATAATTATATGACACGCTCCTCGGATTACCTAATGCTTAAAGTTCCTCATGTTAACACAGAACTTGGAAAGTCTGCTTTAAGTTTTAGTGCCCCTGCTACCTGGAACAGCTTTCAAAATGTTTTTAAATTAGATACCTTGCCCTCCCTAAGCCATTTTAGATTGCTTGTTGTGTGTCAAATGGTACTTGAATGTAACTCTTTTAATTTAATTTGTAATCTTTTAATTTATTTGGCTTTGTATTTTACTTTATATCTCATGTTTTTAGTTTATTATTTATTTCATTTTATGCACCCATGTTTTCTTGTTCTTATTCATGTATTTTATTTATTTGTTGTATTTGCTCTCGGCACCATTGTAAATGAGGATCCGTCCGAGCATAAATAAAGGTGTGATGATTCACGGCTCCTTTCCTCCCCTCCCTTCCTCCACATACTTCCGGGTAGTAGAGGAGTGGTAGTGGGGGGAGTGGAGGAAGGGATGTGGGGAGTGAAGAATATTGGGACGCACCCAAGGCCATTGATCATTGAACGCATCTTTCATCAGAATTAAGACCCAAAGCTTCAGGTTACTCAGTGCAACGGTGCCATTTAAATGCAATGCCCCTAGAGAAATGTAATATACTGCAATATACTGACATTAAATATATTGTCAAGATCAGGATAAGAAATTGCAAAGCTTCAAAATGTATGGGCAAAAGCACCAGTTACTGGCCTTTTCTGATATTCCATCTTTTAAAAAAAAAAAAAAAATATTTCTGTGAAGTATATTTAACATTTTCTAGAAAGTCCCTATACATATATTTCAATATATTCCATTTCTGTAAGGGTAATTATGCAATCCCCCTGCTGTGTGGGGTGAGTGTGGAGATGGCCTTAGATGAGCATTACACACCAGTCTGAGAACTCGATGGCTTTTTCGCTGCCGAGTACGCCCACGTACGTAGGCTCTGCCCTCCTCTCACGGTCGGGTTCGAACCCCGTACCCTGAGCGTAGAAATAGCCGAACCCCTTACCATGAGCGCAGAAATAACCGAACCCCGTACCATGAGCGCAGAAATAGCCGCGCCACTTACCCTGAGTGCAGAAATAGCCGATCCCCGTACCCTGAGCTCAGAAATAGCCGCGCCACTTAAAATTAAAGAGCAAATAAAAAAGACAATACAGGGAAAGATTAAAATAAATCTCCGCTCTGCCTTTCCTGAGAACCGAACGAGGCCAGCACTTGAGTTGTGTGTGCGTGTGCTCTCGTGTTGTGTGTGCGTGTGTGCTCTCGTGTTGTGTGTGCGTGTGCTCTCGTGTTGTGCGTGTGCTCTTGTGTTTAAGAGACGGTGTTATTTATTTAATGTGCAAGTATTTTCTGTCTCTGTGATGACTGCTTTTATTGCAGACTTACATTTACATGCATTTATGGGTTTAGCAGATGCTCGTATCCATAGCGATGGCAGAAGACAAGTTCGTCACTGCCTATTTGTGCTCCAGCACTGTACTTTGTCGTGCCAATAAAGCCAATAGGATTGAATTGGGATTCATTGAATTGAGAGCGTACATTGATGCGTACACTAAGAGGGTACATTTCATTGAGTGCATATTATTAGGTCTGATTTACCGGCTGTTTTCTGCAAACGTTTCTGCGCCTGAAACTAAATGCTTCTATGAAAAACTCCTGGTCTCACCTTATCTCTGAAGTCTATAAGCTTGCACCTTGTCCGTGGTCAACTTTGATTGTAACTTTGCCTACCTGTAGCGCTAGCTGTGTTTACTTACCACCGCGACATGCACTTTTGTTAGCTGCTTTCGCTATAAGTGTCTGCCAAATTACTAAATTGTAAATTGTGTGTGTGTGTGTGTGTGCAAGCCTTAGTGTACGTGTGAGTGTGTGAACATGCGTATGTGAGAGTCAGTGTGCATGTATGTGAAGGAGAGTGTGTCTAAGTGTATGCAGGAGCATACGTGTGTGTGTGCGTGTGTAGGAAAGACGCAGTGACCTTGTCCGAATCAGCGCACTTGCCTACAATTGAGTATGCCAGTTGAGCATACTTTTAAAAAAGCTGTTAAGTACGCGACAATTCTGAAAATTGAGTGTTCTTCATGTCCCCAGATGATATACTTATTTGCGGGTTTTTCGCTGATAATAGTATGGAGGATATTTTTTTGCATACTGCATGTCACTAAACAGTATGCAGTAAGCAGTACGCAGTATGCTAGTACACAGTACAGAGTAGATAGGCCTCTGATTGGGTGCAGGATTGTCATGTATGACAAGAATAGCTCAGTAGAGATGGCGTGCTGTGTGATCCGCTGTACTCCTGTCCTAACCTGCCCTGTATGTCCCTGTATGTCCCCATCAGCCTCCTGCGTCTCCCTCCACCAATGGCCGCACACCGTTCACACAGAGGAGGAAACCAACGCCGACCGCCACTCGATCGCCGAACGAATTATTCACCATTGATCAGCCGTTCAGTTTAGTGGCCCCCATCGCACCCCCCGTTCCCTGCCCCCATCGCCTCCGTACGGTTCCGTGGGCACCCTCTCTCCCTCACCCTGGCATATTATCAGCCAACTTTGCCCCCAAGTGCCTCCCTTAGCCCCACCTGGAGTCAAAAATGAAGGCGGGACAGGGACTCCACATTCGTGTACTCCACAGCCTTTAGTGTGACGAGCTACTTGTGTCTCCTCAGAGAGAGTGCCCTGTGCTCTCAAGTCATGGGTTGAATATATAAATAGAGAAAGCAGCAGGGGGGGGGGGTGCTCAGTGGGGAGATAGACATGTAAAAACAGGACAACCTGCCCACCCCACCATCCCTGTGGGCAGGTTATCTCAGCATTAAAAAAAGTACCTAACAGCCATGTAACCGAGTCGACTCGTAGGAATCTCCAAAAAAATAAAATAAATAACGAAAAAACAAAAACAAATTCCAGAACAATGAGCAGCTGACTGGATTTGTGCTTCACGAGAGGAAATAAGCGAGGAGGTCCTAGAACAGGGTTCAACCACAGACGGTTGTTTACGGAAAGCAGGCAGCTGCGTCTATAAAACAAAAACGAGTACTCTGGTAAAGTTAGACCATTTTATAAAATCTAGTGTTTTAAAAAAATGTTGAAGTACATTTTTGAATAAATATTTGATGGAAAGGTTGCTCCACAGACTGCATGGTCAGCCCAGATGTTCCAGCTTTTCTAGCTTAGTAAACAGGGAAATGGTGGCCAGGGAGTGTAAATACATTTGCAGGAGGCAGAACAAAGTATGTGTGTGTATGACATAGATAGACAGACTGGGTTAAATGGACTACTTAGGGAAGTACAATATATCTTCTTTTTCAACCATTAGGGGTGTTCCGTTCTCCAGTGTGGGGGGTTAGTGTTCCGTTCCCCAGTGTGGGGGGTTAGTGTTCTGTTCTCCAGTGTGGGGGGGTTAGTGTTCCGTTCCCCAGTGGGGGGGGGGGGGGGGGGGTAGTGTTCCGTTCTCCAGTGTGGGGGGTTAGTGTTCCGTTCCCCAGTGTGGGGGGTTAGTGTTCCGTTCCCCAGTGTGGGGGGTTAGTGTTCCGTTCTCCAGTGTGGGGGGGGGGGGGTTAGTGTTCCGTTCCCCAGTGTGGGGGGGTTAGTGTTCTGTTCTCCAGTGTGGGGGGGGGGGGGGGTTAGTGTTCCGTTCCCCAGTGTGGGGGGTTAGTGTTCCGTTCTCTAGTGTGGGGGGTTAGTGTTCTGTTCTCTAATGTGGGGGGTTAGTGTTCTGTTCTCTAATGTGGGGGGTTAGTGTTCTGTTGCCTAATGTGGGGGGTTAGTGTTCTGTTCTCCAGTGTGGGGGGTTAGTGTTCTGTTCTCTAGTGTGTGGGGTTAGTGTTCTGTTCTCTAGTGTGGGGGGTTAGTGTTCTGTTCTCTAGTGTGGGGGGGTTAGTGTTCTGTTGTCTAATGTGGGGGGTTAGTGTTCTGTTCTCTAATGTGGGGGGTTAGTGTTCTGTTCTCTAGTGTGTGGGGGGGGGGGGGTTAGTGTTCTGTTCTCTAATGTGGGGGGTTAGTGTTCTGTTCTTTAGTGTGGGGGGGGGGGGGGGTTAGTGTTCACAGTGATTCTCCAGGATAGTTGGGAATGTGCTGATCTGATACTGTACATACAGGCAGGCTGATCAGCACCTTCCAGACAAGCTGCCTCCTCACTTTTCTCCCACTGAGCCACCGAGCCGATGTGCGAAAGACTAAGCCCCGCGCATCGCGTGTGCGCGGTGCGTGCATTTCCTTAGCATTGGGTTCGATTCCATTAATAAACAGGTATTCCGTTTCCTCCCATGGACCCATTTTCCCTGCTTTTCATCGTTTTGAGCTACATTTAGCAAAGTGAGAGATGAATGACATCACTTTCTGTGTCTACAGGAAGCCGAGAAGCTGTTGTGTCTTGGGCTGTCGTGCCGCGCAGAGCCGGTGACCTTCAGACGACCAGAGCGAGTCGTCCCGTGGTCGTCTACTGCGGCGATCGTGCGTCATCAGGATCGGTGAGTCCGTGTCGAAATTCACACCACGCGACGCCCTGAAACACGTTTGAGGTGCAGCTGGATATAACCACAGCAGCCTATCAGAGCTCTGTGATGGGCCATTCAGTCAGGTGTGTGCCAAAAGGTAAAAGCTAAAGATATACTGTATACCCTTATTCTGTATACCACTGCAAGAGCACCGTGCATGGCCTGTTGAACTGCCCTCATAGTGCTAACTAAGTCTCAAGATGGAGACAGCCCTCAATTACCAGCAAGACCATAGATTACATTCATCTTATAGATTATACAATTATAAGAATCTTGCTTGTGAGGACGTCTGTAATGTTGTCAATGTTAGATTCGTTGCCACAGCAAAACCAAGGGGTTTTTACCTGTATACCTGTCCCACTCTGTGTGCGTGAGACCCCTTGCAAATGGAAGAATGTCAGAGCAACACCCCAACAGGTGGTCAACAACAATAAGAGGACCATACAGAGACAGCAGCCCCCAAAGCGCACGGGGGATCTGTTCTTTAGTCTAATGCCGATTGCATTCCACGTGGCTCGCTGCCGTTTTTAATTTGCAGGGATTGTTCAGTAAAGTGGATTAGGAGTCAGGTTGGCATGACTGGGGGAGGGAGATTAAGGTCTGTGGAATGGCGCTGCGCCTTTCACAATAACACAAACACAATGCAAGCTCGCAGGAGCGCGGACGCTGCTCCCCTAACACCGCGCAAAATACTTTTAGCGGGCAGAGTCGATATTCACAAGCCCCTAACAACATTATTTCCCCCGCGTATATATATTTTCTGAAAGGTATAAATTCATGTGTCAGCCGGCCCCTGCATAATTTGGGTCGCAGTCGCCTGAAGGACCATTCAACGCCAATTCAATTGATTTCGAGCAACTTGTTCATTACAGCAACGTTTCACAGAGAGGGCCGGTTTCCACGGCAACGCCTCCTACGCTGAGACAATCATATCTGTTAAGGGCCCCTCTCTCGTCAGTTGCCATGACGGTTCTTTCATGCGCTCCACATATAA
>CM056387.1:24375362-24455466 GCA_029718625.1 Synaphobranchus kaupii
GGCGCTGTATTACAACTAACATTCAGTTTCAATGAAGTGCTGTAGGCCTTTTCAGGATCAATTGAGCCGTCATTAAAAACATCAAGGTTTTCTGCGGCCACCGGAGCTAGTTTTGTCACTCGGCGACCTGTACCTACGTAAAATATAGACATTATTTTAAGTGAGCCTGAGATATGGCCAAATGGACAGAAGTTTACGCATGGACACCCTGCAAATACGCTCATCGTGAGCCGCGACGTTGGCGGTTCAAGTCCGGCTGCGCGACCTTTGTTGCGTGTCTCTTCCTCTCTCTCTCGCTTCAATTCTTCCTGTCCAATAAAACTGAAAATCCCTAAAATATAGCTTAAAAAAATATAAAAAAATAAAAAATCCCTTGTAGAAAGAGGCCCTCTATATGAAGACGGAAGCACGTACCCGTATCAGCTTGCATCTCCTCCACCAGGTCGAAGACCTCATCGGAAAAACAGAACGCAATACTAAGCTAATGCTACGTGCATCGTCACACTGACCCTCGGGGTCCACGCGCCAAATAGGGAATTTTGTGTGGGGGATTTGCTCGCTTTACTATTACATCAATAACGTAGCCTAAGTATAGGTGGTTCTTCTTTAAATATGGCCTAACTGCACATTAATTATACGTGGGAAAAATTGAGTTTTCATGGCTTGGTCAAGTTTAATGCATCGTGTCCTATTCACCACAAAGGCCATGGCGCATGTAAGAATGGGGTTTTGACACGAGTTTGACAAATGCAGGTTTCCTTTTGAGCCATAAAATAATTCTATTATGAGACTACTCGTTTAGCATCTGTGACTTGCGAGCTTGGCCAACCTCACACTGAATAAGCTTCCAGCTGTAGATGCAGTCATCAGAAAATAATGATTTATTTCTCATTAAATCTGCAAAAAAAGAGAAATAAATAAAAGTCCCCGCTGTATTATCTTCCCACGCACAATGATTCCCGCCGAGTGTTTTCTCGAAACATTTAGTCCAAGAACAGAAACCACTGACTGAAAACTGTAAACAGTCTGTGGGCCCAGAATCCTGTGATTGTGGCTATGCCGTGCTAGGCTAGGCTACTGCATCTGAACAAGGGCAAGTTTTACAAACGTAATTCCCTGCCATTGTTGGAGGCATGACAAACATCCAGAAACGTTAGTCATTTAATTTAGAGACACCTATAAAACCGTCATTTTCATTACAGCTGCCAGGATTCAGTTAAAAAAAAGTTAAAAATAATATATCCCCCCCCCCCCACCCCCCCCCTGACACAGTTCTATTTTCGGTCATATATGAAATTGTAATCTGAATAAAATAAAAATACAAAACAGTTTCGACCAGGGGTGGGGAAAAACGGCTGTGTCTTTCTGGATTTCACAATAATTTCTGCTCTTAATTATTTAATTCGTCAAATCATTTGAAGTCAACTGACATTAAGCTACTTTTCTTGACAAACTCATGACAACTGAAAACCTTTGCGTCTCTATATGTAACTTTCTGCAGCTTACTCCAGGACTAAACTGCCGTTGGTGTAACCTATGCAATTTCGCCCACCCCTTATTGAGACCTACATCTGGGGATTGGAGTACACACAACCTTTTTTTTGTTGTCAAATCTCATAGTTACATTTGGTTTAGGTAGGTTCCTCATTTGGCAATACGGATCATTTCAAAACCCCCGTAATGTGTAGAAGATGCTTGCGTGGAAAGATACAGTAACCTGCCTAAAACACTAGGTGGCAATAAAGCACTGGTATTCCATTCAGTGCAATTAAAACCTATTCGGTATGATTTTCTTCACGTACAGTCACTAAAGTTTCATCGTCATGAACCCTGAAACTGACAATGCGATGGATTTGAGATGCAACTGCTTTCTAATGACACAGTATTATTCGACTACGGGTTGTCTGGAAGGCACAGACAAGAGACACGGAGGTTCATTTCTGCACGTTTAACGTGTGCACTCTCTTTCAGGTGAGATGTAATCAACAGTGGGCAGCTACAGGTAAGATTATCAAAGACTTTCACCTCGAAAACAGAGTTTACTTGCTCATGTTCTGGTCTGAAAAAGGTTGTTTTTACTCTTCAGTAGGTAACCTTGGTTTTCTCTTAGAAAGAGAGAGAGAGTGTGTGTGTGTGTGTGTGTGTGTTGGTGGATTACTGCACCAGTTGGTATTTTGAATAGGTATACAAACATAAAGAAGGGGAATGTTTGTGGGCCGAATTGGTTTATAAGGTACATTTTCAATAATATAAATATTATATTCTTTCTACCCTTCTACTCCTCTACAGCTATAGTGTTCAACCCAGCGGGTTACCTCAGCGCTGGGGTCTCCAGCAGAAGACCCTTTTCTCCTGGAGCCCCAGGCGCGCACGTAACATGAACAAACCGTCATAAAAACAGCAGAACCATCACCTTAATGGAGCGGCTAAACGGGAAGTGAGGTGGTTTCCGATTGGCTGAAAGGGTTTGACGGCGGAACCTTAACGAGGCTAGTTCAGTCAGCACCGTCAGGATGCCGATTCCAGACGTTATGCCGTTTCATCGCTTACCCATGTGAAAAGAAGGAGGGTGGCTCAAGTTTTTTTGGTAAGGTTTTAAATTAATTTATATATATAAAAAAAACAAAAAACAAAATAAAAACAAAAAACAAAAATATAGGCTTTTACCCACTGAAGCAGCACAAATATCTATCACTTTTTTTGTCTTTCTCTGGGGGAAGGGGGGGGGGGGGGCATATACAATCTGAAGAGGCTTTTTTTCCGGCCGCCTGAACAGAGTAAAGTAATCAAGCAAAAAAGAAAAATGAGGAGACAAAGTAAAACACAGCCAAGGGTGACAAAAGGAGGGGGAAAAGAAGGGAATGAGAGAAAAGAGGGAACAATAATCAAGTGCAGCTCTGGCCAGATTCAAAGCAAGTCTTTTTTTCTGGGGGTTTTTTTTGTCCTCAGTTCAGTTTTTTGTTTTTTTTATAGTAAAAGAGTTCAATTTCTTCTCTGCAGTCGGTTACATGCAAGCGTGACGAAGCGTCTGCTCAACTACACATGGAAATAACAGGTTTATATCGGTTATCTGTTAAAATATGAAAATGTTAAGTGTAATAAAGCATCTGGACTTTGACAGAAAAAACAAAAAAAACCTAAAACAAACAAAAGCCACTCCATCGATTTTTTCTTAAATGAAAAAAGAAACTACATGTTTTTTTTTCACCGATTGGAAAAAAGTCCATGTACAAAAACAGTTGGGACTCCAAAGTTCAGGTGGAGTTTTTTTTTTTTTTTGAAATGTCAGTGACCCCTACGGTTCTCAAGTTTTGTCTTTTGTAATGTAACAGTTTTTTTTTTTTTTTTTTGCCCACCTTTAAGAACACGTTCCAAAGAAGATCCTAAGTTCCACATAAGAATGGCGAATTACTGCATATCTACAAACAGCTGCATCAGGTAGGTCAATATGAAAGGCTAGCTGCCAATGTACAGGAAGTGGGGCGCACTCCAGTTAAAATCAGATATGCACAAAGCACTTGGCATGCCGTTGCTACGCTGCTGGGGGGCGTCTTTCCTGTTGTAACGAGTCCAAACCTTCGGTGGAATGGCTTCCTTGGCTGTGCCCCCTGCCACAACTCAAAAAGAACAAAAAATAAATAAATAAACCTAAAAAAAAAAACAAATTATAATATACATAATCTCATTACAAGATTATCAATCTTAAAAATAAGAAAGCGCAATTTTTTTCCTTAAGTGTTGTCTCACAGGGGATAAAATATCTTAAGTGGCTGTTAGGGGTTTTTTCTTCTGCTTCTCTTTCTGCACAGTGTTTCAAGTTATTATTCAAGTTATTTTGAGATCACTCTTAAAATAAGGGGGGAAAATGAAACTGGAAGTCGAGTGAAAAAACACTTTAGGAAAAGGGAGGAACTTCACAGGTTCACATTTTTTGCGATAAGCGGATGTTGGAACGCAAACGTAAGGACACGTCTCGCAGTGCCTGGGCCCTGCCCTTTCAGACCCATCTCTGGCCTTCGCCGTTTCAGCGCTTGGTAAGGCTTCCTCTCCTCGTCTTGTGTTACGGTCTTCCTCGCTTTGATGCCCATTTCGTTTTTATCTACAATCTGTACGTTCCTTTTTTTCCCTTCCATTTTCCTTTGTAACACATTCCAAAGCTCAAAGCTCACATTACAAAGCTCAAAGACAGTTTTTGTTATGTTTGTTGCCATTGTCATTCCTTTCTTTTGGCACCTTGGAGTGGTGGATGGAGGGCCACAAAATAAAGGAAAAGAAGGGGAAAAGAGAGGAGAGAGAGGAAGAGAGAGAGAGAAGAAGAGAGAGAGAGACGAGAGAGATGGTGTGTGAGAGATAGTGTGAGAAAGAGAGAGGCCGTGTCCGAATACGACCCCTACACCCCTTTGAGGGCGCATATTTCAGTCCACTTCGCCAAAATGTTTTTGAGTGGGCGACTTTTTCTCACAAATGGGAGCACTTAAAATACCAGGATGAACCCCTTATTTCCAGGGTTTTGTTGAGGGAATTCAGGAGCACACTCATCTGCATAACGGTGCACTCATCCAGCAATTTCAGTAAGTAACTCGGAAGTAAAAACGTAAAAGACGTAGAGCGTATATGCATATCTATGGTACAAGAGTGGGTCATATTCCTAAATACTCTTTTTTAAATTTTTGTTAATTCTATCTTCATTCATAATCTACACTTTGTAACAATCATAATATGTTAACCGATTGATATTCTCAATAAAAATTAATTTTACGAACTACTTCCTCACTAGTTTGGAAAGAGTTTTGCAGGATTTATTTCACACACTGCTTGCAAAGTGAGGGGACAGGGCACATAGTAGACAGGGGTCTGAGTGGACAGGGGACAGTGGACAGGGAACAGGGGTCGTATTCGGACACAGCCCCAGTGTGTGTGTGTGTGTGTGTGTGTGTGTGTGTGTGTGTGTGTGTGTGTGTGTGTGTGTGTGTGTGTGTGTGTGTGTGTGTGTGTGTGTGTGTGTGAAATAGTGTGAGAAAGAGTGATGGTGTGAGAAATGGTGAGGAGGAAGAAAGAAATGGTGAGAGAGAGAAAGACAGAAGGTGAGAGACAGGGAGAGAGAGATAGAGAAAGACAGGTGGTGAGAGATACATAGAGAGTGAGCGGGAGAGGGAGAGAGATAGAGGGAGAGGGAAAGAGGGGGAGGGAGAGAGAGAGAGAGAGTGGGAGAGATAGAGAGGGAGAGAAAGAGAGGGAGACAGGGAGAGAGATAGAGAGGGAGAGAGAGAGGGGGAGATAGAGAGAGGGAGATAGAGAGATAGAGAGATAGAGAGGGAGGGAGAGAAAGAGAGAGAGAGGGAGAGGGGCGGTACGGTTGAAGCTAGTCCTGGCCGCCTTGCTCGCTGCTCACAGCCCTTTCTGTGTTTTCGGCCTTGGCTATGCTCTCCGCGTCCTCCGTTTTGACCCTCTTTGGTTCCAGGGGCTCGGCCTGGTCTCCGTTGGGCCGTTTGGTGGGTAGGGAGGCGGAGGCAGAGGCGTGGGTCGCCAGCATGTGCAGGGGACTCGCCACGGCCGAGGCTGTGACACAAACAGGAGACAGAGGCAGGTTTTACGACCGTGAGCATCGCTGTGCCTGCAGCTCACTCAAACACCAGGGGGGATTTCACAAAGCAGGATTATCCAGCTAACTCAGTAATCCTGCTTTGTGAAATTCCCCCTGGGGGGTATACTACGAAGCAGGATTAATGAGTTAGCTGGATAACTGTCCTGCACTGAGTAAAACCCAGAACCCTCCCAAATCTGGAACATGGACTCAAGTAAAAACAGCTGTTAACTTATTTTCCATAGAGTTCAATAGGAAAATTTCTCAGGAGAAACAACCTTAAAGTGATCCATCCATATCTACTGCATATCTGGCAGCAGAGTGATGGTTTGAAGCTTGTTTGATACCTCAGACCCTTGATGACTTATAGCCATTTTATCAATGATGTATTCCATACTGTTCCAGCATAATTTACAGCTAAATCTAGTCGCACCCCCAAATTTCCATAGAGATCCATTCAAATGCAGAGACGTTATAGTATCGCTTGTAAGAGTACCAGAAAATAAGATATCAAGAGTTGTTGGGTCACAGACATCAGGACGTCATGGCATGTAAAGGATATGCGACCAAATATTAAAAATTTAAAGGCACAGTCAACTTAGTGTATGTAAACTTCTGACCCACTGGAATTGTGGTATAGTGAATTAAAAGTGAAATAATCTGTCTGGAAACAATTGTTGGAAAAATTACTTGTGTCATGCACAAAGTAGATGTCCTAACTGACTTGCCAAGTTGCCAACACTATGGTTTGCTAACATGAAATCTGTGGAGTGGTTAAAAATGAGTTTTAATGACTTCAACCTAAGTGTATGTAAACTTCCCACTTCAACTGTATATGTTCTGAAGCAAGGATACACTCAATGCTGTGGCTCACTGTAGCATCATGACATCATGTAATGATGGGAGCATTGCACTATGGGAAAGACAGTTTCAGACATGAAAAGCAAGCCTGGTTACTCATTTAAACCACATAAAAAGGCTCAAATGGGCCGCCGCGGTGGTACAGCGGTAAAAGTTTCAGTCAGTGCAGTTGCACACAGAGGGTTTGTGCCCCTGGTCCTGCCAGATCCGAGCACGGCCGGTGCCTCGAGGGAGCGGCAATTGGCGGCCGCTCCCGGGGTGGGGGGGGGGGACTCGCTGAGAATCGTCACGCACAAAGTGGCCATGGGCAGGTTGGATTGAATAACATAGGGTTCAATTGGCTACCAAATTGGGAGAAAGAGAGAAAAATCAAACAAATTATAAAAAATAAAAAAGGCTCAAATGTGCAAAGAAAGAAAGCAGACGTTCCTGCTGCAAGCCTGAGTCGTTCTTTAAGTAGGTCTAACTACACCAAGGAAGGCGAGCAATTATCCATCAGCAACCTGTGCGCTCTAGAGCAGCTCTGGGGACTCAGCGGGCCGCACGCTCGTCAGGATAAATCGGCACCTTAATATCCTTCGGGTCGGACGCATTAAATATACCGGCGCAGACAAAAGGAGCCATCCAGTCTGCACCAGATGAACACACCCACTTCTCCACTACAGGAGAACTTATTTTAAAACTTCAAACTAGTTCAGGGTTATCCTTTCAATTCTTCAAAGTAGACAAAGAGGAATGCAATATGTACATGTATATGTAGGTATGCATGTATGCATGTACACTGCCTGGCCAAAAAAAAAAGTCGCCGTTGCACCCATCATGCATAGTGCCCACTGTACAAGCCTCTGGAGGCAGTGTTATGATCTGGGGTTGCTTCAATTGGTCAGGTCTAGGCTCAGCAACGTTATGCAGCAATAAAATTAAGTCAGCTGAGTACCTGAATGTACTGAATTACCAGGTTATCCCATTAATTGGCATAATCCAGGATGACAATGCCAAGATTCATCCGGCTCAAATTGTGAGAGTGTGGTTCAGGGAGCATGAGGAATCATTTTCACACATGAATTGGCCACTAGAGTCCTGACCTTAACCCCATTGAAAGTCTTTGGGATGTGCTGGAGAAGACTTCACGGAGTGGTTCGACTCTCCCGTCGTCAATACAAGATCTCGGCCAAAAATTAATGCAACTCTGGACAGAAATAAATGTTGTGACATTGCATAAGGTTGTCCAAACAATACCGCGACAAATGCGCGCCGTAATCAAAGCTAAAGGCGGTCCAACAAAATATTAGTGTGTGTGACTTTTTTTTTGGCCAGGCAGTGTATGTATGTATGTATGTATGTATGTATGTATGTATGTATGTATGTATGTATGTATGTATGCATGTATGTAATGTTATATAGCACATGGTTTTCTTCACTCCGTCAATTTTCCTTTGGTTGTATCAGTTTGGTTGTATTATTTTTCCCCCACAGAACTGAAGCAAAAGGCAGCTACACAACGATAGCAGTTGTGTTCTATACTTCCCATTGCGGAAGTGTACCCACTACCCACCCATGCCAATATGCATACAGGCTTTTCCCAACGGCCTTACTACACTGCCTGACCCAGTCCTGGGGACCACAGCACGGTGCTGGCGGTCTGCCTGATGCAGTGGAGGGCTGATGGTGTTCGGTGAGTTGAGTGAATTACTGTTCCGACCCTTCCTAGTTTAATGCGATTACGGACACGGGCACTGTGGGTATTCGGGCCATTTGTGGGCAGAGCCAGGTTGCTTGCGGTTTTCAGCTGAACTGACGACACGTGGGTATGTGGGCGGGGCCATCCTGCCTGTGGCGGATTGTGGGCGGGGCCTCTCACCTGTGGTCACATGTCCTTGAATGGCAGTAGTGATGGGCGTGACGTGGGTGCCGTTCTGCGTGATCGTCTTCACAGGCAGCTGGTGCTGTCCCAGGGGCATCGGCTGCACTATGGCAACCGTTTGTAGGGGCGTGGCTTGGGACGTCTGGATGATGCGACTAGCAGTTCCTATAGAAACAGCGGTGACTGCAGGGATTGGTTCTACTTTCACTGAAAAAAAAAAAAGAGACAAGGTAAATGGTTGCATTCAAAGATTGGAGTAAATACCTCGTTTAGCCCCAACAAAATCTTATTGTGGGCAGCAGTAGGGAGCAGTATTTACAGAGCTAACCAGAGGGCTGTTTGTTCAAATCCTGAACCCCACATTGTTGTTGTGTCCTTCACTTTAATCAGTGGGGCCCAACCCCGTTCCCAGAGATCTACCATCCTGTAGGCTTTCACTCCAAGCCTAACAAAGCGCACCTTGTTCAACAGCTATAGACCTGTTTGAGCTGCTAATTAGTAGAATCAGGTGTGCCAATTTAGGTTTTAAATGAAAACCGAGTGGATGGTAGATCTCCAGGAACAGGGTTGGGGACCACCATCTTAAATAAACTTGTGATAATAAAATGGAACACTCGTAAATCAGCCGCGCCCCTTTACCTTTGACCTCTTTGTGCTCCCCGTTCTCCTGCGGCTCCGCCTTGACGGGGTTGACCACGGTTGCCTGGGCGACCATGGCCTGGCCGGACACGGTGTAGGTGTTGGCGGCGGTCAGTCCTCCCACGGTCGTCACGGAGACGGTGGGGATCTGGTGGACCACGTGGAGCGTCTGCATGAGGGGCTGCTGGGACGTGGAAGTGGTGACGGGCGTGGCGACCGCGTAGGTGACCGGCTTCATGGTCTGGGCCAGCTGTCTCTGAACCGTGATCAGCACGGGCTGGCTGTTTAGAGGCGAGCCTGGAACAGAAGCAGAGCAGAGCGGCGTTACCACGGCAATAGAACGCTCTCGGGGCCCGTCGCTGGGACGCACCCCGGCACACACAGGCCCCTCCCCTTCTAGAGCGACGAGAGCGTGCTGGCGGTCCCGGTTCAATAGTTGAACCGTGCGTTTGACGAAGCGTAGATGCGGTTCGTCTTTGTTGAAGCGCACATGCAGTTAGTGTTTGCCGAAGAGAGACGCAGTCGCGAGTTTGACAGGAAACGCGGTCAATCGCACCCGTGTGTAAACGGAGACGAGGTCGCGGCAAACGAAGCGGGGAGAAGATGCGGTCAGGGTCAGCGGGCGGACGGTCGCGCTGCGGTCCCGGCGCTTCCTTACCTGGGGCGCTCTGTGCAAAGTGGGCCTCTTGGATGACGGTGAGTTTGGGCTGGGCGGCTGCAGTGGGCGCAGGGGTGGGCTCCGGGTCCATGTGCACGGGAGAGCTCTCACGGGACAGGCTGTCGGGGGTCTGCGCGCCGCTGGAGTGGGCAGACAGCGCCCCCGTGTGGCTGGGGGAGGCCGGTGCACTCCTGGGCAGGGCAAGAAAGACTGGCCATCAAGTCACACACCTAAGAAGCAGTGTGTGTGTGTGTGTGTGTGTGTCTGTGTGCGTGTGCGTGTCTGTGTGCGTGTGTGTGTGTGCGTGTAAGGTGTGTGTTGTGTGCATTTAAGTATACAAATGAAGGCTTAGTAAATAAGATATCATAGAGCTAAGTGTGGAACTTAATTCATTATAAATTTGCCTTCTGTCCACTGGGATTTTGAAGAGTACAGCGCTAAAAACTGATTTCATACCAAACTTAATCACCTTTTTTTCTTCAGTAAAATGATTCCCCTTTTATTTAATATCTTGCATTTTTATTAACTCTTAATGCTTATCATGACTCACAGTCTCTATTTGACTATAATGATATTTGGCTAGACTATATGTTCTATATCAATTTGCATGTTGATTGCACTCCATTTGGAAATTTCCACATGCAAATTGTGTTCCGATATAAGGTAAAAACAACATTAATCATCAAACTGTGACAAGTAGTAAGCAAAGTTAAAGACATTCAGACGTTTAAAATTCGCCTAAATGATCTTTAATGCAATAAACACAATATTCCCACAAGGTGGCAGTAAAGGGCCTCATTCTCCTGAGAGGACAGAAGTATCCTGTGCTGATTCAGAGCCCCATCTACTGCGTCCTGCTTACTGTGTACTAGCATACTGTATACTGCTTACTGCATACTGTTTAGTGACATGCAGTATGTGAAAAATATCCTCCATATTATTATCAGCGAAAACCCGGAAATAAGTATACCATCCGGAGATATTAAGAACACTACATTTTCAGAATTGTCGCATACTTAACAGCTTTAAAAAAAAAAAAGTAAAAAAAAAAAAAAAGTCTACTGAACTGGCATACTCAATAGTAGGCAGATGCGCTGATTTGGACACAGCCCAGGGCTGAGAGGTGCGACCGGTTACCTGGAGGACAGGGGCCCAAGGGGGGTTCTGAAACAGGGCACTCCCCTGGGCCTGCGCTTCCTGAAGGCCTGTTCGATGAGCTTGCTCTCGGACGCCGGGTCGATCCTCCAGAACGACCCTTTCCCCGGCTCCTCCTGCGACCGAGGCACTTTGATGAAGTAGCGGTTGAGAGAGAGGTTGTGGCGGATCGAGTTCTGAAAGGGAGACACACGGGGGGCGTCGGTGCGGACGGACGTACGGACGGACACAGGTCAAGTCCCCTAGGGTCTGTTCTTTGGGTTCAAGTTCCCTAGAAAATAGAGCTAAATGTTGTGGGTTCAAGTCCCAGTTACTAAATAGACGGCATTTGTACCTGAAGTCTCCACGTTTTGTACACTCTGTAATTGCCTTTTATTGCTTTGAATCTTAATTTTTTATTCCTTTTTTATTAATTTCTTTCCTTTTTGTGTTCTCTCATATTATGTGAAGCACATTGAGTTGGAATTGTTATATGAAATGTGCTATATAAATAAACTTTGATTGATTGATGGGGGGGGGGGGTGTGACTGGGCTCCATTTTCACCTCATTAATCAAGGAGAAAACAATTAAATTACAAGAAGGAAAAAAAATAATCCTGTCTGTTCCTTTGGCCAGGTGTACATGTGACAATGTAGGCCATGTTAACAACATTAGCGGCTTTTTTGCCTTGCTTGCTTTGTTGTGTATCAAGGGATACACTGAATATAAACCAAACCAACCAGAATTTCAGGTCGTTTTGCCCAAATAAAAGAAACAGTGGCTCTCATTCCAACCTGAAGGCATGGCGACAACAAAGGCCTGTCTCACCTGCCAGCCCATGCCTGTCTCACCTGCCAGCCCTTGCCTGTCTCACCTGCCAGCCCTTGCCTGTCTCACCTGCCAGCCCTTGCCTGTCTCACCTGCCAGCCCTTGCCTGTCTCACCTGCCAGCCCTTGCCTGTCTCACCTGCCAGCCCTTGCCTGTCTCACCTGCCAGCCCTTGCCTGTCTCACCTGCCAGCCCTTGCCTGTCTCACCTGCCAGCCCTTGTCTGTCTCACCTGCCAGCCCTTGTCTGTCTCACCTGCCAGGCCTGGTCTGTCTCACCTGCCAGCCCTTGTCTGTCTCACCTGCCAGCCCTTGTCTGTCTCACCTGCCAGCCCTTGTCTGTCTCACCTGCCAGCCCTTGTCTGTCTCACCTGCCAGCCCTTGTCTGTCTCACCTGCCAGCCCTTGCCTGTCTCACCTGCCAGCCCTTGTCTGTCTCACCTGCCAGCCCTTGTCTGTCTCACCTGCCAGCCCTTGTCTGTCTCACCTGCCAGCCCTTGCCTGTCTCACCTGCCAGCCCTTGCCTGTCTCACCTGCCAGCCCTTGTCTGCCGTCCGGTAGTAGGGGTAGTTTTTGGTGATGTGGGTGTAGATCCCGTTCAGTGTCAGCTGCTTGTCGGGCGCCATGGTGATCGCCTGGACGATCAACTGGGCGTACGAGTACGGGGGCTTGGAGTCGTCCTGTAGTGAGGAAGAGGAGGGAGGTGAGGAAGGGCGCTGTTGATGATCATTCGGTCCATTGTGTCACACGCAGCTCGAGGCCCCTATGCAAACGTATGCTGACAGAAGATAAACAAACCAATCTCTTCCCTCACTTCAATTTACATTCCGCCCTGCCTCCGTCTCCCGGGAGACTGAATTATGATGTCACAAAGAGTGGACGTGCACTTTATTTAAATTCCATTCCATCACTGCTCAGTGTTTACACACTTTTATCGTGGTTAAAAAACAAAGCTTATTGTTTGCATATTACCTGTTTTATTACATTTGAAGACAGTACACTGTGGAGAAACTCTGCTCAGGGGTAAAACCGCAGAGCCCAAGCTGGACTTCACACCTCAGAAAGGGCAACTGTTCCAACAGTTCGCCCACGCTTCCATTTTTAACTATGTAAGTCAAATAACAGCACCTGGGAATCAGGTGTGTGCGAAAACGGGACTGTTACATCATCTGAAATGAGGTTGGGGGGGGGATGTGTCGCAGACGGAATACAAGTAGAGTGAAGTGTGGCCAAAGGCCGGGTTAGAAAAACGGCTTTGTATCCAGAAAGCTGCCATTTTGAATCCCTGGATCGCTGCCTTGAGCAAGGCACTATATAGCTCTATATACACAGACTCAAAACTTAATGTTGGAGTCATTTTTACTTTTCTTTTCTTCTCCTTTTAATGAGGATGTTCAGGTATTTTCTAGTTACCATTCTGGCCAAATTATGACACCTTAATCCGGCGGGGTGAAGTGTGGTGAAGCGTAACCTCGGTAACAGCAGGAGTTCGCGCGTTCCGAGCCCATGACGCCACGCCTCACCTTGGGGCTGTCACCCCCCGACGCGTCCTTGTCGTTCTCCGACTGGGAGTGGTCTCCGATGAGCTGGAGGTCGGAGTTGATGATGCGCCCCATCCTGTAGCTGGACGCCCCCGCGCCCCGCGGACTGGAGGGACAGGAGTTTGCAGCGCTGCGGAGGGAGGGAGGGGGAGGGGGGGAGAACAAGCCGGCGATGAGGCGGGCGATCACCGTGACCTCACCTCTACACCGCGCCTCTACCTTTCCAAACAAGGTAACAGAACAGCGTTTCCATGGCGATTAAAAGGTTGCCACAGGCAGTCTAAGAGCCACAGATATTCCACTAAGGGCTGCATGAGTGCACGTGTGCAAAATTGTGTAAACGGATTAAATTAATCACATTTAACATTTGGCTTTCAGACTGAAAAAATGGAAAGAAGTATTTTGCGCAATACTCAGAAATACAATTTTTTCCAAGGCTTGCGACCTGAAGCTTTCAAACCATGATATAAGCAAAGAGAGATGATTTTAAAAAGTTGACCTTAAAAATGTCAGCCATATTAGAGTACACATGACAATAAAAACGTCTACATTCTCATTCTCCTTCTTGTGGCATCATTCTGTCAAACGAGGAATATTCACTGTGGGGATTCATGTCATTGTACCGCCATTTTAAGCCGGATGCCATCTCCCCTAGCCAATCAAAACCGCCAGAGCCGTCAGTACGACCCGGGTGTCGTCCCGGATGACCCGGGAACTCACTATTGTCGAGTCTGAGAGAGAAAACCCCACCCGTTGGACCTGCGCCTTCACAACTACGTCCGTTCGACACGGATTACCTCACGGCAGCTGCTGTTAGATAATCACGCGTTTAATTAATCAAATAATCATCATCATCGTGGACTGCGGATGTAAAACCTGATGCGAAGCGGCCATTTTGGCGGAGAGCAGCGGTCGCCGTGGCGATTACCTTAAGGTGCCCGTTGGGGACGGGAGGGGGCTCATGAGATGGGCGATGTTGTCCGGGATGCTGATGGTGAGGGGGGAGATTTGGGGCTGGACCGGTTTGACTGGCGGCTCGGGCGACTCCTTCTTCTCCCGTTTGCAGCTGGCCAAGGCGGTGAAGTTGATCTTAATGCTGGTGCTGGGAAACCGGAACGTGCACCTGTACCCACAAACCAGCCCAGAAGAGAGCGGGGGAGAGAGGGCGTGAGATAGGGGCTGCGTCCGAATCGGAGCCCTATCTACTGCGTCCTGTTTACTGTGCACTAGCACACTGTGTACTGCTTACTGCATACTGTTTAGTGACATGCAGTGTGTGGAAAATATCCTGCATACTATTATTATCAGCGAAAACCCAGAAATAAGTATATCATCCGGGGATATAAAGAAAACTCAATTTTCAGAATTGTCACGTACTTAACAGCTTTTTAAAAAAAAGTATACTCAGCTGGCATACTCAATAGTAGGCAAGTGTGCCGATTCGGACACGGCAAGGGACTCTCAGCGGTCACAAAGGCACGGATGTTTATCCGGCGCTTAGCGGCATTGGCGAAATGAGGACTTAAACATGCGGGGACAGCAGAGCGTTAACCTGCCACGCCCAGCTGGACAAATCCCTGAGAAACACAACTGGAGCCTTCACCCCTCCTCCATCCTCCAGAGATCTGCTGTAATGACTTCTACTGGAACCGTTTTACAAGTACACGCACACGCACACGCACACACGCACACACGCACAGAAATACACTAGATGCAAAGCTCGCTGCAGCCTTGACTTTACTGGACCTGACTCAATGATAATCGACAGTGTTCCAGCCCCGCTACATTAGGTCAGCCAATAGGATCAGAGCTGTAGCCGTGTGAACATTCTCTCCCCTCCCCCTTCAGTTGGCAGGCCAGACGAGGCGCTCCAGGCCGGGCCGCCCGCAACAGAAACACACCATGTGACAGACGCATGCCAAGGGAGCGCTGTTCCTTACACGTGCAGATCCACGTTCTCACACTCACGGGGGGTAAAACCACTCCCTACACTCAGAATCCACCGCAATCGTCAAACGTACACTTTTGGATGTACATGGTGCATTGTGGGACAGCTTACATCAAAACACTGATACTGATCACAACAACTGTGCAGATTGCACATGGACTGGTTAGGTTAGTTCACTCATCATCAAATAACCTGATATTCAGGGTTAATTTCTTTTATTTTTTTAAATATTTACTTTCACAGCTCCCGTATATGGACAGTTTGGTTTAGGAAACGATGCCTTTTGGCCTCCATGCCGCCCACCAGAGACAGCGGGATGGGTCTGATTCTCTCTACTCACCCCCAGCCCACCGGTTTTTTCGTCTTCCTCGCCGTGGTGACAGTGGCTCGATCACATGACACAGCATCGGACCAACCTCCTTTCACCGAATCACAGACCCAGAAAAACCGGATCCACAAACTGCCTGACCAGCAGAGCCCAGAATACCGGCACATATTAACCACCGATTAACCACGGAATACACCCACTCACCCACTGATTAACTGCAAAATATGACAATTTGTATAAACCTTCAGAAGATGCAGTGTGTTCATTAAATAAGGGACAAACAGATATAATTTGTTGGTCAACATCTATCTGTAGTAGGTATGTGCTCAACGGTGAGCTAAGCCAGCAGAAACTTTAACCTCACGTGTATTCGGCTAATTAATTTTCTGCAGAGCAGTACTTTAAATGAACAAACGGCATAATTTAATTGTTGAAATAAGTTTATTATCATTCGGTAAGCAGACACCCATATCCAGGGCAAAGGCTGTCTGCCGTGAGAATGATAAAAATAAGCCGCTTACACCGTTCACATTTCACACATCGCAGGGCTGCATTGGTGCCGTTATTTATTTACAGGTATTTACTGAAGCGGTTCTGATTAAATCCCACCCCTGAGGTAGGGACCTGAGCCTATAACCAACCGGCTGGGCTGGGTATCGAACCTCAATACTTTTGAGCAACAACCGATTCATGTCCGTTGCACAGAGTATTTTAAAAAATGATCTGTTAAGTACCATATTTTTACACCCCACCGGGGGGGCTCTTTCTCTTGTTTTTACATTACATTACATTACAGGCATTTAGCAGACGCTCTTATCCAGAGCGACTTACACAACTTCTTATTACATTTATCCATTAATACAGCTGGATATATACTGAAGCTATTTAGGTTAAGCACCTTGCTCAAGGGTACAACGGCAGTGTCCTACCTGGGAATCGAACCTGCAACCTTTCGGTTACAAGTCCAGTTCCCTAACCATTATACTACACTACACCGCCATTTTATTCTTTGATCAGATTTTTCTTGATTTAAATCATAATTGTCTTTATTTTATACTGTATTTTGTACAGCTGTTTGAGTTGACAACATTAAACACTGAAGCATTTGAGAAGTTTTGGCTTATTTTGTTAAATTAGTATTTTTTTGGGGATCTTAAAAAAAAATAAAATAAAAAATAAAGTGTTTACACTCAGCAAAGAAAGGTACTGAAAAAAGTATGGCTTTGACATCGGTATCGAGCACCAGGTATCGGTATCGGGACCAGTATTGAAAAATTTAGAATGATACCCAGCCCTACCGGTAACCAAACCCAGCGTCTTCTTACGTGAAAAGCAAGAACTGGAAGGTGAAATAAACGGCAAATTAGCTTTGACTTGAGACTGAAGATTCTGCCGCCTCCCTTATTCACGGAGATAATTAGGGCAGATAATGAGCTTCCTTTGCACACAACGGCCTTCGTTACCTTCATTACCTTCTTGACGGTTGGGTGGTCTTGCCAAGCAGGACCAGAGGCTTTTCCCAGGCAGATTCACCGACCTTCACGTCGTCCGGACTGGCTGATGATGTCACCGCACAGATGATCGGGCGAACGCATCCAGTTGATATAAAGATCAGTGGATCGCCATCACGCGTGGCCCACTCGGACGCCCCGGTCAGTAAACAGCATGTGTGTGCAGTCGCCTCAGCACCGCTCTGCATTACTCCCGCATCGTTCCCAAAATTACCTCAGGACAAACGGTCTCCGTTTGTGTCATAACGCGCCCCGTACATCGGACACAAATTACTTTTCTCTCAGTATGCAAATCCTCCCCCGTATCCAAACAGCATATTAACCATGATAAACGCCTTCGCTGTTATGGACACCCTCTGGCATTACCCGAGCACGGTTTGCACGGGAAGCAAAGGAAAAGTGAACGAGGAACGGTAACAGGCAATGCCCAAGAGCTATACGCCACCCCACCGCTACGCTGGGATATGGGGGGGTCAATCACGGACCCCGAGGTCTGGAGCGCGGGAACACTGAGCCTGTCGAGCGGGGCGCGGGAGGCCGCTAGCGACACTGTGTGCTTGCTGGAGCACTCTGGAGATCTACAGGAAGTCGCTGGTACGTACAGCGAGTCCAGTACGAATTCGCTTCTGCTGGGGCTCTACGTATCAATCGTCTTAATCGTCCCCCCTAAAACGCATCACACGCTGCCGAGGTCAGCTTCACACACGCGGTGTGTGTAAATCAGGTTACGGATCACAGAATCCAATCCCAGTGCAAACAAATGCCGACGTTCACATCCGGGGTGAGGAGTACGCGTAAAAACTTGAATATTCGCAAAATTGAACGCAAATTTATGCAAGGGGATGCTGTACATTATCTTCGGCTGGGCCCCCCCCCCCCGTCTCGTACCACTCGATGATTTTACAGTGTGTCCAGTACGCACACTTCTGCCCCGGTACGCACACTTCTGCCCCGGTACGCACACTTCTGCCCCAGTACGCACACTTCTGCCCCAGTACGCACACTTC
This sequence comes from Synaphobranchus kaupii, assembly GCA_029718625.1. Lineage (NCBI taxonomy): Eukaryota > Metazoa > Chordata > Actinopteri > Anguilliformes > Synaphobranchidae > Synaphobranchus > Synaphobranchus kaupii. The sequence continues at coordinate 24,393,263 of CM056387.1, forward strand.
TGCCCCAGTACGCACACTTCTGCCCCAGTACGCACACTTCTGCCCCAGTACGCACACTTCTGCCCCAGTACGCACACTTCTGCCCCAGTACGCACACTTCTGCCCCAGTACGCACACACATCACCAAAACAGCTGCTCTAGTGCTTATTGCACTTGAATGATATTTTGAAACTACGCAGTCCGATGATAACAAGCAAATATTCAAATTTATTTACAAGCAAAGAGCAGAGTGGAAATATTATTGAAATTAGAATAACAAATTAAAGTGTGGCCCCTACTTTCCACAAATTCAGAATGATACATGGAACTGAGTTTTGAAACATAATTCATGTTCTTTTCCCACCATTTCAGGATGAAAGTAGTTTACATAGTCATGCGATATATGGTATGGTAGCTGATGAAAGGGATTTTACTACTTTTATTTTATTACTTTTTAACATTCATGTAATTTTGTTTAGAATTTTGATTAAAAAAAGGAACAAAAAATGCAACAAAAAAAAAATTTATATTGAAAAATGTAAAATTACCCCCACTTAATGAATGAACTGATGTTGTGTGAAGTTCTCCATCACACAATTTACACCAAGTACCTCCCCCCAGAGGCTTGGCGAGTACACCTGTGGTTATGGTGGGAGAACCTGACTTTGGAAACCAACCCTCCAGACAATCAAAACAAAAACAAACGTCGCCGAAAAACCGCCCCGGTGGTGACAACACAACGGTAGCAATAGCAGGTGTCTCACAAACAAGTCAACAGTCGAACAGCCCAAAGCAGAACCACACACTGTGGGGGCGTTCGACAGTGGCCACCAAGCGAGACTAAATCCTAAATGCCAGTTCTCCCACAGAAGTTTTCTGCCTCACTCCAAGTAAGCTATAGTTACAGATAGTGTGCCAGTGTGTATTTACTAGCAACAAACTACGACAACGAGTAAAATGCTAATTCTAAAACCAGCGCTCCCTGCATAACCTCCAAATTGTGAATTTACTTATTCGGGTTAAAAAAAAGGAAAGATTTCAATCAGAATTTCCCCCCATTCACAGAAATGTAAGGGTTCATTCCTCCTAAAAGGTATATCAACATATCAACAAGCCGCAACGCTAGCATTAGCAACAAGGCCACGCGGTGTGATGGAGTGTACAGAGTAGGTCTGGCAGTGTCTCAGGTGGATAGAGACTAAATTAAAGGATATAAGCTATAAACAGGCGGTCGTCCTGGGGACCAAACATAAAGGTTTGTTCCCAGCTAATATCACTCACACACAAACAAACACACACACACACACACACACACACACACACACACACACACACACACACACACACACACACACACACACACACACACACACACACACACACACACACACACACACACACACACACACACACACACGTCTGTTCAAATAATGAAACGGTTTGTTGCTGAAATTAGGTCTGTGCTGCCTTCAGTACAGTCGAGCAAGGTATCGGACAGAATTACAGACGGTATTTCTGGAATACAAAGCATATTTTTATTAAACAATATTTGTTTTTTTGCAGTATTTGGCAGTTGGAAAGACTTGGGCTGAATATTCCAACATACGAGCCTGAGATCCAAAGAAAGTTGGATGTTGGAACAAAAAAAAAAACAAACAAAAAAAACCCACCCATGGTCAATACTACAGGACGTTTATACAATGAGTACAAGGAAGGAGTGATGGATTTTGCCAAGGAGAGAGCGTTTGTGTGCAACAGAATAAATAAAGCCCCCCCTCCCATCAGAATCAAAGCCAGAAACACAACTAACCACCACAGCCCATCTATTTATCCCTAAAACCACAGAACCGACATCACAAAAATGTAAGAGGGGGGGGGGGGGGGGGGGGGCTGTTTGTAGCTTCAAAAGAAACTAAACACACCTGTGTTCACACAGCCACACACACACATCGCAGTGAGCAGGGGCTTTACATACCTGCTGGATGTGGGAACCAAAACCTGGTCATGAAAACCATTCCGCACAGCAGAAGCACTGCAGATTGCAAAAGGGCCCATGTGCTTGCAAAAGGGCCCATGTGCTTGCTAAGACAGAACATCGTCCTACGACGGCCTACCTAGCAACTTCACTCTGCCAAACAGACACGATAGCTACAATATTATATTCCCAAAGCATCGCTTGGCTCTCTAATTTACTGCTAATGAAATGGCTTTAGTTTATCTTCAAGCACAGCACACATACACGAGCCCTAGAAATATAGCCTAGTGCAATTTCCAGAGAACTAAAATGTTTCCTTTTTTCATATGCGGTGACAAAAAATATATTTCCGTAAAGAAAAATCAACTCATCCGTGCAAATGGATTCAGGACAGTCTGACAGAGTTCAAAGGTAACGTGTGGCAATAAAGTAGTAATTGTTAGTAACGGCAAAACAAATGCAACTGAGCATTTTAACTGAGCAGACTGACTCCAAAAATACATTTCCCATCATGGGTTACTTACACAGTTAACACAGCTAAAGACAATGTAGATGTGACTATGCCACATTACACTTCACCACTGCCTGATTATAGACACTCTGGGGAAACTAGACCGAGTTGTCTCTGGATGACATTTCCTTTAAGAAAGGGTTGGTTGTTCTGTACTAAATCAGCTCTGTAGCCTACAGAGTTTCCCGTGGATATTTTCAGGTCAACAATATAAGCCACCCTGTGCACCTCAGAACCGTTAACTTTTCTCTAAAAGAAAACTTCAGCAACCAGACATCCTCACAAAGACGTCTTCACATGAATCCCGCCAACATCAAACAAATTGTTACCTTAAGTAAAGGTCTGATTCAGTGCTTACATACACAATAGGAAACTCCAATATCTAATTTCAGTAGCTATGTCGTGGTTTACACGCATCAACGTCTGCCATGTTAGTGACTGCTTGGGGTGGGGGTGGGTGGGGGGGTTTCACAGTACTAGCTCATGAGAAGGAAGTGGCGCTTGGACTTGTGTTGGTGCTTTTTGGGTCTATGTGACATTCACTGTAGGCAACACAAGGCAAGGTGACCTAGCACAAGTTCACTTACCTTTACCAACATTTCCCCTCTTTTTCTTTCAGACTGCCAGTAGCCTAAGCAGTATGGTGTTGTATTCCAAAGTAGCCTAGCCACAATTTGGTTATGCTAGCCTGGAATTATAGCCACTGAAATTGGTTGCCTGCGCGCCAAAATATGAGGCATTGCTGGTGCACCCACAGTTCTGGTGACGTTCCACTAAATTACATTTCTTCTTCGTGTTCACGGGATCACAACAGGAAACTGGCTGACTTTTAGAGTTCACCTGACGCTTAGCAACCTGCGCTATGTCCCAGCCCCGCTGGAACAGTAGGATCAATTGGCCACGCAGCTCACACAAAGCTCATTGAACCGATGTGACACTGGACTAATCGTGGGGAAAAAAAGCCCTGTTCACGTTCACTTCCACACTGTCCACTAGAGATCCGGATAACCTTGTAACCAGTTGAGAGCCGGTGAACGCAGAGGTGTGATTGGACCATCAGAGGTCAGAGAGCGCAAATTAGCATTCTACATCCCACCCGCGTCAAGGTAAGACTGCAAACACACCCGTCACGCCCTCAAGCACCATCCCAGCCGCACAACCTCAAAGGTTCCCTCGTCATTATACAGGAACCCCCTTAAACTCACACACACACACACACACACACACACACACACACACCATCACTTCTACGTGACAAACTTTGAGGGCTCGTTATAAATGAGAAAACGAGACATGCCACCTTAAGAGGAATTAGCCTGGTATTACACAAGGCGACTGTCGCTCAATCCCTCTGCTGCACCACAACCGACCCAAAATACAGCCAAATGGTGGGCATCTAAAATGGCCCATTCAGATACTGTATCAAATGTTGACAACTCACTTCAACAAACTGAAGCCAAATGACCATACAAGTGGGCTGAAGTGAGCAGAAGCAAGACTGCATACGAATGATTTAGCAACCAGAACCAGGGTGTGAAATTAACACCCGCCACCAGGATTTTCTTCTCTAGAAGCCACGTTGGCAGGTAAACAACCAGGTTGTGTTATATTGTAACAGGCAATGTGATTGGTGATTTTTAGAATCCACAAGCCACTCTGACCAGTGGGTGAAAAAGTTAATTTCATGCCCTGCACAACAGAAGGGGTGCAAGAGATATCCACCTCTAAATACAAGTGGATTTTAGGTTTGAAGCACAAAAAAAAGTCAGGGAGGACATTTCTTTCTTCTTAATTTAACATAATTTAAAAAATATACCCACATCCTTTCAGAAAATGATTTGTTTTTATTAACAAGCCTCACAAAATGACAACATGCTAGCATCACAGTGGGGGGTCGTTTTACTTATCGTGTTTTTATAACTGCATTAGTTGTGTGGTAAAAATTTATATTATAATTTGTGATTAGAATATTTTCAGTATATGCTCCCATCCAGGGACTTGCAAAACTTAATTTGAACTATGCAGGCCATTTACTAAAGTCATTAGGGATGCTTACCTTTCTCAACAGAACAACGCAGCCCCTTTCCTTCAACAATCTAGAAAGAGCCCGCTTGATATTAAAATCCAAATGCTAAAAACAATGTTGTCCCTTTTTTAAATGTGCCGCTATTTAAACGAGGGGAATGTATGTCGACATGTAAATCGCAGAGCCGTCTTTGTTTTACGCTCAAGGGTAACTACACGTGTGTGGCATGTTGCCAGATAACAAAGTCGCCTTTCTGTACATGCGTGCAGATCCATAATCGCCATGTACGTTATTAACCTCACAAGGTTGCTCACGCTTTACTGTTTTGTAATATGTAGCTAAGTGTAATCTACTTCTAGGGTTATAAACAGATAGTATAAGTACATAATGGATAATGTGCACCTGGCAATAACCAGAACAATAACATTTACGTTAGCTAATGTGGGAAGCATCTTGAAGCCTTGTTGACACAGCTCTGTTAGCTAGCCTAGCGCTGCCCAACATTAGCAAGACCATTTATTTCAGTTGGGAAAAACGCCCTTTTCACGTTCTAGAGTATGAATGAAATTTAACAGTGGAAACACAAAGAGGCTTCCTATTTCCTACATGGAAAGCACATAATGGCTGTCACCATGCACCAAAATATTTACAACAAATGACCCCATTCTCGATTTTTCCTCCGCACAAAACAATGTCGCCAACTGCTAGCTAACACGCCTGCCCGATGTGCAGCCAGCTAATCGTCTATAGCATAGCTACATATTTAACTTTTCAATCATGTGCAGTTGGTGTTTGCAAAGTAGAAAGCGATAGGATCAGAGGATTATGTAGACAACTGACGGGCTATAAGGATGAGATGCCACAACCCGCAAAGCGCCGACACGTGTTGTGCCGGCAGTGTGTCCGGTCATAACAACAATAACAAACTAAAACACACATTTTAAACACTTACATTCGTGGGAGCTGCAAAGGAGGCGCCCCTCGTCTCAGAAACACCCCGTCCACGAACACCCCGTTTTTACCAAGGCATCGCAGATAGAAATCTCCGCCGCCCGCCCCATCTTCACCCGCCGTGAAAATCTCCAGGTGCCGGCGGGATATGAAGCTCGAGTGACCCATGCTCACGTCTACGGAGCCCTGCGACGAGTTCCGCCCGATGGTCACCGAGCGCTTCTTCATCAGGTATTCGAATTCTCGGCCCTCAAGCCGGGCAACCGCCGGCACCGACAGCCCGCTAACCACCGCCATCTTAAAGAATAAGGGGGTCTATTTCACAAATGCTTGGTAAAGACACCGGAACGCAGACGCCTGAGCAGCGATTCCGAATAGGGACACTAATGGGCAAATCTGGAATAAGGGGAATCCAAATTTAAAAAGAAAAATTTAGAGGGGAACGTGCCAGCATCAGGGACAGCGGCTCCGACCCACCGCCGCAACACCAAGAGAAAGGGAAGGAGAAAGAGCCAACCAAACGACGACTGAGGCTGATACTGAAAGAGTGACACATCTCAAAACCAATCACAGATCAGGCTTAATATGAAATTGTGCAGTATCAACCAATACAGATTTAAGACATGGCCGGTTTATTCAACGAAGATAGGTTGCACTGTGCCCTACACGCAAATGAATGGCAAATGATAACATGCGGAGTGCAGAATTTTAGCTGCAGTGGCGGAGAGGACTTTTTCCTTAACCCCGATTGAAACTAGTCATTTTGTTGTTATTCTCACGCAATGTTCAAACACTTTATCACACAAACATGTTCTTATTTAATAAGCTGATTAAACGTCCGGGATATACCAATTTCAAAAGTGCAATAGTTAATTTCGTCTAGTTCAGAATGTTCAAGCTCGGGGTTTTCCAGTGTTGGGCCGGTAGACATCCAAAATAGTATGGTGACTGAATCATTGTCGGGGAAAACAAATGGTCATTATGAAATCATATTCTATGTTAGTAGCCTATAAATTGTATTTGTATGAAACAATCAACGTGCAATAAAAAGCCACAAATTCATAACACTGGAATATCTTGACCTAGATTAGGCTACTACGAGTGAAATGCAGTCATTTCAAATAAAGTCCCCCAGGAAACGAAACGACAATCACTCACTACATGTAAAATATATACGATGGTGTGTGTAGTTGCCACAACGTACAAGGCAAAGACATTTGCAGATTCTATTATTCGTTATAGAACACTGCAATACCGAGCGGACCGCGTGGTTTGTAAGGCATAATTGAGATGCAAAACGTAAAAGCCAGTTCCAGGTCTTCCAGATCGTATTTTCGATACAACACAAATGTCTGCGGCAGCTGGCTTAGTGGCTTTCAGATTGTACTACCCAGAATGCTTTTCGGTGACAGGCATCTTATGTTATGGAGGTCACACTTAGCAGAGTTGGCATTCAAAAATGTCTTCGAAATGTCTAATACCTCGTGTTTGTACGGTTTCGACCACACCAGTGCACGGCGAGACGCATCTTTTACGGCTGCGATAGGGCTGTGGGCTCATTTCGATCACAGTTACGCGTGGTTTTTGAAGGGTATTCATGTTGCATGCAGACATGTGCTTTTTCGGTGACATCACCACTAGAGTCTGGTCAATTGATCTACACCAGAAGGAACTGTTTGTAAACACTGAGACAGGCGCCTGGCACAGCTACAGCAATCCGCGCCTAATGATTACCAATATCCCTTCATTTATAATATAGTCTTACACAATTATTACAGAATGTGTGTATATATATATATAATCACCTCGCTGTTGTATTTCTCAATTTCAGGCAATACTATGACAGAAATAGCAGTACTTTATCGATTATCATATCAGGAAAGATCATTGTTTATTTCGGCGGTGCAAACTAGCTAGTCCGCAAAGGTTACACTGACATGCATGGGGTTTACAGTGAAAAATACAGATTTAAGAACGCACAGACACCAAATTCATTCAAACAGCAATAATTATAACAAAGTTATGAGTATGCATTATGGAAATGTATAGCATTTTTATTTAACCACCATTTCAATGCATTATATTAATTAATTGTGAATTTCACTCAGTTCAGTATGACTATCTCCCCTGGGGGGATTATTTTGGCCTTTCAAAGTAAAAGATAAAAAACAAACAGCGCAGGGAGACAGCACACATAATGAAAATAGATAGAATCCCTATTGTAGAAAGGTAGCAATCCAATACAATAGCTAGGGAGTGTTTGGTTGAGCAATTTTATTTACACGAGTAAAATTAATTTTAAAAAATATCACCCGTATAAAAAACTATATTATAAATAACTATATTAACACTACGGTATTGGGCAGATTAAGTGAAATTACTGATGACGTTTTTTTTGGGCCGTTTGCCTATGATTGTACACGAATTGCAACGTGAACAAAGGAACTAGGCCTACTGTATCGACATTGTAGCCTAATGCTTTAAAAAAATAATGGCCTGCAATACATTCTGAATAATATACGCATATTTAACCATAAAAAAAACTGTGAACACTTATGCCCACAGTTGAGGACATGTTTATTGAATCTGGATAGCCTTTAATTGTAAGAGATGAAGTGGTAAGACCTGTTAACAACCCCACATCTTTAGGAAGTGACCAATGCATGGCAGTAGATCGCTTGGTTCTAAGATTGGTGGGCAGTGCATTTCACAAACAGGGACCATGAAGAGAGAGAGACCGGTTTTGAAACTGCAGACGTTTAAAAAAAAAAAACCTTTAGTGTAGAGATGAAAGGGAGACCCTGCTGGCAGGCAACGTTAAAGCAGACAGAATAAACGATGGAATAGAGGCACCAGCACAGCACAACAATCAGAAAGGAAACAGTTTTTTTTTTTTAAATCCAGCCCTGAATGTGTCAGGCTGGCAGGCATACAGATCCTTTCCAAAAAATTTGAATATCATGGAAAAGTTGTTTTTTTTTCCATAATTCCATTCAAAAAGTGAAACTTTCATAGATTCATTACACACAAAGTGAAATATTTCTAGCCTTTATTTGTTTCATTTTTCATAATTTTGGCTTACAGCTCCAGAAAACCCCCAAAACAGTATTTCAAGAAATTAGAATAGTGTGTCGAAAATCAGAATTTACTTCAGTTATTTCAGAGAATGAATGTTTTAGACTGAGTGTCACACTCTAATCATCTAATTTACTCAAAACACCAGCAAAGTTTTTCTACAGGTGTCGTTAAATTGGACAGGTATCTCAGTTTGGTTCAGTATGGGGAAGACTGCAGACTTGACAATTGGCACAATTCATTGACACCCTCCAGAAGATGGGTAAGCCACAAAAGGTCATCGCTAAGGAGGCTGACTGTTCACAGAGTGCAGTGTCCAAGCATATCAATAGAAAGTTTAGTGGAAGGGAAAAATGTGGCAGGAGAAGGTGCACAAGCAAAAGAGATGACCGTAAGCTTCAGCGGATTGTCAAGCAAAGACGATTCCAAAATTTGGTGGAGATGCAGAGGGAGTGGACTGAGGCTGGAGTCAGTGCTTCAAAAACCACGTACAGACTGTGACACTCAGTCTAAAACATTCATTCTCTGAAATAACTGAAGTAAATGCTGATTTTCGACACACTATTCTAATTTCTTGAAATACTGTTTTGGGGGGTTTTCTGGAGCTGTAAGCCAAAATTATGAAAAATGAAACAAATAAAGGCGAGAAATATTTCACTTTGTGTGTAATGAATCTATAATCTATGAAAGTTTCACTTTTTGAATGGAATTATGGAAAAAAAAAAACTTTTCCATGATATTCTAATTTTTTGGAAAGGATCTGTATATAACTAGCTGTAGAAGTGTCACCAAAGAAGGAAGGGTTTCAATAGACTGTGATGTCACTCAGGTTCGATTTTGTTATGCCCGTGTTGCATCTGCCAACATCCAATTTTCATCATCTGATGTGTATCAGTTTAGTGAGCAGGTGGGTGTGATATGAAGCAGGATTACAGAGTTAGCTGGATAACTGCACTGAGTAAAACCCGGAACCCTCCTACGTACATGTGGAACATGGACTGGAGTGAAAAGAGCTGTTCTGGGTTTTAATCAGTGCTGTTATCCAGCTAACTGAGTAATCCTGCTTCGTAGTATACGCCCCCCCCCCCCCCCCCCACATTAAGGGGGGTTCCGGGTTTTACTCAGTACAGTTAGCTAGCTAACTATGTTATCCACGTATGAGGAACGGGGCCAGGATGAGTTTAAGATCAGTGAATCTGCACGGCCGTGACACAGAGTTGAGTGTGACCCCAGTCTCATTGCAAGAGAATGACTGGTGTGACCCCCGTCTCATTGCAGGAGAATGACTGGTGTGACCCCCGTCTCATTGCAAGAGAATGACTGGTGTGACCCCCGTCTCATTGCAAGAGAATGACTGGTGTGACCCCCATCTCAGGGCAAGAGAATGACTGGTGTGACCCCCGTCTCATTGCAAGAGAATGACTGGTAGACTGGAAACCCTGGTGCAATTTAATTGTACTGAAGCATCAATATTTCAACCTAGGAGCACTGAGCATCTACTGAATGTCTTGCAGCCACTGAACAGCCACTGTTTTGTCCTAACAGTGGTTTGATAGCACCACCTAGTGTCTATTTGAGGTAGTAGAAGAGACAGCTGACAATGGACTGCTCCAGGAAGATGATGACAAAATTAGTAAATAAATTAATAAATCACAAAAGACAGAAGTAATGAACCAAAACAAAAGACATATTTAGAATTTTGTATCATCTAAAAAAACCCAAAAACAAAACAAAAAACAATGAGTTCATTTCTGCTAAGGGAAAATTAATCGCTGCATTCTTTATAGGCCTATGTCACAGTTTATAATGGTTTTTGTCACGGGGTTGTTGTTTTTTGAGAGCGTTGGCTACGTTTCACTTGGCTGCAGGATGTTTATGGCACGTGGGCTTGAATTAGCGATGGTTTCATCTGTAATGGTGGAGTTTGAGTTGGGACACTGCCTAGTGCCTACTGTATAAGGGACTCTGAGAAATGCAGACACAGGCTCAGAGATCAGACTGTGTGATTTAACACGTAAAACCTTCCTCCACTAACCCTAAACACGGAAATAATGTATAATATGTGACATCTGGGTTCAGTACTTAGCCACGGTATTCACACATTGGTTCAAATACAACGTTTCTGCAAAAACGGTTGAAAAAAGGTTGAATCTGTGTATACAGCCTCTTGCATTCTATTCCCCTTCCTACAATTGCAGCACAAATGTTTATTGATCGCAGAGTGTGAAGCGACAGGATAATTGCCGTTATCAAAGTCCTCCCACAAAGCAGGAAGCACACAATACAGCCCTCCCTGGAAATGGACAGGAGAGTAATTAAATAGTTTCATGTCAATCATATCACGCACACACACGCACACATACGCACACACACACACGCGCACGCACGCACGCACACGCACACGCACACGCACACACACACGCACATGCTCACACACAAAGAAAAAAAACCAGTGCATTTCGAGATTATTTATATTGATTTTGAGAAGACATTTTTAATCTGTAATCTTACCCTTTTGTTTTCTCTGATGTAATAATTTTACTTAATATTGATTATGAATAAATCTTGAAATGGCAATAGTATTTTTTAATTTTTAGAATCGTCACACTATTTGTGTTTTGGGCACCCTCCCTCAGAGTGACAAACATCTTGTCAAACATCAACTAACAACTTCTAAAGCAGAACATTTGCTCCTTCAATTCCAGGTTACACATCTTGCTCGTGGGTACAATTGCAGCTCCTCACTTGAGACACAAAGCATTTGGGTTAGAAGCCAATTCCTTCACCATTTCAGATAATGAACCATGAATTTCCCAAGAAACTGTTTTCTGTGCAGCTCTGAGTAACAAAGCTGTGGTCCTTTACTTCTGGGACACAATATTGTCTTTTACCGAAACAGTAACAGGGTTTAGAAGTAATCTCGAGTCCTGGATGTGGCTGCGTCCTTTTCTTCTAACATATAATGGGCGGCCACTCTCATCAATGACCCATGTGACATGTCCTGGCCAATCAGGGCAGGGTATAGTGCCCACATCAGTCCCTTAAGGCTACATTAGGGCAAAACAGGCAACTGAAAACTGTCAGGAACAATGCATATTTTAGCGACATCCAGGAAGGGCGTATTACAACACCCAAAAGAGAGAAAACTGAAGGGAAAGGTATAGAAGGAGGTGTTGAGAAGGGCGCTATGGCAACTTGCAAGCAGACGGGAAAGGCAAAAGGGCAGAGAAGCTGGTAACTTTGCATTTTGAACAGTTGAATGGTTGATTAACTCAATGTTTTGGAGGATTTTCTCTTGGTGCTGACAATGTGCAAGTGTAAGGTATCCTATGTGAAAGGATCCGTCGTTGATTAACTTATTTGGCCAATCACATTTCGAGGGTTTAATTTTTTTTAAATTATTGAAGTTCATAGTTGCATACAAGGAGTTGGCAGTCAGGTTTGCCTTATATTCTTTAAATGGTTTAAATTAAAATGGTGAAAAAATGTAGCTTCTTGGCCTACAATTCACATAGCAGGCATCCTGAAATGGTGGGTTCTCCACATGTCCCAAACTATTCACAAATAAACACAAATGCATGCTGTCAATCAAGTTGATTCAAAGTTGTGAAGCATGTGCATGTGAACTAAACTGAAACCTGTACATTTAAAAAAACGAACGTCTGTATCCACAGACGTTAGCCAACACGTCTCGCCGGATAGCATTATGCGTCTGTGTATGAACAGCAGTGGGTGGCAACATTCAGAAGCTACAGGGGGGGTATTTCACAAAGCAGGATAACCCAGTTAGCTGGACAACTGCACTGAGTAAAACCCGGAACCTTCCCAAATCTGGAACATGGACTGAAGTAAAAAAAGCCGTTCCGGATTTTACTCAGTGCAGTTATCCAGCTAACTCAGTAACCCCACTTAGCGGAATACCCCCCTGATCATTTTCCTCCAAATTGATTATTTTGCTCTTAAAGCAGACCATGACTGACCTACTGCAGAGTCAAACTGGCCCAACTTGATCAAATGTATCAACTACCAGGATTAGCACATAATCGAAAACACCTAATATCACCAGAAACATGACAATCAGTTAATCTTTATTGGCCTTTATGGCCAAAGATTATTACATTACAATAAGCCTAACCGTTCATCCCAGAGAAAAATGACATGAGGACTTTGCTGGTGATAAATATTGAAATATTGGAGCATTCCTGTTAACCCTTTTGGTTGCCAGTAAGCAGACCTAACGTTGGTCCGCTGATGATATTGTAATCAGGCCACCAACTTGGACATGTTTATCACACATTTTAAGCCAGCACAGCGCTTACATTACGATACTCCACGATTCTCCCAATTTTGGTCCTTTCTCAGTTATTGTGCTGTTAAGGAGCTGGTTTTCCATGCATGAATACACACTTATTCCAATATCCCTCATTTCTTTGCCAAAACAAAAAAAAAAAAAAGAAAAAAAAAGGGAAGTTTGCGATGGAACGGAGTCTACACTATGTCTGAGTTAAATGAAATGAAGGAAGGGGGAAGTGGCTTTGTCAGCACTCAGGAACTCTGCCATCCTAATAGCATCAGAAAGCTTTTACTGGGCCTCTCAGTGTGTCTCCAGAGCTCCGCTAATGCCGCCACGGTGCAGTGAGACCTCATCGTCCCCCAGGGCAACCGCGGGCCCCTCCCCCTTGCACCGCTCATCAAGAGGAAATATCTCACGGCTTAAGGAATGATGACAATAACCATCCATTATTTATGAGCAGTCACAGCCAGAGCCGTAACTACTGTACATTTCACAATGCCCTGCGTGAAAAAACACTGCGCACCTCCCTCCACCCTCCCCATAAAAAAGGTAATACGCGGCAATGCTCTCGTGTGCAGGTGGGACGTACGTAAGTAACGCAGCGGTGTGTCGGCATGGCCCCTCCCTTCGATATTTGTGTTACTTTCACAGTTTCTTTGTTCGCATTTAGTTCCTGTGCACGCCCACGTTTCTTGTGATAATGGCATAAAAAAGTCTTTTGACTCATTTTAGCAAATTATTATTTTTTGCTTCTTCTCCGGTTGTCAACTGTCAACCACGCCCTGTCAACCACGCCCACGCCCACGCCCTTTATCTCACCAATTTTATTACGTCCAAAATCAATATAAAAAAACAATATAATTTCCATTGCTTTCGATTATTATGCCACTATAATATTCTGTACATATACAGTGTTTGCAGTTAATATGTCATTTTATTTTGATCACAAATGAGAAATGAGTGTTGTAGACAGTACTATCAGTGTCTAAACCTTGAAATCTTCTTCCAATTATCTTTTGTAAATAGGATTGTTTTATCTTTGTACAAAGGCCAGAAACAAGTCAACTCTAAAAAGTTAACAATTTACCGTCCAACACTGTACATTTATTTAGAAATTGTTACCCCCCCCCCCCCAATACAATAAATTTTAATTTCATATTTAACATTGTTTTGTCTCGCCTATTGCTGTTGTGTATCAGGTCATGATTTTATGTTTTGTGGGGACCCCAGGAAGCGTAGCTGCTGCATGTCCAACAGAGAATGGGGACCCAAATAAACACAAGAAGAGAAAGAGGTTCTAGAAAGGTCTTCATTTTACCGAAATAACAGGTGTTGTTTTCCATTCTCCGCTTCACGCCAGGAATGAACACTGGAATGAAATGTTTGCTTCCGCTCCTCAGCGTATGCATGTGAAAAATAAACACAGTGAAAATAATTTCCCCCTTGTTTTGCTCAAACAGTGCTCTGTGGGTGCGCTAGGATCTAAAACAGCATGACCAGCGGCCCTGTGGGACCGTGGCTTTGGATTCTACTGCCAGGAAAGGAGGAGAAACATGAAGGAGATATGTGCCCCGCTATAGATTAATAATTAATCACTAATCATTCTCTGTCTTTGGCTCAACGTAAAAATCGATAGCGTTCTGAATGAGTTACGGCCACAAGGCAAACATCATTACTGTAAAAATGCAGCGCAGCATGGATGTGTCCGTGATCTCAGCGCTAACGTGCGATTGTCCTGCAGTGTCTCATATTCCCCCCCCTCCCAACCCCAATTCAATATCAATTCATCTCAAATGAAAAGATAATGACAGAAATATGTATAATTTATATGTGCGTGTGTTTAGATTGTAGAAATAATAAACACACATTTGTGTGTGTGTGTATGTGTGCAAATATTGTAGAAAATAAATTATTGTGGATTTACCGTATTTTAATGACTGGAATTGCTTTTAAATAGACAATGATGTATACAGTTTATTATATGTATAATCTTTTAAGTTTACATTTGAAATGTATTCCTTACATTTTGTATTTTTTTATTTTCAATGTATTGTTTTGCCATAAGGGATGCTGATAGCAGAGTTAAGATTGGGAAATGAGTTTATAAATCATATTTGCCTAAGTGTGAGTTAACATAATTTCCTTAAAAAAAACAACTTAATATTATGTCATTATCAGCCGTGGGTTTTTTCCCTTGCTGATGAGATCAAGGCATCCCTCTGGGGTTGTGTCTCCAGGATGTAATATTTGAGATCTTATTTAAACATTAGCGACACGATTGAATTAAGTTGTGATTATTCCAGTCAAGTTTGACCGGTGACCACACGGGTAATGAAGATGGTTGTTTCAGATCATTGCATTACCCGTTGGATGTCTGTTTTCCGAACGATCAAACTGGGGATTGGCTCCTCTACAGTCTTCAGAAATGCCATAAACAAAATGGATGAAAGCATATCTGACCAATACGCTTAAAGATGTAAGTCACATGACCTCATTGGCTAAAATTCTAATCACATTGCTGATTGAACCAGGGGATGATTTGAGGGCCAAACTGACAATTTAGTCAGTACAGCTGGGAAATTTCATACTTTCACACTCCCCCTCACACTTCACTATTCTGTGCATAATTGGACATGATTCCGCGTCCCCATTTAAACACAAACTTCACTCTGGCATTGTATATGTGGATTTCCCCACACTGCTTTTTATATTCATGCTGCTCCATACATCTGTACACCAGCAGCGCGTGGGGGGTCCAATGCTCCATTTAGCCGGGAGGTATTTCACAAAGCAGGATTACTGAGTTAGCTGGATAACTGCACCATGTAAAACCCGGAACAGCTCTTTTTACTTCAATCCACGTTCCACATTTGGGACGGTTCCGGGTTTTACTCAGCACAGTTATCCAGCTAACTCACTAATCCTGCTTTGTGAAATACCCCCCCCCCCCCCCACTATCGCACACAAACACACACACACTTACACACACATTTCATGAAGCGGGATTACGGAGTTACGGAAGGCGGCTAAACTTTTGTAAGTATTTAAAATTTTATGACATCCGATTGGATGAGAGCCTGGGTTACTTAAACATATTTACGAAAGTTAGCCGGCTAACTGCTTAATCTTGCTTTGTGAAATACCCCCCCCCCCCGCAGTTGTCTTTGCTGGAGTGTCTTACTGACGGCAGGTCAGACCGGATCCCGGGGTCCCTGGGAGGGAAGGCAAAGCGGTCGGCGTTCTCGCCGAACGTCGCGGCAGCGCTCGGCCATTTGGCTCTCCCACCCCTGCCCTCGGCTACTTAGCGGCCGCGTCGCACCAGATGCAGGCTGCGCTACGGATGCTAATGGCTCTAATGAAGCTCTCTGTGTGTGTGGGGGTAGTCTGAGAGCGCTAATGCTGAAAGAGCAGAGGGCTGATTAGCAGAGGGTCAGGGCTAACTGCCCCCCCCCCACGCCTCCGGATCTCTGACACATCTGCTATCAGCCTTAAACAGGCTATGTTCATTTCCTCTGCTCTCTCTCTCTCTCTCTCTCTCTCTCTCAAACACAAACATACACACTAATGCAGAGGTTGTGGGGTCTCAAAGACACATATACACACACACCTTTGACAACTTTTTCCTTCTCTTTATATCTCTCTCTCTCTCTCTCTCTCTCTCACTCTCACTCTCACTCTCACTCTCACTCTCACACACACACACACACACACACACACACACACACACACACACACACACACACACACACACACACACACAATCCTTGTTATACGTATTGGCTGGATGCTGTTGCTAGGAGAAATGACAGCTATTTAGTAACCTGCCTGACAGTCAACGTTTTAACTGTCCCGTAGGAATACTCTATAATACTATCCATGTAAACAAACCCGACACCTCTGCTGCATTTACGCTACGCCGCCAGCTACGCCGTCGGCTCTGTTACTGTCTGTGGAGCCTCTGCTGATCACAACGCTGACTCGCGATGAAGAGATTCAGTAAACGAGTAAATCAAAAGGGACACAATTCACTTGACAAGAATAAAAAGGTGGAAAACTATTTACATTTGAAGACAGCAGAAGAAACACGTCAAGGTTTTAAGCCATGCTAGCCCAGACGCATCATTTCAGTTACAACAGAGCTACGATTAATTAAGAGTTATAATTGTACGTACGATTATTTACTGATTTATTTTATTGATTTTTTAAATCTTATTTCATCTGAGAGGAATTAAATAAGGCAGAAGAACCAGGGCCACAGCTACAAATTCTCGGGCCCCGGGACAAAATATATTGGGAGGGCCCCCTCACCAAATATATTTTGTAACAAATTATAAATGGTTACACCTCGTATCCTGGGCCCGGGACAAGTTGTCCCAGTCGTTCCCCCCTCTCTGTGGCCCTGAGTAGAACATAGTAACTCACTCACCTGTGAGACATGGATGCTTTTGTACATTACAGGGCAGCTCCCACTGTCGAGGGCTGGGGATATATATATGTGTGTCTCTGTAAAATACATAAAACATAAATCAAGGTTCAAATTCCATCGTAATTCACCCGTACAGGCGTAAAATATATCACTAGACACTACAGACCTCTTAAAGCCAAAAAATATAATGGCATGACATGAAATATGGTTAGCACATATGACACAGCCTGAGGCCAGAACTCAATCATGTTGTATTTTTAATAAAATAAACCCATCTAACAAATAGATGGTGGGGTAAGAAATGTTATCGCTTCAGGTCTTGCTTGAGGGAAGAGCTCAATTCATTTGTACAAAGCTGCAGATTACATATGCCCGGATGTTGTGCATTATGAGGTAATTTCACATACAGTTTGATTTATCTGAGCATCAGCTGATCTGGTGAAAAGAGAGAAAGTGTCGGATCTGGCCCCAGAAAGAAGGGCAGGGCGCTACAGGAAATGGCAATGGACCGTACAGCTGAAGAGCAACAGCCAATCACAGCGAGG
Source organism: Synaphobranchus kaupii (assembly GCA_029718625.1). Classification (NCBI taxonomy): domain Eukaryota; kingdom Metazoa; phylum Chordata; class Actinopteri; order Anguilliformes; family Synaphobranchidae; genus Synaphobranchus; species Synaphobranchus kaupii. The sequence goes on from CM056387.1 coordinate 24,411,045, forward strand.
ACTGATGCAAAGTGGTGAAATTCAGTCACGATCTAATGGTCTCCAACTGTTTCAGCAAAGTGCTAGACCTGCTAATTGCCAACTGTGAAGATATTGTCCTTAATGGCATTAGGATTCAGCATAAAAAGTTCAGCGTCACAAAAAGAAAATGTGGACACGCTGTTGGTGTCTCAATGCCTGTGAATAGGAGGTTAAAATAAATAAGTTTAAACATGTTATCTTCCATTAAGTACTTTTATTAAGTACGTAATACAGTTTATCACACAAGGCATTTTTGGGGAAACATTTTCTTCCCATTTCCTGTTCAAAAATACAGACACAGGCTTAGAATTATGGAATAAAATCTTTTTATTTGATTGAATTTTGAATGAAATTCTAAAGGCATAGTTTCCCTTTATTGTTTCTGTTTATCATAAGTCTGTTTACGCTGACCATCGTGTTGCTGGGCACAATAAATCTGAAAGTCTGGTGTAGATAACCCATTACCGGAAGTGCAAAGCTCAGATAATTGCCCACTGAGTCACTAAAACCATGGAAAGATGGACTAAATCACTTTAATTGTGTGGTTCAACACATAATGACTGGCGATTCTTAAGAGCAAATCCTCCGTGATCTTCTTCCTTTTAAAAAGCATCCTATGTCTTAGAGGTGGTGTTGTATAGTGACATTAGTTGGTATTCTATAATACGTTTATAACACACAAGAGATCATTTATCACTGAAACCTCAGGGAAACATAATGAAGAAATAAATTCCTGTTCTGAAATACGTCACACCTCACTTTTCCCTTTAAAAAAAAAAAAAAAGTTCTATCATAGCAAAAAAAGTTATATTATTTGTATGTTTTAATTATATCAACAGTTTTTATTTTATTTTACATTCACTCTCTCTTTTTGCACCAGCATGCATGCTTGCACATTAATTAATTTCTTGACATTCCTGGTCAAATATGCAATAATATACAGATGACACAGTTGTTGGAACCAAGACAGAAATGTTTCATGCTGCATTACTGATGTACGTTTTTTCGAGTATGTTTAAAATGCCATTTTGTGTGCAACTGAATAATATTTGGTGAAGCCCTCTTTTAAGGAAGGGGTGGATTCTGCACAGAATGACTCCACTGTATTTCCAGTCCCACACGGTCCTTTGGGGCTGTTGTGTCAAATCCACAAGGCTTCTTAAAGAGATTAGATGTTTATTGTGAGATCTGAATGCTTTCAATCAATATTATAACATCAGTCAGGTTGAATCAGGACCCGCATCTGCACGTAAAGTGACCGCAGGTCTTTAAATCATAGCGTCCGTACTTCTGACACGATCCCACAACTGCATAGATCGCCACACGTTGCATCGGTGCCCTCCACCACAAAAACAACGAAACCAAAAGGCCAATTCGGTGCAGGACCCCGTCCTGAACATTGCCGTTATGTTCTTGTGTCTGGCACCCTCTGGTGAATGGGGTCTTTTATTTTGGCAGAGAGACCACAGGGCCACAGGCATCAACAGCGCCCTCTATTGGGAGAAGACCGCAAGCTCTTCACAGGTTGAACTGCGGCGGCCTGTAGTAGCTGACCGGCCTCTTCATCGGCGGTTTTAGGTTCTCCTTGGTGATCGGAACAAGCACAAGCCCCACCACCAGCACCATCAGCCCGATGGACAGGAGCGCCGGGCCCAGGATGTTCGTGGCCCTGCTGGATATTTTGGCGAAGTAAAGGCCGCTCAGGATGAAGCCGCAGATGAACACAGCGCCCCCTGTGGCCAGGAGGAGAATTGGATACTGGTAGATCTCCCAGGCGCTGCGCAAAGACTCGGTGGTCCAGAGCGACTCGCTCTGGGACAGACTGAAGACCGTGCTCTCGGTCAGCCGGTCATTGGACTGTGACTGCGAGCGGTCGCCGAGGGGGATGTCATCACCGCCGGCCTCCATTTCCTCTTCTGTCGACGCACCGAAAACGTCAGCGTAGCAAAAGCTGTAGAATTCAGAGTAAAAGACACAAAAATACGGCTTCAGCGCCATTCAACTTCAACAGAATTACCTGAAAACCGCATTCACTGAAGGAGGGAAATCCCATTATGTCTCTTTTATAAACTTTAACACAACAGTATTCAATCCTCAGTTTAAAATCAGCGACATCTGTGTTTTACTACTTATTGCCTTAGTGCAAAAAGCTAATGGAAATATACGGTAAGTGTGACCAATACTGAATGGATTATGTGCCCATTTAGCTCTCTCTCTAAAAAAAAAAAAAAAAACAGGTTTCTTATCTATTTAACATGCTGGAAAATACATGCTGTAAGGATCTTTCCCAACAGTTTCTACAGAGTGTGATAAGGTTACTAGACCTCCTGAGATTTGGCCTTGAGAACAAGGAAAGGAACAAGCTAAAAGATGATCTCCTGCCATTAAAAACACTGCTCAATACAAGTCATTTTAGCCGTACGTATGTGTGAGAAATACGAGACGGCTGTTTCCAGACAGCACTTCCCAATTATCTCTGGTTTACATACATTTACCCCATCAGGCATTGCCAAGCACTGAAGATTCAGCGTACTATTGGACTGACTATGAGGATGTGCACTGATATCTTCATAAAGGATTTAGGAGAGAGTGCAGCATTCCTTGATTTGAACTGATTTAAAGAACACTTCACTACAAACACAGTTTCTATATGGCAAAAACAATGTAGTTCACAGATGACAGCAAGAACTGACTCAGTGCATAACCCCAACATTTGCAACACAAAAAAAGTTTAATAAATAATTTAAAATGCCCAAATGGACAGAGAGTGAAAGTCGCAGATGAGAGGAACTGCAGCACGTACCTATGGGATAGCGCGTGCTGTGAATCGGAGCCGTTTCCGTGATCCGACCGGGACTCGTTCGGGGCGTGGAGCTGCGGTCCGGCGTTCGGGTTCGCTGTGGACGCTGTCGGCGAGGGGTCCGGTCCGCACGAGAAAACATCGGCGACTCCTTCCGATTCGACCGCCATTCCCTCCTCCCACTGTCCCGTTCCCCCACCCCTCCGAGCCAGGCTGGGGATCTGTGCCATATCTTATGAGTGACTGGTGCACTACAAGTCTGGGGCGGCTTCTCTGTCTCTCCCTCATCCCTCAACCTCTCTCTCTCTCTATCCCTCCCCCTCTTTCACTGGAACCAGGGTTGGCCCCTAAACTACACGCGAATAAGCATTTGTTGATTTATCATATCTTGATAATAAATAAGAAATACAAGTCCCCTCCCGGATAATAAAATGAATCAGAGGCAGGAAACAAACAAAAAAACAAGTTTTCCAGTCCCTGGAGTTGTAAGTTGTAAGGACAGGGCTGGTGAAACGGGAGGTGTTTAGTGCTAATTACTGCTCATCCTGGCAGGTTACTCTAGGGCGTGTGCTTTTCAACATGACCACGGCCCCCACTCAAGAACTTCAGCCATGTAAACATGAAGATGCAAAGGATATACACGTGTGTGTGTGTGTACCTGTCGCACTTCATGCATGTGTGTGTGTGTACCTGTCACGCATGAGTGGAGGTTTGATTACACCTACCCTCTTTAGAAGTCCATTACCTCATCAATCACGGAGGCCCCATAGTTTCCATGGAAACGTGTGGCTTCTTCCTGTTATGGTGATGATGCAATGTCTCTGTGAGGATGGTGTCAGGGGGGTTGTTAGGGCTAAGTGCTGCTGCTTCCTGATTGGCCGGTTCAACCGATGCCTCTGCGCTATCAGCGAGCTTGCAGGCGCAGCATATCACAGGGGTTGCTGCCTCCAGTTTTAAAAATTTTTTAAAAATATATTTGACTGAATGCAATGATGCTGATGTATGTTCAGATTTCAAAGCTGGTCACTGCTCTCCTCGCATGTCATAACCTGGGAATTTCACAATATTTTCCACTATATTTTCAGTATTTGCTTAACCCTCATCCAGGGTTTCTGTGTCTTTTATTAGAATTGGCAGAGGACCTGGAACCTGCAATCATCCTGTTAGAATCCTGCTACACTCTGCTGCCCCCCCCCCCCCCCCCCCCCCCCCCAACCCCACCCCCCGCCCATGATGTCATCAACATATCTGTCAACATGAACCATGAGTATCGTATTTCCGAAGACCTAACTTTTCCTCCAATCAGATCATCTTTCATAACTGGGCCCTATTAGTTAATTTAGTTGATTAGTCAGCCAATGAAATGAAGACTTTAAGATTGAACGTTTTACGTTTAAAGCGTTACATGCGCTAGTACCGGTATATTTATCAAATGAGCTTCGACCTGACAACGATGCAAGATGCAGGTTATCGAGTAGACCCAAGAGTTCTGAAAGAGTTTGCCAGGTGGTAGGGCCTTTTCCTGTAGTGCTCCTCTCCTACGGAATAACCTTCCGGAACATGCAAGGGAATCAGACAGTCTCAATATTTAAGTCTAGATTAAAAAACACACCTTTACAGTGAAATGTATAGATTATCAGATAGATTAGATAGAGAGCATTGGTCATGTTGTTGGTTTTGCACACGCTAAAGGTCTTAGTAAATCCCATAGTGTATTCTGGGGTGACAAACTTTACTGACAGTCACCTCTCAACAGTTGTGACCCCTTTTTCACAGGCAGGCTCTTGGGGGTGGGGGGAGGTTTCTTCCTTTTCTCATGCAGTGCAGGTTCTCCATCTCTGTCCTAGTAGTTATGCTACCCTAGTAAACTCCTGGTGGGGGTTATATGTTGCCCACCCTACTCTTTTGTCTATTTGTATTCTACCCATAGCTCCTCCCTAACTCGCTCTACTCACACCAATGGGGCAACAGGCCCCCCGTCCTCCAGTCACCTCAAGGCCTGCAGTCTGTCCCCCGTATATCCACCGCTCACAGCCCAGCCTCAGTTTTGCTTGCGTTAAAAGGTTTTGCACATGCTGAAAGTCTTAGTAAATCAAGCCCTTAGAGTCGACTACAAGTGCTGCACGTAGGATATAGACTAAAACTGCATGTCCTGCAAGCTTGTGCTTCTTTGAGGCACAGCTCATTAATATGCAGTCTATGGAACTTTGCCATCATTTTTCATTTCATCATTTCTCGACAGACTAACATCTCCTCTGGTCCAGCAGGAAATCCTGGCAGCTTGATTGATTTGTTTAATGCATAATGTGGGGGGATGGACTTCGGCCGTCCCGAGATCTAAAAGTGATGCGCCCTCTCGCCGAAGTATCTTATTTCCTCTGCTTTAGCCTCGTCTGCTTTTCCGGCTCACGGTGTTCACTGCTCCATACTCTTAGTGAATCTCACGCCTCTTCTCGTTCCACTTCGGGTCTTATTTCTCCCCTTTATAACTCACTTACAGATGCTAAAGAAATACCTGCTTTCACAGTCCGTTTTGTGCCTTTGAGGCCGTAATCGTCTGGTTGCTTGCCGTGTTCTGTTTGTTGTAATACTTTGTAAATAAGAACTATTCACAATAAATTTCAAGTATTAACTGAACTTTACTGATGTAGAGCCCAGAATATTTCTGGTGGGACAGCCCCAAAGTAATTTTAATATAAATATAATATACAGTGAGACAAGCACCATAATTCATTGGACAGTGACACATTTTTTTGTTATTTTGGTTCTGTACTCTCCCAATTTAGCTGTAAAACCGTGGACATGGCAACACTGGTGGGATGTCTTATGACTTGCTTACGACACTTCCACAGTGTTGTTGGAAATAGTATGACGGATATTTTTCGCGGACTGCTAAACAGTGCACATTAAACAGCACACTTCTGCCAGTGCACTGTACGCAGGAGACAGGGCGCAGTAGATAGGGCTCTGATTCGGACACAACCACAGCCCTGTAGATGACAGTAATGTCACTTTTTTCCATGCCACCACATGAGGGAGCTACACCCAAGAAAAAGAAATGTCCTCTCTACTGTTGGTGCTGAGTTTAGCTTTAGACCCAGAAATGTAAACTAGACTTTTAATTTGAAAACATGTCAGACTTATTTTTTTCTGAGCAACTCTTTCTATAGGACTACTCATACAGTGGGTAAAACGATGGCATGCTATGATTAAGTAATATAACAACTGATCATAAATGATTATCAATTAGTAGCCTAATTAATACAATAATTAATAAAATTAAAAAATGTTATATATATTATTGTCTACATACAGATATATGCAATACATAACATATACATACATTATCTGCATAAGACACGTAATGTATATAATATATCTGACAGGTCTCTGAAATATTCTTATAAAGTGAGATTCCATTAGCATTACAATGATACACCATTAAAAAGACAGTTCACTTCCTGGATTAAAAAAAAAAAAAAAAAGTATTATTTCAACGTTAGTGTCTGTTTTAATAATCTTTGATTCTGACCACAGCAGAATGTGAACGTTGCACTTTTGTAAGCCTGTTGATTTTGCACTGTTTGTGTCATTCTCTAAAATGCCCCATTTTATCCTAAAAATAAACGGGCACAGTATTGTATCGACTAGCTCTCTGTTATACTTTGCATGTTTTTTTAATTTTTATCTCAAGGCCTTTTCATTTCTTTTATTTTTTTTCATTGTAGTTATTCCAGGATTTGGGTTGGACCCTCCTGGGATGCAGTACAAATTCAGCTCAGTAAAAAAAAAGAGAGCGAGAGAGAGAATATATACACATCTATAATATATAATAAAATAATATGCGTATATTTGAATCATCACATAAAATATATTTTTGTAAAATATTGGCATACATGAAATTACAGTCCCTTCTTCAACACACTCTCCCTCCATCTCTCTCCATCTCTCTCTAAAATCTAGCACTTCAGTGCAATGAGACCTTGCACCCAGAGAGAGATATGCTGGGTCAGTCTGTGGATTGTCACTCTCGGCTGGCTGAAATCAAAGCGTGGGCTAATGCGATGTGATGTGCGTGTGAAAAGGGAGCTAGACGGAGGTCATGGGGGGGCTCTGCTGCCGGCTGCCGTTCTGTCAGTCAAAGGCGTCGCTCACCTGGACAGGTCATTAGCCCCCGGCCCTCCTCCCAATTTCCAGTGCGTCTGCCAATCAAACATCAGCTCTGATCAGGCCTGTCGTGCGTCTGCCAATCAAACATCAGCTCTGATCAGGCGCGTCGTGCGTCTGCCAATCAAACATCAGCTCTGATCAGGCCCGTTGTGTCCCCCCTACCATTCCTACAGTTAGCCACTCCTCAAGGTTAACAAAAACCTCTCTGAGCTTCCGGAAAATGTTTCCGTGTCTCAGACTTAAAACCCTTTAAAAAAAAAATATTTATAAAGTTTTAAAACAGACACGGCTGTGAAATTGAGATCAAAGTTCTGTACTGGGTCTTTTATGACTCCAGAATCAGGATAGTGTGAAACTTTATACACACAGGCACACATACAGACACACACACACACAGGGACAATCGGACATGCACACAAATACACATGCACAAACACGAACACACAGACACATACAGACATACACATGGACATGCACGCACACACACACACACACACACACACACACACACACACACACACACACACACACACACACACACACACAGGCACCCATACAGACGGACATGCATACAAACACACACATGCACACATAGACATACTTACAGACACACACACACACACACGCACTCACACACACAGGCACCCATACTGACGAACATACAAACATACTTACACACACACACACACACACTGTCACACACACTCACACATACAGACATATATACGGACATATATACAGACACACACAAACTCACACATACAGACATACTTACAGACACACACATACAGACATACTTACACACACACAGGCACCCATACTGATGGACATACAAACACTTACAGACACACACGCAATTAAAGACACACAATTAAAGCTTACATTATATCCAGTGCAGGCAGGCTTGACCAGTTAAGACAGTAAAACATGATATTTTGCATAAACTGGCTACTAAATTCATTCAATGAATGAATCTGTAAGTGAAAAGCAGCTTGGGTTTGCAGGGGGTTGCACCATTTGGTATGTGTGTTAAATTGGATGCTTATGAGCAGGGAAGGGCACTGTGCTTTCAGGCCACACATTAAACCCAGTTCCTATGGTCACTTACACTTTCTGTAAAGAGTAGAGGAGTTCCATGGTGGGCTGGCTGAACTCCCAATGTGCCTAATCTAATCATCCCCTGGCTTCATGTCTACATACATCACTGCTTCGCCACTGTCTGTGTACATTACATTACATTACATTACATTACATTACATTACATTACAGGCATTACATTACATTACATTACAGGCATTTAGCAGACGCTCTTTTATCCAGAGCGACTTACACAACTTTTTAGCATTTTTTACATATTATCCATTTATACAGCTGGATATATACTGAAGCAATTCAGGTTAAGTACCTTGCTCAAGGGTACAACGGCAGTGTCCTATCTGGGAATTGAACCTGCAACCTTTCGGTTACAAAGCCAGTTCCTTAACCATTATACTACACTTCCGTCCCCTGTGTACTCCAACCCTGGTCCCCAACTCTGTTCCTGGAGATCTACCGTCCTGTAGGGTTTCATTTCTGTCTGACCCACCAATCTAGTACCATTCTCAAATAGCACGTGTGTCTTGATTTTTTTTGCTTGTATCCTTAATTCTTGTTGTGATTTTGTCTAACTGACCTAGCCGTACAACCTAGCCATGGCTTACTGCGTGTACTATACTCAATGTTCATGTCTATGGATGTAATGTAATGTAATTTCAACCCTACTTTGGCACACTTGATTCTACTAATTAGCATCTCAACAAGAGCTCTAGCTGTTGAATGAGGTGTGCTTCGTTAGGGTTGGAGTGAAAACCTACAGGACGGTAGATATCTAGAAACAGGGTTGGAGACCCACTGCTTTATGGGAAATAGCTACCTCACACAACCCAGCTGGGGTGTTACACAACGGGGGGTGGAAGAGACGAGTAATCCCCTGAGTATCTCTACATACAACTCCCACCCCACACACACACACCTGTATATACCTTCTAGGCCTTGAAGGTGGCATGAAAGATGCAGTATGAATGCTATTAATTAATAATGCATGTCTGGTACTTTTTGCACCGGGATAATACTGTCACCCAGAGCTCCGTCACCGGCGGAGAATCAGTTACAGGTATGACAGCCGGTTCAGGGATAAACAAGGAAATGGATGACGAGCGATCTGTGAAAAATGGTCCCGTGGAAGGTTCTGTACAGAGAGCCTGGGATTAATTGTGCTCGTGCTGCTGAAATGGCGGATGCCTTCTCCCCCGAGCCATTACTAAAAGATCCCCCTTCGTGTTGAGTGACACTGAAGCTCCAGTGGGCTGAGCTGCCCCCAACGCTTCAACTTTATTACTAAAGTTTGATTAAATTAAAACACGGGGTTTCGCTTGTGTTGGCATGTGTGTGAATACGTGCTAAGTGCACATTGTGTGCGTGTCTGTCTGTATGTGTATGTACAGTATATGTGCATGTATTGACACAAACAGGGAGAGTCACACTGTTTTTAAGGATGGAAAGAGGTCACTGGTATGGGATGATAACTAGCTTTTGCCTCTGTATTGGCAGTTTGGGTTCCTTTGAGTTCAGTGTGAGATCTGAGGTTCCTCTGAATTCAGGGTGTGAGATCTGAGGTTCCTCTGAATTCAGGGTGTGAGATCTGAGGTTCCTCTGAATTCAGGGTGTGAGATTTCAGGTTCCTCTGATTTCAGGGTGTGAGATCTCAGGTTCCTCTCAATTCAGGGTGTGAGATCTCAGGTTCCTCTCAATTCAGGGTGTGAGATCTCAGTACTTTGAAAGCTGTCCTTCACCTTTTCCTGTATGTGTCTTTAATTCCCCCAGGGCTTGCATGTATTCTGCACACGTGCGTGGCTGTTTCAGCAGGTATGGCAATACACACCATACACCTGTCATCTAATTAAACATTTATGTTTTTTTTGGCACCCTGCAGTTCCTATTTTTTTATTCTGAAATTGTATTTTATTGTATTTCTATCATCCTGTTATTTGCATTGTGTTCGTAATGGCGGTTTGTATATTGTGTGTTGGCCAATCTGTGCTAGTGCGCATATCTTTACTGCTGAAAAAGCACTTGCACTAAAAATGGAGGAATAAAGATGTATTCCACTGAATAACAAAACACTGTGAGCCGGAACCTCAGATTAACATCTCCTCTTTAGCGCCAAGCGTGGCGTTGAAGACTTCAGAGTTTGTTTCCGCTCCATGAAGACGCAGAGCCCTGGCACTTTTTATTTTTTTGATTTAGTGTCAAAGTAAATGGTATTGAAGGCTTTTAGTCGAGTGTGCCATAGCAATGCAGCTTGGTTCCCCGGTCAAATCCCTCTTCCAATGAACCCAGGCTACCAAGACACCTTATAATTGAGAAAACAAGCGAATCAGAAAATGAGCAAATTTGCGAAGGGACAACTTTAACCTTAATTCATTTGTATTGGCAATCGTTCAGTTCTATGCAGATTTACTTTCCTTTACTGAATGCTCAATACGGCGTAAACATTTTCTTTTAGGTTTTAAAGGCAGCAGGTGACAAGTGAGATCATATGTAAAAATGGATGCAAATTAAGACTTTTAAGACTTTTTTTTAGTACTGGTCTTGGAGAAATATTTTGCTAATACTTCATAAATGTGCAAGTGGAGCAGTTACAATTATAGCAGCACAACATTGGCTAGAGAGTCTGTGTATTAATTTAGGGTAGCATAGAGCTTCTATCCCTTGTACCCTACTGTACTAACAGTGATAGACGGAGTTTGACTTGTACGCATGCGGAGGCATCAGATTGCCATTGCGGACCATAGTGGTGGAGGGTGGGTTTGAGATTACGATGCTGGGCTGGGGGGGGGGGGGGGGGGGTTTGTCCTCCCAGCTCATTGAATGATATTTTAATATTTTTTATACTAACAGAAAAAAAACAAGACTCTTCAGGAATAGTCTTGCTCACTTCATTTGCATGTGGGTTGTCCATAGGCTATACCTCTGTTATTGATTTTCTTGGAGGTTGACACACTGTTTTTTTTTTCTGAAACAGAGAGCGCAGTCAATGTATTTTTAATATAATATAATATAACTTTCTATATGCCTAACGTGACAATGGGGGAATACATGAGGACAGTTTTCCACCTCTTTTCTCAGGGTTTGTAAGATAACATTAGCCTCTATTAACATCACACAGAGAGAGCTGGAGCAATCAGCTCAAATCAGAGAAAGAAAAAGGCTGGCTTGCACAATGGCAAACTTTTCTATCTAAATTGTGTTTCTAAAGCATTTTGAATACAAATGATTTTTGTTCAGTTATGAAGATGTAGAATTACCTTTTTTTTTGGTACTTGTGTCAGGGCCATTAAGTTTGCTAATGATATTATCTGTGAGATATAATGCAATCGCCCACATTCCGGCAGGGCGACCTTTAATTGTCCTTAAGGATTTAGTCGGAAACAGAATAATAAAATTAACAAAAATGAATTTTTTTTTCATACTTGTAATGCTCAGTCTTACTTAAAAAATCTTTTGGGCTTGAAAAAAACTTTCATTTCCACCGTGTTTGAACTTCTGTTACTTTGTTTCAGTAATACTTAAGACTCTTGGAAAACAAACTCCTAAGGGTTACCTTAAAGAAAAGACCAGGATTATGCCTGTAGTCAAAGAAGAACAGTAATCATTTTATTTTCAGCTTGTATTAAAAAAAAAGGTGGTGCTAGAGAAGGGGTTAACCTGTAAACCATGAGGCCCATCGCTGTTTGGACAGCCAGTGCTGCCCAAGAGACACACACGCCCTAATAAGCACCATCATCTCTAGTTTCATGGAAGTTCTGCTATTTAAATGCAACATAAAGGACAAATTGGTGAATTTCACAATCACAGCGTGACTGGAACCTCACCTGCAAATAAATTAAATGGAACTAAAACATCACAGGATACCTGTGTCTGCGTCATCCATCACTGGCACTGTGATCTGCATATGGACCAATCACTGTGACTCAAACGACGGCGAATCCCACGTCCATTAGGGCCATAATCAGGAAGTATAAAATGGAATATATATAAGTACAGTGAGCACCATAATTCATTGGACAGTTACACATTTTATGTAATTTTGGTTCTGTACTCTAGCACTTTGAGTTTGAAAAGATACAATGACAAAGTGGTTGAAGTGCAGACTGTCAGCTTTAATTTGAGGGTATTTTCATCCATATCGGATTAACCGTTTAGAAATTACAGAACCTTTCGTACATAGCCCCCCCCCATTTTCAGGCATCAAAAAATGCACTTCAACCTCATTGCCATTGTATCCTTTCAAACTCAAAGTGCTAGAGTACAGAACCAAAATAGCAAAAAAAAAAGTGTCACTGTCCAATGAATTATGGTGCTCACTGTATATAAATGCACGTATAAATACATATATAAACTATGTATAAAAAGGGCTGTAGTTTCTACATGGATCACCAGATATGGATGTAGATACCCTCAAATTAAAGCTGAAAGTCTGCAATGTGCTGGAGTACAGGGCCAAAACAACAAAAATAATGTCACTGTCTCAATACTTTTGCATTTAACATATACTGTATATATGTGTGTGTGTGTGTGTGTGTGTGTGTGTGTGTGTGTGTGTGAGCGTGTGTGTGTGTGTGTGTGGGAGCGTGTGTGAGAGCGTGTGTGTGTGTGTGAGAGCGTGTGTGTGTGTGTGTGTGTGAGCGTGCGTGTGTGTGTGAGCGTGTGTGTGTGTGTGTGAGAGTGTGTGTGAGCGTGTGTGAGTGAGAGCGTGTGTGAGTGTGTGTAAGCGTGTGTGTGCGTGAGAGAGCGTGTGTGTGTGTGTGCGTGTGTGTGAGAGCGTGTGTGAGTGTGTGAGAGAGAGCGTGTGTGAGTGTGAGAGCGTGTGTGTGTGTGAGAGCGTGTGTGCGTGTGTGAGAGCGTGTGTGTGTGTGTGTGTGTGTGTGTGAGCGTGTGTGTGAGAGCGTGTGTGTGTGTGTGTGAGCATGTATATAAAATGGAAAGTCAAAGATGGGTCTTATGATGATGATACCAGAGGGAAAATGCAGTTTCTAATCACAGCAGGGGTGATATTATCTCTCTCGATGCATCATGGGAAGGTGTCTTTACGACTAGATGGGATTTCACTTTGTGTTAAAAACATTTAGATGAGCCCAGGAAAAGAACAATGAGAGTCTGATTCCAGTTCACAGGATGTAGACACTCTTGCCCCCCCCCCAGGGAAACTCACTGAAATACAATCCAGGTTTGTCAGAATATCTGCACCGGGAAAACCCAGGATGCACAAATGCCTCAGTCTTATGTCTATATCTATCATTTCCCCTATATTTCACAAATAATATTTAATATATCTATATATTATTCCATATCGTGATTTATGACGTATGATAACTATCATGTGATGGTTGATGTTTTCGTGAATTTCGATTTGTGATCTGATATATTCTTTATATTGTAGCCTATATGTTTATTGTACTTCCTTCGCACTTAGACTCTGGTGAATTCTTGTGAAAATGTTGTATTGATGTCATCGGGCAATTACCAATCAGGGGGACTAATTATGGGAAGTCTTCATATGGGTGTGTTTTTTCCGACGAAGGACTGTCGTCGGAAACGTAAGCCATTTTTTCCATTAATAAAGTTGCAAGCACAGCAAGAGATACAGTGTTGCGGCGTTTATTGATTTACGCTCTCCTATATTTCACCCACCTTTAAACTGAGTATCATTGCGCTTTTCGGCAAGTGTGATAATTATTCTGCGTTTCATTATTAGCCGATCGCCTGCTGTGATATTTTGCATTTGAATACCATTTTGCTGTAAAGCAGAGAATGCTATTGATGAACATGGACAAAATCTTAATTAAATAACCAATTATTAGGCAGAGCAGTAATCTGTCTGTTTTGGTCATTTCACAGACTATGCCGTGAAACGTACGGGTACAATACAGCACGTACACAAAATCTAATTTATACTGCAAGTCCCTCTTCCCAACTAGCCCATCATTTCTTGATTAAAATCCATGAATAGTTAATTAGTTGAGTCAGGTGTCTGGGCTAAATCAAAAACCTGCACCCGCACCGGTCCTTTTTACTTAAGATTGGACAAGCCTGCTATAAACAGTTATAGACCATCAAGTTGCTGCAATAATTAATTTCACTAAGCTTTTTAGCTAGCAACCCAAGTGCTCCACCCGCTCTCTAAAAGTCCTTTCACGGTTAAATTACTTTTTAACGTGAAACGTCTGCCTCTGTACAAGACGCCCACTGACTGCGGAGAAACTGAGGCTCTAGAGGCCAGTTGTGTTCATTAAAGACCGAAGATGACATCATGGGTCAAATCTGTGTTCTGCCTGGCCACTTCAGCCTTGGCTGCCTTATTGTATTTGATTTGTATGGGACGGAAAGCCCATTGGAAAAAAAAAAAGTATTTTCAACTGGTCAATCAAAATGGCAGTGAATCTTCTCCCCCATTTCAGGAGATACTTTGTATAGCAAAGGGACTCAGGGTAGAGATGAAAGACAGAGGGAGAAAAAGAAGAAGGGATGAGGAGAAAGAAAAGAGGTTGAGGAAATTAGGAGACAAGATCTATAGTGGGCAAATGATTCCACTGCTAATCAGGGTTGATTCAATTAATCATCTTTAACAGTAACTGTTAGGAGCAGCTCATAAATGCCTATTCCCGTACAGTGTATGAATAAGGAATTAGTCAGGAGGAGGTATATCACATAATTAAAAAATAATTGACTGGATGCACGGATATGAGAGCCATGCTTTTGTTAGAATGTTAATAGGAAGCAGGACTTATTCTCCTGGGGTGACGGGTGTGAGACAGGCCAAAACACAATTCATTTATCTTGAGAGGAGGAAAACAGCCGGCGCGTAAATCGCGTCTTCGCCGGAGAGGTACAGAGCCATTAAACGCCTCAAATGAGCCTGCCGCAAATATCCTTAATTCCCAGCGCCGCCGGAACGGCCATATCTCACCGCTTTAAGGCGATTACTTATTCGGCTTTTGGAAGCCGTTAGACCAAAGCCGTGTGAGAACTGAAAGTGTCCACAGTCACTCAAAAGTTACTTTCATCCCGAGAATTAAAGAAATGCTAATTATTTTTTTAAATATCATAGTTAGTTGTGCCAGAAGTTTCCCACAACTTGTGTTCTGTGACTGGACAGCGACTGGCTTTGGTTCTGTATATATATATATATAAATCCCCCCCCCCCCGCCTTCCACACGTTTCCTTATCTGGTCCAGCTCTCATGCACTTATATCATGCCCTGATGGCCCTCTAAACTGTTCTTAGATAAGAGTGTCTGCTAAATAATAAATACAAACAATTAATCAGGTCAAAGTTCCTTTAGATACCAGTCTTAAGTTATCAGTTGTTTACACCGTCTGCTTTGCAAAATGGTCCGTTGAGTTCTCCTAGAAAATCCGTTTAAGAACGGGGATATTTACTTCTACAGAATTGACACGTGGCAAAACTAAATTTCCGGGGCTGCTGGGTGGCTCGTCCTGTTAAGGCACTGTTCTAGTGCATGAATTGGCCCCACAGTCCGGCACTGAATCCGGATCCAGGCCGTGCCGGTACTGACTGTGGCCGGCAGTCACATTGGCAGAGCCAAACATGACCCAGAGATGGGAGGGTTTTGGTCGGGATGATAATGGCTCACCGCACACCAGCGACCCCTGCTGGTCGATTGGGGCGGCTGCAAGTCATCATGTTGAGTTGGACGTGAAGAGACTGATTCGCTAACACCTTTAGCATGTGCAAAACCTTTTAGCACACGCAAAACTAATAACTCAACCAATGATTGGTGCAAAACAAATAGACAGCTTTTTAACAGTTACATAAGAGCAATAAAACAAACAGCAACAAAATACTTATCAGGTGCGCCATAACGCCTCGTCAATTATGAATTTAAGGCACACTTTGTCCTCCCTCCCTTTGTCGTTTTGGTTGTTCAGAAAAATAAAATAAATGTAAATAAATATAAAATAAATAAATGAATAATTGCATTTTCAGGTGCGTACAACACGGGTCAACTTTGCCTCCAACAATTTCAACAAGATAACTCGCTGGAGGGAAGAGGATAGCAAATTTAAAAACAGTGCTACATAATTAATAGCACACATGGTTTGGCTTCATGTTCTACAATTAAAATGTAAATGTGGCAGACAGTATGAATTATCTTTACCTTAATTAACTGCCCTGTGATTCAGAACCGTTAACTGCATAGCTTCTGTAACACGGGAACTAGGTAATTGAAAGTATGCCTCTGTTTAATAAATACTGGACAAGGTGTTTTTTCATTATTCCGATACAAGGGGCTCATAAAGTTGAAATGAAAGGCAAGGCTCCCCCCAATTTAAAACCCCTCACTCTTGTTTTTAATGTCAGCAAGTCTCTTCGTTTCACACAGATACGATGTGGAACCCAGGAAGACTAGCCTGTTGCCTGTGCTTCGGCTAATGGGGATCCAAAATAAACAATATACAATAAACAATAAACAAGATGATTCAATGTTATAACCTCCTAGGACCAAGAAATTCATTTTTGTATCTTGTGGGGGACATACTGTTAAGTATCTGGTCTTAATCTCAATAACCATATATTCTACTATGCTGACACATACACTACAAGGGACATTCAATAAAAAATAAACTGAATTATATTTTGAAATTAAAGTCACTGCAACATGTTTTTGTCATCCAAGATGCTTGTTGTGTCAAAAAAATAGAACTGCTGGTTCTTATGAGGATAAATAAAATTTCTGAAGAGTAAAGAAAGGTGAGAGTAGAGATGGATAGAAAAACAGTAATAGACACTCTGCTGCTCCATTGCTAATTAATAAAATTAATTAATTTCATTCCTTTTATTCCCCCTGTTCAGTGTCAGCTCTGACAGCCAGTTTGGCACAGCTGGCTAAGAAGGCCAGGTGTTCAGCTGTCTACCGAAAACCTAACAGAATGTGAAGCTCCCGTGGCGATGTACTTAACATCTTCATTGTAACACGCAGGTCAGAGGGGGTGTACTACGAAGCAGGGGTACTGGAGTTAGCTGGATAACTGCACTGAGTAAAACCCGGAATCGTCCCAAATCTGGAAGATGGACTGAAGTAAAAAGAGCTGTTCCGGGTTTTACTCAGTGCAGTTATCCAGCTAACTCAGTAATCCTGCTTTGTGAAATGCCACCCAGGGCCCTGCTTCACAAGGCAATGTTACTGAGTTAGCTGGATAACTGCACTGAGTAAAACCCGGAACCTTCCCAAATCTGGAACATGGACTGAAGTAAAAAGAGCTGTTCCGGGTTTTACTCAGTGCAGTTATCCAGCTAACTCAGTAATCCTGCTTTGTGAAATGCCACCCAGGGCCCTGCTTCACAAGGCAATGTTACTGAGTTAGCTGGATAACTGCACTGAGTAAAACCCGGAATCCTCCCAAATCTGGAACATGGACTGAAGTAAAAAAGAGCTGTTCCGGGTTTTACTGAGTGCAGTTATCCAGCTAACTCAGTAATCCTGCTTTGTGAAATGCCACCCAGGGCCCTGCTTCACAAGGCAATGTTACTGAGTTAGCTGGATAACTGCACTGAGTAAAACCCGGAACCTTCCCAAATCTGGAACATGGACTGAAGTAAAAAGAGCTGTTCCGGGTTTTACTCAGTGCAGTTATCCAGCTAACTCAGTAATCCAGCTTTGTGAAATGCCACCCAGGGCCCTGCTTCACAAGGCAATGTTACTGAGTTAGCTGGATAACTGCACTGAGTAAAACCCGGAACCCTCCCAAATCTGGAACATGGACTGAAGTAAAAAGAGCTGTTCTGGGTTTTACTCAGTGCAGTTATCCAGCTAACTCAGTAATCCTGCTTTGTGAAATGCCACCCAGGGCCCTGCTTCACAAGGCAATGTTACTGAGTTAGCTGGATAACTGCACTGAGTAAAACCCGGAACCCTCCCAAATCTGGAACATGGACTGAAGTTAAGAGAGCTGTTCCGGGTTTTACTCAGTGCAGTTATCCAGCTAACTCAATAATCCTGCTTCGTAGTATACCTCCCTGGAGTAATAAGTCCCAAGTCATAAAGCCCAGCTCCCACACTGCCTTTGTCCATGCACGAGCACCGCAATGAGGATTAGGCCTAAAAAAAGAGAGGAAAATTGGCTGAGTTGATGGATTTTTTTTTTTTAGAAATATATGTGTCAGGTCTTTACAACAAGGAGAGAGGCTTGAGGGATTCAGACTTAGCCAAAAGCTATTCATTTGCTTCTGGCACATTACTTACAGCTCACCGCTATTACTGATGGCTAATTCAGTCGCGCTGGCTCGATTGTGCTTTTGCTTTATATTACAGTAATTCACAATTGCCGTCCTGCATAGTTTTTTTGTCAACACGTCGTAAACACAGAATCGCTCGCGCTAACGCACCGTGAGGCCGTTTTTGCAGAAATGCGTTCATTTTAGGCCGGCTTTTAGGTTCTTTATAACCCGGCCTACAGGAGTTGGCAGCCCTGGTCAGAGATGTTTGCCCCAGCCTAACTCCTAACTACATCGATTGCTGGGCTCGGGGATAAGTTCCCCCAATGTTTGCATTCATTATGCAAGCAATTTAGAAAATGTTAATTGGGGCGATGGGTGTCTCAGGTGGTCATACCTCTAATGAATGCAGGTGAGCGTGTGCTGGAGGTACTCTAGGCTCAGACTCCTAACAGTAAATCTCACTGTGCAAATCGAGCTCAGGAAACATTTCTGGATGCCCTGGGGCAGATTTTCCTACCCCTGCCACCGAGCATAAAATTAACTGGAGAGTGTAGGAGGGGCCAGGATTATTATTATAAATTATTATGAAGAGCGTTGCACATATTTGAAGATATAACAGTAGAGACGGGTGTTGCAGGCTTACTCCCGGGGATTTAATTTATGGGTGGGCAGAGGGTGTGATTTATATTTACGTCCATCTATATTATGGTTGGAACACAAACGTGGCATACAGGAAGGCCTCTGGGATGTTTGACGCACCGGCCTGCCACTAGATGGCGATGTTCATTATCTGTGGAGAGGAGAGGGGACGGCTCCAGCGTTTCTGTGTAGGACCTGTGTTTTACTGGTCTGTCTGAAACGCCCTGGGTTTCAGATGGTGTCTATAGATTTCCTCTCTGACGCTCTCCCGCTAATACCAATGAGTAAAGGAGAAGAGGAAGCACAAACAGCTAATAGAGTAATATCTCACTTCCTGCTTCCTGCAGCTTGGCTGGATCGCGCTTTTATTTCTTTAAAAGTTTTTTCGTGTTAATCTCTTTTTATTGCCTTCAGTAAAGCATTAGAGAAAACCGTGTCCAGAGTAGGCCTACAAGCGTTCAATTTTGGGAAGCCGCTTGCTGGAAGTCCCAAGGCCGCTGAGAGCAGAGCGCGACGGACGGTAACTGAATTTTACCACCCCGTGCACGTCTCGTTTCCGCGATCAAATTCAACAAACCCTGATCGCGCAGGCAGTCGACTCCCTGGCTCAGTGTTTTAATGGGAGATGGTTGGTATTCTAAACCCTTCCCGTGCCTGTGATCTCTTTGAAAAAAAGTACTCACGACCTTCCCCAAAGGGGGGGGGGGGGGAGAGCCGCATTCTGCCGTCACACTCCCGGTGGAGCTCTGGCCAGAACCGGAAAATAAAGCGCAATTGCGGTCTCATATTGGCCGTCTCAGATTGCTTAGTCTATGAAGATTATCTATCCAATTACAATTTCAATGTTCACTTGCTTCTTGAATGATTAAAAAAAAAAGAAAAAAAAAAAGGTATCCCGTCTAAACCAATTCAACGTGCAAGTTTACTTGATTGGATCACCACTATTAACTCGATGGTGCATGCACACTAACTTACAAAGGTCAGCACTTTAGTCTACATATTATTCATATGTATTGACAACAGGGGGTCTGTGGACTCCTTTTCAACAAGGTACTGTGGGGGTCCCTGGCCAGATGTTATGCAATTTGTATAGATTTGGGAAAATATTTCAAAATATAAAACTTTATTTTTTATATATTACCCTTTTTAACTTATGATGGGGGTCCCCTGTATGCCTTTGAGACTGGTTGAGGGGGTCCCCTGTATGCCTTTGAGACTGGTTGAGGGGGTCCCCTGGATGCCTTTGAGCCTGGTTGGGGGTCCCTGGATCGGAAACGGTTGAAAATAAAGTACCTGCAATAAAGTAGCACATGCAGCGGGTGTAGCAACAGTGCTGTACCAACAGTGCCAATAATACTGCAGGACTGGAACCTGCAGCCATCCGGTCGTGCGTCAACATCCACCACCCTGACGATGTCACGACTTTTTACGGGAAAGGTGAGGGGGAAGGAAGGGGGGGGGGGGGGTAGTGCGCATATTTTAGAAAAAAGCTTTGCAGTCTGCCGCACTGCTGAGGCCTTTTTTTTTCTTCTGGAAAATCAGTTCCCCCGTGCTCCTCTGCGCCCCGATACCTCTGTGCCCCCGTTCCTCTGCGGCCCCCGTTCCTCTGTGCCCCCGTTCCTCTGCAGCCCCCGTTCCTCTGCGGCCCCCGTTCCTCTGTGCCCCCGTTCCTCTGCGCCCCGATACGCTCCACAGGATATTTGCTTGATTTTTTGGAGACGATGGTCTGGCCGCAGTAATTGTTTCTTCCTCCCCTCCGTCGGTCATTATCTCTCCCAGCAGCCACGGCGACGCCCAGCATCCTTCCCCCGCTCTGATCCCGCCGCTCTCTCTCTCGCTCGTCCGGTCAAGCGGATCCCCGGCGGGGTGGGGGTGGAGGGGGGGGGGGACATGTTCCAGGCCTCGGGGGGGGGGGGGGCGTGTGGAGATTGAAAGCTGACTGTGCGCTGGCCTCATAATTAAATTGGCAGATTAAATCCTCTCATTGTTAGGGTCTAATAAATACACGCACGGCTTGTGTGAAGCTCGGCCCATGGCCTCTTCCTCTCGTTCATTACGTTAACCCTTTGCTTTTCTCACGCGCCTTTTACCGCCAGTGTCAATTAAGATACGTCACTCATAAACAGATAGTTAACTGAAGGTCTCACTCTCTTGTTTGATCCCTGTGTCTTTTTTACGTGTGGCTCTGTGTGTGTTGTGTGTGTGTGTGTGTGTATCTGTGCGCGTGTGCACATGTACGCACGTGAGGAACTTGGTATGCGTGCGTGCATTGGACTGTACGCCGGGAGTGGATCAGTTGCGACACTCCTGGATGTGAATTCGCCATCTGGCCTTAAAGTCTGTTGGCTGTGCTCCCTTGACGGACAATGGCAGGCGAGCTGAGGAGACGGCTAAACAAACAGGTTTGAGGTCGGGCATAATGAGGCTTTTGAAGGAACCGCTACTGTGTCTGCTGTCATGGAGACCAGAACGGTGCCAGGAACAAGCGCTCACCTGTGAGGACAAGGTCCTTTTGAGAGACAGCGCTGTCACACACACGGGCCGTGTCCGAATCAGCGCTGTCACACACTGTTGAGTAGCCTTGGTGAGTAGATAGGGCGAGAAAGTCGTAGAGTACGCAAATATTTTTCAAATTGCAGTACACTTCAAAAACCCGGCTGACACACTTACTTCCGGGGTTTCGCTGAGTACATTAGGGAGCACACTTTTCACGAAGTACACAAACATTTTGGTCACGAGTATGACGTGAAGCTTCATTTTTCAAAAATAAGGCGCAGCTTCGCTGATGTTTTCCTTCAAATACAACAAAAACAACACGTGACATGGCAGCGCAAGAGTGGGGCACAGGGTTGCCAGATCTTGTAAGACTTCCCAGCCAAATGGTGACTCAAATCTAGCCCAAATTATAGGCTATTTTTAACTGAAACCAACGTATTTTGAATAGAAATCATCATGTTTTTACTTTTTAAAGTAAGTGTGTGCTTTGCGACTTTTCATTTTTACCCGTGACTGCACTTTGAAAGTATAAATTTAGCTGTAAAACTGCGGACATGACAACACTGGTGGGACGTCTTACGACCTGCTTACGACACTTCCACAGTGCGGTTGGAAAATAGTATAGCGGATATTTTTCGCAGACTGCTAAACAGTGCACATTAAACAGCACACTTCTGCCAGTACACTATATGCAGGAGACAGGGCGCAGAAGACAGGGCTCTGATTCGGACACAGCCACGGTTACATAATACCAAAAGCAGGAACAGTGATGCAGTGTCGGAAAGTCATGTGACCTCATTAAAACTAATACCTTTTGAGAACTTTTTTTTTTTCCAAAGATTTTTTTGTAGGATGTGACATTCATGTGACATTCAACGTGGCGCCTAATTTTTCAAACTAAAGTGAAAAAAGAAAAAAAAACTAAATTTTTCATTCCGTTTGCGGGTAGAACTTTTGTGTGAAAGGGCAACGTTGACTGCGCGAGACAGAATATAAAGCTCTCTCCATCCAAACCTGACACCATCAAACGCTATCCTCATTAAGACACGGCCAGGTCCTTTAGTTTTGAGGGGTAAAATATCATATGGGCCAATTTTCTAAAAACACATTTGCTGGGACATGTAGGTTCACTAAGACATCTGTATCGATTTGTCCTTTTGATCTGTTCATAATGCCTGCAAATACACTTTTGCAGTTTAAGTCATGAACATCCTTTATTTATTTATTTTGGGGGGGGGGGGGGGTTGGGGTGTAGATTTGATAGGGCACTTGTGAGCCAGGGCTGCATACAAGATGAGAAGCAGAAGACCAATGGGCTTTGAGTCTAGAATACCAGTGGGCGGGGCTTTCTGCCAGTAGATTATGTATATGTACTCCCCCCTGTGGATTACATTTTTGCACCACTTGATCTAAAGTGATATCGCTGAAGACACAATCCTTTCTTCTGTTCAGTTCTGACTTGCAGAAATGAAATTTTTTTTTCTCTTTAAAAATTTTAAAAGGGTAATAAAAAAATGTCTAAACTGTCTAAACCCCGAACCCTCTTAATGAGCTATAAAAAACACACGTGGCTATTTTATTCAGCTTAAATGACAATGTGAAAATGGACATTTCTAGCTATGTTTTGTGAGGATGGTTGAGTTCTATTTCAGGCACTGATTGACCTCATTTGACAGTCTCTCGTACCCCTGCTCCTCGTCACGAAACTCGGCCCAGATACGGCACTGGGGACACGTCATTAACTGGGTCGCTCTGTTTGGGCACGGGTTGGCCGTCAAATCAAACACCCTACTCTACCCTTACCAAGTTGGGACGTGTGTGTGTGTGTGTGTGTGTGTGTGTGCGTGCGTGTGTGGGAAGTGTGTGTGTGTTCAGCTTCTCATTCACTTGCATGTAAGCAACATGATCTCCACTCAGATACTCCAGGAGTAGACAGTCCTGGGCCTGGAGAGCCACACAATCTACTGTTCTCTGTAAAAATCCCCAACCAATTTATACCCAAGAAACCGGCTAAGGCGATTGGGTGTAATCAAATTCTTTTTGACCAATGAAATACTGAGTAACAATGAACACCAACAGACTCTGTATTCAGATCTGCTGAACACAGCCTACTCTCAAGCAACGCAGAATCATATCTCATCAAATCACAAATCTAACAGACTACTGCGCACCATGTAAATCACATGAATTTTGTCGATTATCAGTACAATGAGCGGACAGTGCTTCTCAGACCGCCATAAGGTCTTGTGTTGTGTCCAGTGTGCTGCGTATGGACTGAGTCTACACAGTGTGGGGCCGACCCACCTCCACAACCCCGCCTGGGAAAGTCTGGATTTTTCTTTTTCTCTCTACAGGAAGGAGAAAGGAAATCCTGATAATCCCCTGTGTATTTAGCGCTCTATAAAACCCCCATAAACTCCCTTCATTTTACACTGAGAAAGTCGGTGTTTTAAGAGCCTATTTAGGGCCGGTCTCCGATAATTCCGCGGTAACAACCTAACTTTTCTCCTTCCTTTTAACGCTCCCCTGCATACTGGATGCCATTTCCTAATATCTTCCGCTCTGGCCAACGCCGCTTTGTGAGAGAAAGCAATTTTCAGTCGTTGTTGTTTTTATAGCCATTTCATTTCCGGCTCACCATCAGCCATTAGTGGCGTAATTGTGGCTCTCCCTGCCTTTCACAATAGTTTCCTCATCTCTCCTGTTGCCGCCTCCGTCTGAGAAGAGCGGAGAGCCCCGCTTTAGCTACCGGGGCTCCCCACCCTAATCTCCTCAGGCGCTGATGAGGGAAGGCGGTT
Organism: Synaphobranchus kaupii; assembly: GCA_029718625.1. Lineage (NCBI taxonomy): Eukaryota > Metazoa > Chordata > Actinopteri > Anguilliformes > Synaphobranchidae > Synaphobranchus > Synaphobranchus kaupii. Next base: position 24,435,249 of record CM056387.1, read on the forward strand.
TTCTAGGTTTCCGCGAACAGCCCTCTCCTCCTTTCTCCTCTTTCTCTTCCTCCTCCTCCTCTTCCTCCTTCTCCACCTCCAAGCTTTTGTAATTTGTAGTGATTTTGTTAACGCCCGCACAACGGTCAACAAATGAAGACAAACCGGCAGAACTGTTGAGTAAAACGTAGACGTGGACGTGACATCACAGCAGAAACGGAAGGAAGACGGGAAAATTAGCATATTTAAATCCCATTTCTTTACCAAACCGAGAACAGCAGCATAGCCTAATGATATTAATACACTTTCGCTCAGCGTCGCAACACAGGGATTTTTCTATTATTTTCATGAATGAGTGATCTGTTGTGGGATCCATATTGCCTCTGGTGAAATTCACAAAGTGCCCTAACATCAAAGTCAAATGCAAACAGTGTCTGGCTGTGGGTTTTTATGTAACGATTCTCCCAAAGCTAATATCCCACAATTATCAGACAGCAATTCATGAAAAACGAATATCTCGGGTGCCTTTTCGGACAAGATTGGAAACCCCCTGATTTAAAACGAAGCTACACACACAGCAAGAATGGTGGTCTACATTTAACACTGGAGGGTGTTTCTATGAGACTGTGGTCTCATATAAACACCCTAAGGTGTTAGATGTACACCAGCAGTGTTAGATTCACACTGCAGAGTGACCAGACAGCCACAAAGGCCCCAGCACTGGTGCCTCGTAGTCTCCCACAACTGTGCCCTTGCAACATCTAGCACATAATTACAGAATTATAATTAAGATGCCATTCATTAGTTTTCATTAGGATATCCATGGTCATTAACGACAAAGCAATATAGCTTTATAAGCCAGTAAGTATCGTACTGACATGTAGAGAACCCCTTTGGGCTTCATAGCTCATACTCTACATAATAAAATCTGAATGCAGTTTAATTTCCAGACATATGGAATATTGAATTAGCATTTTATGTTTGTGCATTGAACAGACCACAAGCCAACCGGCGTGATTTAAGTCAAAAGCATTTGCTAGGGGCTTTTTGTGCATGAAAATTGATACATTGTGAATGACAATAATAAGCTATGATTATTCGCTCTCATTCTAGGTTTAGATGTACATTGACTTACCTTTCAACCGCAACTGTGACTAAAGCTCTGCTTTCAACATCTCAATCTGTTCATAATTCCATCACTGTCAATGTGGGATGGTGTGTGTGTGTGTGTGTGTGTGTGTGTGTGTGTGTGTGTGCACATGCATATGCGTATGCTGAACCACCATGCCGGTGAATCACCCTGAAAAAGTCCTTGAGCTGCCAAGGTAGGGACGATGTAAATAAAATATCAAAAGCTAGAATGTATGTGGCTTCTGTAGTTCTGGCCAGGTTATCCCTAGTGTTGAGAATTCCTGAAATCAAACGTATCCAAAGACGGTTTCTGCAGGTATCGGAGGAACGTGGCGGTGTCTTACGGCCTCTCAGGCCATATCAAAGGAGGGTTGTATCTTTAGTCTTTACAGCAAGTGTGATTCATTCATAACGGCCCTGTCAAAAACATAAATGTGAATATATATATATATATATATATATAAATATACTGTATATTATATATTTGTGTGTCGATATCAATATGTTTGCAAAGGCAAATGAGGGGGTCATTGTAGTATAATAGGTAGGGATCTTGTAACCCAAAGGTTGCAAGTTCGATTCCCAGTTAAGACACAGCCGTTGTACCCTGGAGCAAGGTACTTAGGTACAAGGTATTTCTCCTGAATTCCTTCCAGCTGTAAAAATGGGCAATATGTAAAAAATTTTTAAAAGTTGTGTAAGTTGCCCTGGATATGACAGTCTGCTAAATGCCAGTAATGCAATGTAATGCCAGTAATGCAATGTAATGCCAGTAATGCAATGTAATGCCAGTAATGCAATGTAATGTCAGTAATGCAATGTAATGTCAGTAATGCAATGTAATGCCAGTAATGCAATGTAATGCCAGTAATGCAATGTAATGCCAGTAATGCAATGTAATGTCAGTAATGCAATGTAATGCCAGTAATGCAATGTAATGTCATTAAAAACATGACTCATGAAAGCCACGAAACATTGGCTACCCAATCATATTTCTAGGCTCTTTCCGTCTCTGTGATGTCATCTGTCAATTTAGCACGTGCGTCTCACACCGCATCTTTCGACTCTGTGGGCCGCCGGCGCATTTCGAGTTCAATGCAGCTCAATGCAGCTCTCTGAGGGCCATGCGATGCAACCACTTTGTAATCACGTGAGCAGTCCCTGCGTAGAATGTCCTTTTCCCCACAGAGCTCCTGGAGCTTTCACAGGCAGAGAAGGCAACCCCCCCCCCCCGCCTCTTCAGTCACAACCGCGTGGGTTGCCAGGGAGATCGAGCCTCGGATTTATGAGGCCGGCATATAGCCGGCGGCCAGTCTTGATAGAGATTATTGGCGAGCCTCGCTGGGCTATCTGCGGGGCCGCTGTGGTGGGCGTGATGCATTGCTTCTGTGCCTCGGTGGGCCTGCTTTACTTTCATAGTCCTCCAGAGCTCAGGGAGATCCGTCAACGTCAAGTGTGGAGGTGGGGGGGGGGGGGGGGAGGTGGGGTGCAGCGCTGTTGAGGAAGTCTGCTGGCCACCAGGGGCCGCAGTAGGTCACGGTCAGTTTATTGAATCCAGGCCATTGTCTCCGTCAGCCAATCAGAGCGAGGCTGAGCGAGGAACGTCACCATTTCCTGGGCTGCTAAGGCACAGCCAGAGGGGTCTAACGGGGTTTAAACAGTCTGTCTTTAATTTTGAATAGGCCTAAAACTGAATGGTAAATTCAATGCGACTTCAATTCAAGTGCTGAATTGTGGAAGTGATAAATCCCACATAAGCTAAGCTAGCAAAATTATGTTTGGATGTAGTATATTGTCATCGAAAATTGAAACAACATAATTAATTCAAATTAATTTCATGTCCCTCTGAGCAGATGAATCATTTCTCCATTCAATACGACGATCATTTTCATATTTATGGTAACATAATAAGAACACACATAGCAGGTTAGGGCATGGACAATTAAGCTAAAGAATTTAATTTAATTCAGAGAGAGAGAGAGAGACGGACAGAGAATGAGACTGACTATTGTATTAATAATCATTACTTTTGTTTTTGTTTATTTTTATTAAATGTAATTTATTATTATTCTTTTTTTCTAAATCCATAATCAGACGAAAGTGCTTGTTTACACATGTGGTCGCTGTTCATTCATTTCTGGTTTTTGACGTTATGTATTGTTCAGTGTTAGATGTACGTCCTCGTTTTGTTTAATACTGTACGCTTTGGCAATACAAATGTGTTTTGTCATGGCAATAAAACAAACTGAATTTAAATAGAGAGAGAGAGAGAGAGAGAGAGAGAGAGAGAGAGAGAGAATATAGGAGAAGAGAAGATAGCTGACCCAAAGGTTACTGAAGGACCCTTCCCTTTTAATGTCAGGTCTGTGAATGAACAGAAGTCAGCGACGAGTACCCCCCCCCATTGCCTGTCATCAGCACATCAGTATGCTCAAACAGCAACACCCACAACTGAAAAAGCCCCTTCTTCAGCACGAGCATACTGAACACATTGCTGATTCCGGAATGCCAGCAAGTTGCCATGGAGATGACAGGTCCCGTTTCTTGGTGACATTAGCTTTCTAGGGGCTGTCACGTCTTAGAAATTACTGCAATTTGTCTTTTGCAAAAACAAAAGACCAGAAAGGACCTCCTTTACACTTTAAACATTATGAATGCCAGTCTGTATTGACTATTCTTTGACAGAGACTGCCAATATAGCCAAAGCATTTAATGTCACGACCTTTAAATACGCACCCAAAAGATGGTGAATGGAAGAATATTGTGAATATTGGGAATTAAATTAAAACTTATTCAATATGTGTACTTGGGGAACCAACACTGAAGTTGGGCAATCCTCATTGGAGAATTTGGCTCAATAAAAATCAAGTAACAAGCAATGTGACATTTATCAGTGACGGCAATTAGTCCGAACAGAATGATGTCAGAGTACTTGGAAATAGCCTTCGATATGACATGGCAGGAATTTGGAGTGCCGGTCTAAATAATTGATCAGATGCCATTAATACTAATTAGAAATTAAATATAATGCGTAAAGCAGTAAAGTCATCACACTGCACTGCATTATTGCACACAAAAATGTAATCTTGTCATTAATGCATTAAAGTGAAATATTTCTTGTCCGCCATAAACAAATTTATAGTTAAAAGGGTTCTCCTCAAAATGGCGTGAATGAAAGCCACATGTTTTCAGAGGGCTATCGATGTCTTAGCATGATATTACTGCAGTGCTGTATGGGTCCCCTTCTCTGCCAAATACAATAAGCTCTGCGTTATGCATGGGTTCCTAACACACCTTCCGTTTTTCACCATTTTCCACTATGCCTGTACAATGTTTGAAGAAAATCTTAATCTGGCAATAACATCATCCTGGCTGATTGTAGAGAGTGCTCCAGATCAGGACTTTGAAGAAAAAGGAAAACATCAACACAACACAGACGGCTGTAATCTAATAAAAAAGGAGATTTGTAACATGGGTGTAATATTTGTTTAGTGGATATGAGATTTGAGCAAACAGAATGCTGATTTGGCAATACTGAGCTGGCAATACAAAGAAGCCCCCCCTTGGCCTGCTCTTCAGTTTAGTCAACCTGTTCAGCTGGTAGCTCCTGAAAATACTGCGACTTGTTTCCATCTGGCCCTAAGCAGCTTGGTTCCTGCTGAGGGATGTTTCATTTCTTTCATTTTTTAATGTATGTTTACCAGAACAAAGTAAATTTGTTCCCCAGTATTTTGTTCCAATCACCTGGGTTTGCTATTTAGCACATTTCTTCAGTCAGGAGGTGGAACTAATTAGTGAAATCAGCTGGCTGAGTTCATGGGTGGAAGAAACACACGGCAGGACTTTTACTTTCTGACCCCTGGACTTTACACCTCTGTCTGTAGTTATGGTCTTCACCATTTATCTTCGACAATGAAATTAAACTTACATTGTTGTCATTCATCCTCTCTCAGATGTTACACACAATGATTCACTATACCTGCTGTGAACTTTCAGTAACGTTGCTTAAGGATTTATATTTGTCCACAGACTTGCATGTATTTAACCCTCTAATTGTTTCTAATACTGTCACTCCATGAGTTAGTCTATCCATGCACAATTTTCATTTGTTTGTTTCTATGAAATGTACTTCACAAAACACTGCGAGAATGAATTTGTTAAGAGTGCTGTATTAAGAAAAATATGAATGGTTGATGGATAATTTCACTATAATAACAATAATTAATAAATAATTAAACAATGGAAAGATTATTAACACAGACATCACACTGGTATGGACACTTATAATAAATAAATATATTTATAATAAATAGTCTGATTGAAAAAAACGTCCGTATACAGTATACACATGGGGAAGAGGAGAATCCTCTTTTATTGAAACAGTGTAAGTTTGGGAGACTTAATTTTGTCCTGGGAAGTATACACTATCAGTCAAAAGTTTTAGTACACTTTAGTTGTATTTTCCTACTCAGTTTTTAGTGTAATTTAAGCAGTTTAACTTCTGTAAATAACCTCAAATGGCACAAGGTAAGAAGTGAACAGTCAGAAGTTAAAAATAATCTTTTATTTCACAGGATAGTGACCTAATTTATTTAGTTCATAAAAAAGCTATATTTGGCAAAATAAACAGGTGAACAAATTATTTCCATTTTCCAGAGAGAAGTAATAAAATCAAGCAAATTTGGGATGAATTTGACATAAAGGTCAAGAAGAAGCAACCCACAAGTGCAGTATGTCCGTGGGAAATTCTACAGCAGTGATGCTGTGAACTTTCAGTACCATATGTAGAAAAAAATGTCAAGAATATGCTAGGCCGAGAAAGTTGCCATTTTAATGCATCTAAGATTTGTTTTTTTTTGTAAAATAAAAGGTGTTAATTTCTTTTTTTTTAAATCTCTGATTGCTTGAAAATTATGGATGTACTAAAACATTTGACCAGTAGTGTACCACGAAGCAGCATTAGTGAGTTAGCTGGATAACTAACATTTTGTTGGGCGGCAGTGTAGTATAATGATTAAGGAACTGGCCTTGTAACCGAAAGGTTGCAGGTTTGATTCCCAGGTAGGACACTGCCGTTGTACCCTTGAGCAAGGTACTTAACCTGAATTGCTTCAGTATATATCCAGCTGTATAAATGGATAATATGTAAAACATGATTAAAATAAATAAATTTAAAAAAATAAAAGTTGTGTAAGTCGCTCTGGATAAGAGTGTCTGCTAAATGCCTATAATGTAATGTAATGTAATGTAACTGCACTGAGTAAAACCCAGAACAGCTCTGTTTACTTCAGTCCATGTTCCACATTTTAGAGGGTTCCAGGTTTTACTCGGTGCAGTTATCCAGCTAACTCAGCATTCCTGCTTCATAATATACCCCCCTGATTTGCAAATGTGAATTGGGTAAATAAAATGTACTTTTTACGAGTCTGGCTTCAGTGAATGACATTTCTCTATTTATTTTTCGAAAGATTTTAACCGGCGTTGCATACAGAGACACAATGAACGCAACTTATGTAAATTAAATGTTGTGGCCTCATTTTCATATTGCAAGTCCTCATCCATCCTCCGTGGAAATACTAGTGTGATCCACATGTAAAATTTATGGAAATTATTTGTATATTTATAGATACGTATTGCTTTAAAACACTGATATACAGTGCCTTCAGGAAGTATTCACCTCCTTTTCACATCGCCTGTCCTATTACACCGAAATATTTTAACACATTGAAATATTTTGCCCTTGGTGACCCAGTGTAAATGGATTAAATTAATTTCACTACACATGGCACACGGTTTCCACAAATGCATAATATTGTCAATATCGGCAAGCTGTCATCTGTTGTTCCTTAGAAATGTGCACTAGTTTCATTTATTGCATTTTTTTCTGAATCGCTGGGAAGAGGATTCATCATAGGATTGGCATGCGGATTGTGCATGAAATGGAATGGGAAGAACAATCATACCTAAGACCATGCATGCATGAATGAATGCGTGCATGCACGCATGCGGTAGAGTATCCTAGATCAGCATGAATTTTCTATCAGACTTCTCATCTTTTTCCTGTTGCTTCTGCTATTGACAGAGAATAAATTAATGGAAGAATGACAACGTGTTTACAGGAATACAGGTTTTTACAACATTTTGTGACAAAGAAGTCTTCCTTATACGTATATAGTATAGGTCAAAATGTAGGTAAGGTAAAGTGTGACAGGGTAGAAGTTTTCAAACCCACATACGTATATATCAGATTTGCTAGCTCAATAGGAAAATATTACAACACAGTTGTGCAACCACATTTTTTTTTGTCTTTGAAATTATTCTCAGAAGGTTCATATTTATTCATTTTCTTTTTATGATTTCAGTTAATGACACTGGAGAAGGTAGGTAGATTTTTTTCAACGAGGCCTTGTTTCGCCCAGGAGCTAATGTCATTGCAGAAATACGGTGGGAATATGTTGCTTCAGATAAATGACTGGCAGGAATCATTTGTTATTGAAATCCTCCTCATCCTCAAATCCATACATAACATTTCCTTGTTGTTTTTTCTTTAAAATCCTAGTTAATTTGGGATTAATTTTAATTGGAATTAAATCCTTACAGCTAAGGACATACATCTCATTTCATCTTTGGGGGGGGGGGGGGGAATTTTATTTAGAATGTTTTCCCGAGGTTGGGTGGAGGGGGAACGTGCCTCCTCGGGACTTATATCCATGTACAGCTGTGATGTCCCCAATAAGCCCAGACTCTTGATATCCTACAATTCTCAGCGAGCACATACCCCTGGAACTGTGCAGTCCTGATTTATTGAAGACCCTTGAAACTGTAGGTTCCTAATTTTGCCGAGAACCCTCAAACCACGCAGTCCTAAGATAGCGCAAGCTAGCTTAGACCCCCCTGACACTTTTGATAGGAGCCCTACCACACCCCTTAGGAACAAATACCATTTGACACTGTTAGGACAGGGCCAGTTACCATGTCAACAGGATTCAAACTGTTCCCCACACATACCAGGTTGTGGTCATCCAATCTCTATTCAAAGTGTGTTGTCTAAAGCCTGTTTAGAAAAGGTATCCCTCTAAATCTGTCTGAACTGAATGCAAAAACTGCTTCTGCTGCAAATAAGGGATGCTTGAACATAATAAATTAACTAAAACATTGTTGAAATTGAAAACTAGACTTCTATATATCAATAAAATGTTTATTTGATACACAACTGTCATATAACTGAAGTGTTTTAGTGATACTTAGAACGTTTTTTCTTTTTTGGGCTAACGATCTGTGCCCTTGGCTCTTCTGAACATTGTACTGAAATAAAAGTGGGAAATAATCAGATATTAATACAAATAATAGGAAGAATTATTTGTGAAAAACTATTCATATTAATAAACTATTACTCCTTTTTTTTTTTTACCCTATTTTACATCACAAACCTTTTCTGTTTCACCCAATAGCCTGCCCATATCAGGGAATTGAAATTAAATCGTCAAATGTGAGAAATGAGTTTGGAGAAATGTGTAGAGTTTAATAGCAACAGGAAAAGAGGCCACAAAAAAACCAACCAACTCAGCTTCTGTATTAGGCCGCCAGCACGCTGGCATTTGGTTTTCAAAGTGAAATCATGGAGGTGGTGGTGGTCTCTGATGGATTCTAAAGTTTTCTTGATAGATAAACAGTACATGCTGTTGTGCTCTATGTATATTCTACCGCCCTGCATCGATCCTGGAACTTTTTACACAACAACAGTCTAGGCTGGGTTAGGGTTAAGGCCAGGCATGAGCTGATCCTGGACTAGTAGCAAGTGTCAAAAAGGAGCTACAGTTAAATAGTCAGTCAGCCAGCCAGTAGTGGGCACTACCCTATCTGTTCTACAGCAACATTTAAGTCGAAAGAGGTGGGCGTATCATCCATTACTGTGAACCTAAAATGGCAACCTTCTGTAACACAATCAGCATTTCATATTTAGATAAAACAATAGCACAATCCTATGCAGGCGAACTAATTTGTGTTGGGGGAGTAGCGGAGCTATATGTATCGGAGCTACTGGCTTGACGGCAGTTCCCAGTAGCGTGTGGTAACGTTAGCATAAGTACTTTTTTTTTTTTTTTTTTAAGCGTTCTCAAATAGTGAAGTTTTTTTTTTTTTTTTTTTAACCAAGTAGCGAGGTAGCGTGGACAAAGCTATCTTGCATTTCCCCCAGGTTAAACCGTGGAAACAAGATAAACATTTTTAAAATTTATTTAAAATACAAACAAACAAATAGATCCGCGATACTGTTTTAGTCTGTGGAACATTGTCTGCGCTCTCTGGTCACTTGGCATTAAAGTTAGGTCCGATAAAATCAAAATGTGTGCAGCCAGTGCTTCCCACCCGGATTATTTGCCCTCAGAAGTAGCGAACTGTCGCGAACGAAATCACGCTATGAAAGAAGAGTCTGTAACGTTACCTTGTACCGAACCAGGTTCATTGATGCCATGGCCGTACCTATCATCGTTCTTTCGATGCGTCTGTGAGAATGAGAGAAGATACACATTCCAGTGCATATTGTGCCAACCGAAGCAGAATCTGCTCTCTGCTTCAAAAACATCTAGTACGAACCTGAGAACTCATATCCAGGTGAGTAACGTTAACGTTAAAGGTTAAGAACAGTGCCATAACGTTACCATAGCAAGCGCTGTACATGCAGCGCTGTCTCGCTAACGTTAAATGCCGACTGCAGGAAGCAGTGCAAGTAACGTCAGTAAGTTAGTTGGCTGCTTAGTTATTTAGTAATAGGGACATTTTGTTAGTTTTTTAATAAACGAACTGTGTAATTTGGGGATTGTGATTCTAAGTACAGTTTAGGCAAAGATATTGACTATTTTAGGTTTTAACATTGATTTAGCTTGGTGAGAGTCGTGGCTTAGGATTCATAAAATCATAAACGACTAAAGTGTCAGAAATCTGTCTGGTTAACGTTAGCTAACGTTAGGTCGTTCTTTATGAAAACTGAGCCACGTAAGTTCATGGGAACTCATCTTGAACATTTATCCCATGGAATCACCTTGAAAAAAACGTGCAGCTGAATGAACTGTTAACTTATAAATTATTTTTGTTGTTATTCAAAGAGGGCCTGAGCATAAAAAAAACATCTCATGTCGTGTAGCAAACTTGCTTACCCTGGGTCAAAGGGCTTTTTTTTTTTCAGGCTACTGAAAAGTAAGCAATATTTTAAACATTTTTGTGTGTCCACAAAAAAAAAAAAACATTTTAAAATGGATGCATCCACTTTGTTTTAATATGAAGATTTTTACACAATGTGTTGTGTCTCTCGTTATCAGAGGATGCACCCGCACAAAGTTGAAGAAATGAAGAAATTGCAGAAAGGCTCAAGAAAGAGATCTCTGCCTGCCGAAGAGCCAGAGTTCACCCTTGCTAATGTACAGCCCAGCACGGTGCAAGTCTTCCAAGACCCAGCACAGCTCTTCGAAGGCCCAGCTCCGGTGTCACAGTCCAGATTCAACCAGCTCATATTCAGGTTTATTGTACAGGGCCTTCACCCGCTGAACATCGTCGAGAGGCCGGAGTTTCAAGAGCTATTCCGCGAGGTCATACCCACAAGGTCTCTAATGTCAAGGCAGACATTGGCGAAGATGGTAGACGATGAATTTGTGTGCGTGAAGTCGAACCTCTGTGTCGCCCTTGAGAAGCAAGAATACGTTGCAACCACAGCGGACGTCTGGAAGTCAAACGATAGAAGTTTCCTGGGCGTAACCGTCCACTGGATTGGTCAGGATACACTTGGCGTCAACTCAGGAGTGATAGCTTGCAGAAGACTCGAGGGGCGTCGCACCTTCGGTGTTCTCGCCGGAATGCTCGTAGACGTACACAGAGATTTCAACATCGAACAAAAGGTGGCTCTCACAACCACAGACAGCGGGTCTAACTTTGCGAAAGCGTTTGCCCTGTTTGCGGACGCACAAACGGAAGAACGGGAAGGAGAGGAGGACAAAGACGGAGAAGACGTCGATGAAGACTGCTTACAGTTCTCTGAAGTCACCGACGTTCTCAGCGAAAGCGATGTCGGGGACTACCGCTTACCGCCACATGAAAGGTGCGCCTGTCATACTCTCAACCTCGTGGCCACAAACGATGCCGAGGAGGCCACAAAATCCTCAGAATCGTTCAAAAGGATATCAAGAGCAGCAATTGCGAAATGCCAGGCCCTCTGGAACATGCAGAACGGAAGCGCCGAAGCCTCAGACATCATTCAGGAAGGGCTTGGATGCCAGCTCAAAGTTCCTAACGTGACACGGTGGAACTCTACGTTCCAGGCACTGGAGCGGTTGAAGGCTTGCACGGCGGGGAGAGAACACGACCTGGATGAGGTGTGCGGAAGACTCGATGTGCTGCAATTCAAGAAAGCGGAGCTGACATTCATCCAGGAATACGTCACGGTACATGTCCGCTTTATATCCGTCGTGGTTCACGAAACTAATCCGTGAACATAATGCAAAATTGTTGCAAAACAGACATCGCAATGAAGTAGAGCCTCAGTAATAGAAATTCCTCAGGCCCGGGAGTGCAAGTGACATCATAATGCATTTTAAAGTGACATCACAATACATTCTAAATCATTTTAAATCCTTTGATTGTGAACCAATCAGTCACGTCGGTTACTTTAATTTTGTATCTACAAGAAATCAAATGAGATGGAGGAGTTCTGGTCAACTAACATGGGCACACACCTTAAATACAGATGTGTACCTATAGCTGATAGCTCCAAAAAGAAATGGTTTTGCTTTCAAAAATGAAAACATTAAAAACCGTGACTTGAAATTGGAAAAGATAACAAGTGTGCAGCCTATGTTTCAGAGAAACTAAGCTATTATCCAAGAAAAGTGTTAATAAAAGGTAGTAGCATAACAGCATGAGGCTCCTTTAAAATTGAGGAACCTTTAAATAGGAAAGAGCAGTTCAGAAACTTATTTATTAAAATAATTTATTAAACGTGTTTTATTTAGCTTGCAGGAAGAGGTAGGTAGCATTGTTTTTAGTGGTGATGCTGTGCAAGTCGCTGCCCACCCACTGGGCAGAGTGGCTTGTGGATTCAAAAAAATCAACAGTCCCATTTTCAACATTTTACCAGCCACATTACCTTTTATAATATAGCACAACCTGGTTGGTTACCAGACAAAGTGACTGCTAGAGTAAATAAAAGTTTACCAGCATTTGGCTGGTGTTAATTTCACACCCTGGTAATAGTGCCAAGTCGTGTCCCTTTGTATAATAATGATGATTGGTAATTTTTTCATATTTTAAAAATCTATGCAAGTTATTGTGTTCCCGGTTAAATAGGCCTACTTGCCCATTAGGGTTAATGCTTGGAATTAGTAAGGTATAATTAGAATGCCACTTCCTGATTGTTACACCATTCATCAGTGTTTCCGGATTACTGAGTTCCGGAATAGGATGAGGTTCTACTGTATATCCATATTTTCACTGTAGCTTCTCACTGAAATGTTTTTAAATGTTTTCAGACAATGGCTCCTTTGGCAAAAGCGCTCGATGTCTTGCAGTCAGGACAAGATGGCCTATTATGGGGTTCTGCTGCCCACCATTTCAATCCTCCTTCAGAAACTGCAGAAGGTAAAGCAGGAGTCAAGCCTCCGGTACTGCGAGCCCTTGGTTCGACGCTCTTATTGGGGGGTGAAGCGAAGGCTAGGCTACGTCTTTGAGAACAGAGGAGTCTCATGGCGACCGTGTCGCACCCCATGTTTCGGATGGAGTACATCCCTTCAGACCGCAGGGAAAGCGTCAGGTCGAGCCTCAAAGAGGAAGTCAGGAGACTTCACACGGCGTCTCTACCGGGTCACCTTGATCCAGAGACGGAAGATCCGTCGAGCGAAGAGGATGAACATCGCCTCATTCTTCCCCAAAAGGAAGGAGGACAGGGACCTAAATGAGGTTGAAGTGTTCCTACACTCATCTGAGACCTCCTTGGTGATGGCATTTTGTAGGTTTGCCAAGACTGAGAAGAGTGTTTTTGAAGTATAACACAGGGTGTGCCGGCCAGTGCTGCCTTGCGAGCGTCTTTTCGGCATCGGGAGGAACGTTTTTACCGCCAAAAGCAATCGCCTCTCGGACAAAAACTTTGAGCGACTGCTCATGTGCCGTTCAAATCACAAGGTTCTGCTTCAAGTCCGATGAAATGTTCCTATAACCTTTTATTGCACATTTACTCATTGTAATTTGTATTTGTATTGTATTTGGTGAAAATAAGTATGAATGACATCGTACAGTGTACAATATATAAACAACATATGTAGTGTAAACAGTCTATACACTATCATACATGCAAACTTGTATACCAATACAAATTTATAAGCATTCACACTCACAAATGTTGCACACATAGTGAGCACCATGATTCTTGGACAGTGACACATTTTTTGTTATTTTGGTTCTGTACTCTAGCACTTTACAATGACAGTTATTATTTTGGTAATCATGTTAAAATGTTATTTTGGTTCTGTACTCTTGTTTGACAATGAGGTTGAAGTGCAGACTGTCAGCTTTAATTTGAGGGTATTTTCATCCATATCGATGAACCGTTTAGAAAACTATAGAACCTTTTGTACAGAGTCCACCCCATTTTCAGGCATCAAAAAGATATTGGACAGTTTAACATAATGTAGAATAAAGTAATATTTTTTTATATTTGGTCGCATATTCTTTGCATGCCATGACCCAACAACATCAAAAGACTCTTGATATCTTATTTTCTGGTACTCTTAGAAGCGATACTATAACTTCTCTGGGAATGGGATCTCTATGGGAATTAGGGGGTGGGACTAGATTTAGCTGTAAATTATGCTGGAACAGTATGGAATACATGGTTGGCGAAATGGCTGTAAGTCATGAAGGGTCTGAGGTATCAAACAAGCCTCCAAACCATCACTGCTGCCAGATATGCAGTATATATGGATGGATCACTTTAAGGGTTGTTTATCCTGACAGATTTTCCTATTGAACTCTATGGAAAAATAAGTCAGGAGAAGAAACCCTTCAAGTTATCCATCCATATCTACTGCATATCTAACAGCAGACTGATGTGTCACTGTCCAATGAATTACGATGCTCACTGTATTTACTCCCATACTCAGTCGTATGGAAGGGTGTTGATTCAGACTCTGGTAAAATGTGCCCCCCCCTCCCCCCATCCTCTCTAAACTTGCAAAGAAAACTGGGGAATTTGTCTGGAGGAGCTGAAGAAAGGTGATATAGGTGTGTGACACAATCGCATACTGTCCTTACGCCAACAACTGTATATGTATGTCTCAATGTGCTGGGTTGTCCTTAAAAAATTGTACGGAAATTGGTTATTAATTTATTTTTGTTTGTTTTTGATTGGTACTTACCAGAGGGGGAAAAAACAAAAAAAACAACAACAAAGTTTCCAGAAGAGACCTGAGTGTGATGCCATCACTGTCGTCCTTTCACAGTTCTGAGGTTAGCATAGCATTAGCATAATGATCATTCACTAATTGGACTGACTGTGGTTTCAAAAATACCACAGCGGGGGAGAGAGAGGGGGGAGAGAGGGGGGAAAGCAGGAGGACTGTGAACATTATGCACGAATGATTGATTTTCAAGGTTTTCATTACCATGAGAGAAAAAGAGGAAATAAATTATTCACAAAAGCTACAGGGTGGTTGACCTTTAAAGAGAACCTGAGGAAGACTGCCTGAATGCAGACAGGATGGACCATTTATTCAACGACACCGGAAACCTGGGACTCTCACATTCGCAAAGGTCAACTTCCTGTCACATGACCCTTTGGCCCACTGAGCCTGGCATTTTGGAGGGGTCAAGCCATTTTCCGATGTTTTAATGAAACTCTTGTTTGAATGGATGGAAACTTGTGGTTTGGGGACATATGCAAAATTAAATCACACCATGACGTGGAATCCGACTTCAAGTCCAGTGCAGTATCCTTATATAAAAAAAAAAGGATGTGCACTGTTTAGCAGTCCGTGAAAAATATCCGCCATACTATTTTCCAACCACACCTGTGGAAGTGTCGTTAACGAAGTCATAAGATGTCCCCACCAGCGTTTGCCATATCCGCGGTTTTACAGCTAAATTGGGATACTTTCAAAGTGCAGTCTACGGGTAAAAATGAAAAGTCGCAAAGCACACACTTATTTTAAAAAGTAAAGACATGATGATTTCTATTTAAAATACGTTGGTTTCGGTTAAAAATAGCCTATAATTTGGGGTAGTTTGAGTCGCCATTTGGCTGGAAAGTCTTACAAGATCTAGCAACCCTGCGCCCCACTCTTGCGCTGCCATGTCACGTGTTTTTTTTGTTGTATTTGAAGGAAACGTCAGCGAATCTGCACCTAATTTTTTTTAAAACTAGTAGAACTGCGGTTTATTGAAGCCAACATCACATTCGAAGCCGAATCACAGCCGTGCTGATATACAGTATAACAGCACTCCCTCTCGTGTGATTTTGCTTATCTAAAGCACAGAACTCTAGTTCTGGATTTTAAGCACTTGGGTCTTTTCATAATGAGAACTCTAGCCTTTTGAAGTCTCGCTAGATCCTGCCCACAAACTTTCAGAAAATGGGAATGCCTTGTAATGACCAAACCGGAGCCGATTCACGTTAACCGTAAGAACGGATGCTTCATAGGAAACAGCTCAAAGTGCTGTGAGAATCAGCAGTCTGCAGGGCCCGGGGGCGGGGGCTTGTTGCAGTGCGTCGTCTGGGAAACGGGGACCGGAGAAAGGCCAGCGCGTTCACACAACGACGTGAGAAAATTCGCAACCACATCACAACGATTTGAACAAAAAAAAAACAAAAGCGAGCATCTCTGCCTAACCTTCGATGACATGTAACCCTTCTGTTCATGTCTGAGATGAGTGGCAGAAAGGAAAAACAGAAGCTTTCTCTCAGACCGTTATCATTATTTTAAAATATATTTTCCCCAAAAAACAAAGTGCTCCAAAGTCATCCCTTGCACCCGGGTGTTTTTATCTCCCCCCCTCACTCCCCATTTGATACTTTGTTTGGCTTTTATGGACGAACCATCTGCTGCAGCAACTGTTCAGATAAAGGGGTTGTCAGAAGGCTCAGTGATTCCATCATCGTACTGGTGTGATCCTGCCAACCGAGGAGGGGGGGGTGGGGGGTGGAGGGGGGTGGGGGGGGTGGGGGGGGGTGGGGGGTGGGGGGTGGAGGGGGGGGTGGGGGTTGGAGAGGACACTCGAAAAGCTTGCGCGCCGCCGCCACCGTACAAGAGGGTGCTCGTACCTCAGAAGACTGCACGCCGAGCTCCACACGCTCGATCCCGCTACCAGCAGCAGAGTTACGCTATTCTCCAACACGACAGTTGGAAAATGATGCCGTTCAAATGCCGTTATTTTAGAAGATAACGGGCCCGTTTTTCTTATTGGGGTTTGACGAGTCCCAAAAAAAACCTTCGGGGAGCTGAATTTAATTGGGGAAAAACTGCAACACAGAAGAGCAAAGCTTCTAAAATCTCAAGCCTGTCACTCCAAGCTCACTGCAGTGTCGAGGCGGTCTCTTAGCAGTCTTTAACAGACGCACAAGTGGTTTCTGAACCCTGGGGGGGGGGGGGGGGGGGGGGGGGGGGTCTTTAAGTTGTACCTCAATGTACCAAAGTGGTGTGTCTTTATGTAGTCTTTACATGGTTGTTATGCGGGCGTGGCACCTGGGCTGTTTCTCTGGAGTGCACCTTCATCCCCTGGACGTTTTCCTGAAGGCTTCAGCAGTGAAAGAAGCTGGAGCTCCCTGGTTTACCTGTACCCCATTACCTTCTTCACTTACCAGACACCACGGACCCCAAAAGAACGTCAAAGGTACTATGGCAGTAAAGAAAAACACCCGTCTTACGCTTTCCAGTCGCCACAGAATTGTGCTTATGTGATAATATTAAGACGACGGGAGAACTTTAGAGAGCCAAATCCCTGAAAAGATAAAATGACAATGGAATAAACGTCTCACAGTTTTGTCGTTCGCTCGCATCGGCGTCTACACAACACGGCGTCCTGTAAAACACGGCGTCTGTACAACACGGCGTCTACAGCAGCTGGCTGCCTCTCCGCTGTTTCCTGGGACCGCATCACGTCAGGTAGAGATGCGAGCGACACAGCGACCGCCTTTCATCCCGCTCGTGAAGTCCCCCTGGAACGACATCATCTCAGGGAGAGGGAACGTCTCTCAGATTTCCGCAGAAAACATCAGACTTCCGTGCAAAAATGAGTAGAGTCGAGTTACTGACTCCCTTTGATAGAATAAGGGCTGATTTAACTGCGCGGTGTCCAATTCTGCCTTCCCACAATCCCTAGTTTACACACAAATACAAGCATCCACACGCGCACATACACACACACGCGCACACGCGCACACACACACACACACATACACACACACACACACACACGCGCACACGCGCGCACACACACACACGCACACACAACACACACACACACACACACACACACACACAAAGAAAGGAGGCAACACCTTTCATTCAGTGAGTATAGATTTATGATTTACGTATGTTTTTAATGCCGACCCCAGATGAAGATAACAGGCGTCTGTGTCCCTGCTCTCATTTCAATATCCATAAAAGAACTGTAATGAACTCATCCTTTCAGAAAGACTATGACTCACCACACTCTCTAAACCTGACCCCCCCCCCCCCCCCCCCCCCCCCCCCCCCCCCCCCCACCCAACACACACACACACAAACACAAACACAAAACCCTAATTTCTCATTTTCCATCATGCAAATTCTCTTATTCTTATTGTGGACTGGCAGGTATGAATGAGCCTCTCTGAAAGGCTAGTCTCCTGAACGTCCAGGGCTTTATTCTCAAATGCCATTTCCCAGCTTTGTCAGCAGCAGTGAGTCCATCATGCAGAAATGAGGATAGAAACGCGGGGCGCCTTACGGGGGCACCTCCAGGTCGTTCTGCAGACAAAACGATCAGCAGTTTATCATTTGTTTATTTCTATTTAATCTTCGTGTTTTGAGTTTGACTGGCGCACAAAATGAATTAGAAATTCCCGGGGGGAAACGGGAAAAGAATATTGGAATGGGGGGGGGGGGGGGGGGGGGGGGAGCGGGAAAATAAGCGTTAAGCCCGGATTCGCAAAAGCGCTAAAAAGGCAACGGCCCCTCGATGTGTGACCAAACACTTCTCATGGGTTTTAATTTTCTAATAGCATCTCGCTAGCTCAGCTGCCACCTCATTCGGCAGTCTATTGAAAACCCTGCCATTTTGCTGGGTTTTTAAATCTTCGTATCTGTTAGGTTGTGTAGTTATTGTGGCTGGCTGCGAGGATACAGTTTTATGACTTTGTTAAGGTCTTTAAAACTGTTTTATTGTACTGTGTTTGGACATGTTAGACAAGCTCAAGTGAGCTACTTAGCTTAACTGGATCCGTCCTGTATTTATTAACCAAGCCCATACATGCTAAGTGATTATATTGCGTTTATGTAACATTTTGACAAACAATGCTTAATTTAAAATGTGAGAATGTAATATGGAGAAGAGGCTGTTTGATGAGCTAATTAATTGTACCACACCTCTCATGTAAGCAGTGTAATTATTCCCAGTTAAATAGAGGTGTGTTTCTCAATGGGGACGGAGACTAATTATAGAGAATTTATTTTTCGGATTGTCATGTCACTAAAGTAATCACCTTTTAACCGGCACTTTAGATCGATTAGACAGGCAGCAAATGTACGATATACAGTATATATCATAAACATTGTACACACGGCCCATTCATCTGTTGTTAAATGGCTTGAAAGGACCATAATGGTATGTTGGATGTTAAAGCTCCTTTGCTACAAATTCTGCGTACTTTACATTGCTGCAAGCCAATTCAATTTGCAAAGGCATACAATAGCTTTTTAGATTTCTGAATTTATTTTTCCTACCTTCTGGGCAGCCATGGTTAGTCATTTCCGTAAGGTATGAAACTCAACTTGCAGAGACTTGCAAGTTTCTTGAGACCCATCCACTGTTAAAATGGCATCCAAATTAATTTTTTTCCCCAAAGTTTACTTTATCGTTGCATAATGCACTGGAACAGTGCCTTAGCAGATACCAGACCATACAGCCCATCCATGCACTAGAACAGTGCCTTAACAGATACCAGACCAAGGGCCCATCCATGCACTAGAACAGTTGTCTTAACAGATACCAGACCGTGGGGCCCCATCCATGCACTAGAACAGTGCCTTAACAGATACCAGACCATAGAGCCCATCCATGTCACTAGAACAGTGCCTTAACAGATTACCAGACCATAGAGCCCATCCATGCACTAGAACAGTGCCAGAACAGATACGAGACCATAGAGCCCATCCCATGCACTAGACAGTGCCAGAACAGATACGAGACCATAGAGCCCCATCCATGCACTAGAACAGTGCCTTAGCAGGGTGGGCCATCCAGCAGCTCCTTTAAGTGTGAAATTTGAACTGAATTGCAGGACATCCATTTGTGGAGTCGTCTGGGACTCAGAATTGAACCAAAGGAGGTTCTTTGCTCTATTTCCCCCTCTTTGGGGAGACGTTACTCATCCCAGTTTACAGTAAAAAATACTGTATTATATAGTCACAGCGTTGTGTGTGCAGATTAAATATGAGACGTGGCATTCTGCAAATGCTAGCAGATGCATCACTTTTCAACTGTCTGTTCCAGTCGAGGCCTATTTACAGAAAGCCGGAGCTGTGTGTTAAAACCAGGTTAGAACAAAAACAAAAAACTGAATGCATCCCAACCACACACACCCCTCCCCACCCCGCCCCCCAAACCCCCACCCCCATGCTGTTCCTCTACATCCAGCTAATTGCCGTGGAAATAGCTGACATCGCAGAGGAACAACCCGATTCCTTCTTGTTTTCTTCGAGAAAAAAACAATTCCTACCTCACCGGAGTGGCAAAAACGTAAAAAGACACTTTTGGCCAGTTTGAACGATTACTGCATTTGTGTTTCCTGGAAGCTTCAAGTTCGCTTACATATGCTCGTATCCTCTGTATATACAGAGGAATGTTTCACATTATCTCAGATATTAGGCTT
>CM056387.1:24455966-24535271 GCA_029718625.1 Synaphobranchus kaupii
TTTGAAGGAAAACGTCAGCGAATCTGCGCCTAATTTTTTTTTAAACTAGTAGAACTGCGGTTTTTGAAGCAACATCACATTCGAACCGAATCACAGCCGTGCTGATATACAGTATAACAGCACTCCCTCTCGTGTGATTTTGCTTATCTAAAGCACAGAAACTCTAGTTCTGGATTTTAAGCACTTGGGTCTTTTCATAATGAGAACTCTAGCCTTTTGAAGTCTCGCTAGATCCTGCCCACAAACTTTCAGAAAATGGGAATGCCTTGTAATGACCAAACCGGAGCCGATTCACGTTAACCGTAAGAAGGGATGCTTCATAGGAAACAGCTCAAAGTGCTGTGAGAATCAGCAGTCTGCAGGGCCCGGGGGGGCGGGGCTTGTTGCAGTGCGTCGTCTGGGAAACTGGGACCAGAGAAAGGCCAGCGCGTTCACACAACGACGTGAGAAAATTCGCAACCACATCACAACGATTTGAACAAAAAAAAAACAAAAGCGAGCATCTCTGCCTAACCTTCGATGACATGTAACCTTCTGTTCATGTCTGAGATGAGTGGCAGAAAGGAAAAACAGAAGCTTTCTCTCAGACCGTTATCATTATTTTAAAATATATTTTCCCCAAAAAACAAAGTGCTCCAAAGTCATCCCTTGCACCCGGGTGTTTTATCTCCCCCCTCACTCCCCCATTTGATACTTTGTTTGGCTTTTATGGGCGAACCATCTGCTGCAGCAACTGTTCAGATAAAGGGGTTGTCAGAAGGCTCAGTGATTCCATCATCGTACTGGTTGGAGAGGTCACTCGAAAAGCTTGCGCGCCGCCGCCGCTCGTACCTCAGAAGACTGCACGCCGAGCTCCACACGCTCGATCCCGCTACCAGCAGCAGGGTTACGCTATTCTCCAACACGACAGTTGGAAAATGATGCCGTTCAAATGCCGTTATTTTAGAAGATAACGGGCCCGTTTTTCTTATTGGGGTTTGACGAGTCCCAAAAAAAAACCTTCCGGGAGCTGAATTTAATTGGGGGAAAAACTGCAACACAGAAGAGCAAAGCTTCTAAAATCTCAAGCCTGTCACTCAAGCTCACTGCGGTGTCGAGGCGGTCTCTTAGCAGTCTTTAACAGACGCACAAGTGGTTTCTGAACCCTGGGGGGGGGGGGGGGGGGGGGGTCTTTAAGTTGTACCTCAATGTACCAAAGTGGTGGTCTTTATGTAGTCTTTACATGGTTGTTATGCGGGCGTGGCACCTGGGCTGTTTCTCTGGAGTGCACCTTCATCCCCTGGACGTTTTCCTGAAGGCTTCAGCAGTGAAAGAAGCTGGAGCTCCCTGGTTTACCTGTACCCTATTACCTTCTTCACTTACCAGACACCACGGACCCCAAAAGATAACGTCAAAGGTAACTGGCAGTAAAGAAACACCCATCTTACGCTTTCCACGTGGCACAGAATTGTGCTTATGTGATAATATTAAGACGACGGGAGAACTTTAGAGAGCCAAATCCCTGAAAAGATAAAATGACAATGGAATAAACGTCTCACAGTTTTGTCGTTCGCTCGCATCGGCGTCTACACAACACGGCGTCTGTACAACACGGCGTCTACCTGGGACCGCATCACGTCAGGTAGAGATGCGAGCGACACAGCGACCGCCTTTCATCCCGCTCGTGAAGTCCCCCTGGAACGACATCATCTCAGGGAGAGGGAACGTCTCTCAGATTCCGCAGAAAACATCAGACTTCCGTGCAAAAATGAGTAAAGAGTCGAGTTACTGACTCCCTTTGATAGAATAAGGGCTGATTTAACTACGCGTGTCCAATTCTGCCTTCCCACAATCCCTAGTTTACACACAAATACAAGCATCCACACGCGCACATACACACACGCACACGCGCACACACACACACACACGCACACACATACACACACACACACACACAAAGAAAGGAGGCAACACCTTTCATTCAGTGATTATAGATTTATGATTTACGTATGTTTTTAATGCCGACCCCAGATGAAGAAAACAGGCGTCTGTGTCCCCTGCTCTCAGTTCAATATCCTTAAAAGAACTGTAATGAACTCATCCTTTCAGAAAGACTATGACTCACCACACTCTCTAAAACCTGCACCCCCCCCCCCCCCCACACACACACACACACAAACACAAACACAAAACCTAATTTCTCATTTTCCATCATGCAAATTCTCTTATTCTTATTGTGGACTGGCAGGTATGAATGAGCCTCTCTGAAAGGCTAGTCTCCTGAACGTCTCAGGGCTTTATTCGCAAATGCCATTTCCCAGCTTTGTCAGCAGCAGTGAGTCCATCATGCAGAAATGAGGATAGAAACGCGGGGCGCCTTACGGGGGCACCTCCAGGTCGTTCTGCAGACAAAACGATCAGCAGTTTATCATTTGTTTATTTCTATTTAATCTTCGTGTCTTGAGTTTGACTGGCGCACAAAATGAATTAGAAATTCCCGGGGGGAAACGGGAAAAGAATATTGGAATGGGGGGGGGGGGGGGGGGAGCGGGAAAATAAGCGTTAAGCCGGATTCGCAAAGCGCTAAAAAGGCAACGGCCCCTCGATGTGCGACCAAACACTTCTCATGGGTTTTAATTTTCTAATAGCATCTCGCTAGCTCAGCTGCCACCTCATTCGGCAGTTTATTGAAAACCCTGCCATTTTGCTGGGTTTTTAAATCTCGTATCTGTTAGGTTGTGTAGTTATTGTGGCTGGCTGCGAGGATACAGTTTTATGACTTTGTTAAGGTCTTTAAAACTGTTTTATTGTACTGTGTTTGGACATGTTAGACAAGCTCAAGTGAGCTACTTAGCTTAACTGGATCCGTCCTGTATTTATTAACCAAGCCCATACATGCTAAGTGATTATATTGCGTTATGTAACATTTTGAAAACAATGCTTAATTTAAAATGTGAGAATGTAATATGGAGAAGAGGCTGTTTGATGAGCTAATTAATTGTACCACACCTCTCATGTAAGCAGTGTAATTATTCCCAGTTAAAATAGAGGTGTGTTCTCAATGGGGACGGAGACTAATTATAGAGAATTTATTTTTCGGATTGTCATGTCACTAAAGTAATCACCTTTTAACCGGCACTTTAGATCGATTAGACAGGCAGCAATGTACGATATACAGTGTATATCATAAACATTGTACACACGGCCCATTCATCTGTTGTTAAATGGCTTGAAAGGACCATAATGGTATGTTGGATGTTAAAGCTCCTTTGCTACAAATTCTGCGTACTTTACATTGCTGCAAGCCAATTCAATTTGCAAAGCATACAATAGCTTTTTAGATTTCTGAATTTATTTTTCCTACCTTCTGGGCAGCCATGGTTAGTCATTTCCGTAAGGTATGAAACTCAACTTGCAGAGACTTGCAAGTTTCTTGAGACCCATCACTGTTAAAATGGCATCCAAATTAATTTTTTTCCCCAAAGTTACTTTATCGTTGCATAATGCACTGGAACAGTGCCTTAGCAGATACCAGACCATAGAGCCCATCCATGCACTAGAACAGTGCCTTAACAGATACCAGACCAAGGGGCCCATCCATGCACTAGAACAGTGTCTTAACAGATACCAGACCGTGGGGCCCATCCATGCACTAGAACAGTGCCTTAACAGATACCAGACCATAGAGCCCATCCATGCACTAGAACAGTGCCTTAACAGATACCAGACCAAGGGGCCCATCCATGCACTAGAACAGTGTCTTAACAGATACCAGACCGTGGGGCCCATCCATGCACTAGAACAGTGCCTTAACAGATATCAGACCGTGGGGCCCATCCATGCACTAGAACAGTGCCAGAACAGATACGAGACCATAGAGCCCATCCATGCACTAGAACAGTGCCAGAACAGTTACGAGACCATAGAGCCCATCCATGCACTAGAACAGTGCCAGAACAGATACGAGACCATAGAGCCCATCCATGCACTAGAACAGTGCCAGAACAGATACGAGACCATAGAGCCCATCCATGCACTAGAACAGTGCCAGAACAGATACGAGACCATAGAGCCCATCCATGCACTAGAACAGTGCCAGAACAGATACGAGACCATAGAGCCCATCCATGCACTAGAACAGTGCCAGAACAGATACGAGACCATAGAGCCCATCCATGCACTAGAACAGTGCCAGAACAGATACGAGACCATAGAGCCCATCCATGCACTAGAACAGTGCCTTAACAGATACCAGACCATAGAGCCCATCCATGCACTAGAACAGTGTCTTAACAGATACGAGACCATAGAGCCCATCCATGCACTAGAACAGTACCAGAACAGATACGAGACCATAGAGCCCATCCATGCACTAGAACAGTGCCAGAACAGATACCAGACCATAGAGCCCATCCATGCACTAGAACAGTGCCAGAACAGATACGAGACCATAGAGCCCATCCATGCACTAGAACAGTACCTTAGCAGGGTGGGCCATCCAGCAGCTCCTTTAAGTGTGAAATTTGAACTGAATTGCAGACATCCATTGTGGAGTCGTCTGGGACTCAGAATTGAACCAAAGGAGGTTCTTTGCTCTATTTCCCCTCTTTGGGGAGACGTTACTCATCCCAGTTTACAGTAAAAATACTGTATTATATAGTCACAGCGTTGTGTGTGCAGATTAAATATGAGACGTGGCATTTCTGCAAATGCTAGCAGATGCATCACTTTTCAACTGTCTGTTCCAGTCGAGGCCTATTTACAGAAAGCCGGAGCTGTGTGTTAAAACCAGGTTAGAGCAAAAACAAAAAACTGAATGCATCCCAACCACACACAACCCTCCCCACCCGCCCCCCAAACCCCCACCCCCATGCTGTTCCTCTACATCCTGCTAATTGCCGTGGAAATAGCTGACATCGCAGAGGAACAACCCGATTCCTTCTTGTTTCTTCGAGAAAAAAACAATTCCTACCTCACCGGAGTGGCAAAAACGTAAAAAGACACTTTGGCCAGTTTGAACGATTACTGCATTTGTGTTTCCTGGAAGCTTCAAGTTCGCTTACATATGCTCGTATCCTCTGTATATACAGAGAATGTTTCACATTATCTCAGATATTAGGCTTGTGTATCTTCCAAATGCTACACCACAGCGCTGCTCATTGGACACGACACAGAACCCCCCCCCCCCACACACACACACACACACACACACACACACACACCCCCGCCCCCTTCACCCTATTGAAATTCAGGCCCAGGTTTCCACGGCGACGCATGGACGGCGCTCTCTCGACAGACTCGGGCCCCGAGGGACACTGTGCCTCTGACGCTGTGACACTGTTGCTGCTGCCGCCGTGTGCGTTCAGCTCAATGCAGCGATAAGAGGGCGCCGCGCCCCGACACACAACACCCAACGCCCCAACACAGAACACGGAGAGTCCCAACACAGAACACGCCGCGTGACCACATCCCAACACACAACACTCAGCGCCCCGACACCCAACACGCCGCGCCCCAACACACAACACGAAGAGTCCCAACACACAACACCCAACATGCAGCGCCCCAACACACAACAACCAACATGCAGCGCCCCAACACACAACACCCAACATGCAGCGCCCCAACACACAACACCCAACATGCAGCGCCCCAACACACAACACCCAACATGCAGCGCCCCAACACACAACACCCAACATGCAGCGCCCCAACACACAACACCCAACATGCAGCGCCCCAACACACAACACCCAACATGCAGCGCCCCAACACACAACACCCAACATGCAGCGCCCCAACACACAACATCCAGCATCCCAACCCACAACATCCAGCGCCCCAACACACAACACAGAGAGTCCCAACACACAACACTCAGTGCCCCGACACCCAACACGCCGCGCCCCAACACACAACACGGAGAGTCCCAACACACAACACTCAGTGCCCCGACACCCAACACGCCGCGCCCCAACACACAACACGGAGAGTCCCAACACACAACACGGAGAGTCCCAACACACAACACTCAGTGCCCCGACACCCAACACGCCGCGCCCCAACACACAACACGGAGAGTCCCAACACACAACACGGAGAGTCCCAACACAGAATACGGGCCCGCTGTCCTCAGACTCCAAAAGCCCCCTGACCTCGAGGTGGCAGAGGACAGACAAACACGACAAAACGCCCTTCGCCCCCACACAAAAATGGCCCGTCCGGTCAAAGGTCGACAGAATGATTGTGGCAGCAAAGCTGGCAGCCCCACAAACGTGAGGGTATTCAGGCACATCACGGACACGCTAAAGATATTCTGATGTGAAAACCCCCCGCGTGTTAAATTAAGTGACACCCAGTGAGGAATCACAATCGCTTAGTTATCATGTCTGCATGCATTGTTTGATTAGAATTATGAAAAATTATTCCAAAACCTGCCGTTTCTGCTGCTCTACTGTAGAACCTTGTTGTTAATGTGATTTAGATTTTAAACACGTTCCAAACACATTTAAACACGCAAGTGAACACCGAGCACTGGTGGGCTATATGATATGGCTAAAAATGCACTGTCCCAAACTGCATAAGAACATGGCATCAGCCAAGGCAGGGGTGTCCAATACTATCCGAAAAGGGCTGGTGTGGGTGCAGGTTTTTCTTTTAGCCCAGCACTACGACACCTGATTCTACTTATCAAGGTCTTGACTGAAGACCACGGTTAGTTACTGTAATTAGTTATTACGGTGCACCTGCACCCACACCACAGTTAAAGGCTATGTCTCCAATGGGCCACTAGGTCCCTATATAGTGCACTAACTAGGGTGTCAACCAATTTCTAGCAAATGGCTGATACCCTTGTTAGCCCACCGTATAGGATACTCGTGGACCATTTGAGATGCAGCAGAATAACCGCCATTATGCCGTTTATGCAGCCTCTCATTCCATCTCCACGGTCTTTAGGCAAACGCAGGATACCGCTGGACACTGCAGACGAACACACGCACGTAAATCATCCCAGCATCGTGGTGGTGACTGACGTACGTACATGAATGGCCTCCAACCTGAATGTCTGTGAGCATCAATGCTATCTACAGGGCTATTTTACTCAGGAACAAACAGCAGAATCTGATATTTGGTTGGCACAATGGGGCTTGTCTACATAATATACGTTTATTTTTATATCTCACGTCACAGTGTATCCCATTAATACACTCATGTCACAGTGTATCCCATTAATCTGAATGTGAATTGTATCGGCATTACAACGTCTTTTTATGCTCGTATTGTAGCGTGTTGTTTTCAGCTCTGACCTGCGACTTGTAAGCGGGAAGCCCGTTTGCTTCTTGAGGGAGCACAAGGATCTGACTCCACTGAATAGCGTGCGTCCCCCCCCCCCCTCTCAGTAATGGCGATAAATCTCCCCACAAAATGGCGTAAAAGAAGCCAGCAAAAGTGGTTGAAAGCCCCCGAAGGCTGCCAATTCAGTCCTTTACAAGGCTATGAACCGAGCGCACATATATTAAGTTTTTTTTTTTGTGCTCCGCGTGCGAGTGTGTGCGCGCGTGCGTACGAGTGTGTGCGCGCGTGCGTGTTCTGCAGCAGCGATGGACACTGCACTGAGCCTCGAGCGGGACGGCGGATGAATGGGCCTGCTATAATTGTTTTTCTGGGGCTAAACCTTGATCACGTAATGTACACTTCAGCGATCATTATTCTTTCTTCCCCCACCCCTTCTCCTTTTTTTTTGTTGCAAAAAAAGGTCATTAAATACACTATAAAAATCTATATGGGCGTAGCCTGGAGGTGAACAAACTTTTATTAGATCAGCAAAGGCAGCGGCACACACAGCCCTGACAGCCCAGTCATTAACACTTCGACAGCTCTGCTGCCCTCTCTCAAAAAAAAAACAGACTAAAAAATGAATACTTAAAAATGTTAATATTCCTCCTTACTAAGCTCTTCCGTAAAGCTGTACCAGCGATACTCAAATCTGGCCTTTGAGTCCAGTAGTCCTGCGGGGTTTTCATTCTTCACCTCTAATCAGGACTGATTTAAACCTGGGAACACCCTGCGAGTTAAATCTCTGGCCTGGCATCGTGGGCCAGATTTGAGTATCCCCCGGAGATATACAAATGTCCTGGGACAGACCTGTGGGCAAAATGCCAATTCCGCTGTTCCCGCACAAATCTCAAACAAACCATTCCAAAACAACCTGCTCATAGGTGAAGGGGTTTTAATTCACGGGTTACTGGTTTGTTATGAGATGTGTTGAAAGGAACAGGTAACGATCACCTGCAAACAGTTCTTGAATACTTTAAAGTTTCCTTAGTGAAACAGGTTGAAACAGGATTCAGCTAAAATGGCTGTCCTGTTTTATATGCTAATGAGAAGGATCTATGGCTCCGGCTATATAATTATTACCTCGTCCTGTGAATTGCCACATGGAAAGCAGCACTAAATCTCACAGCATGCCTGAGCCATCTCCAATTTCCTGTGGAGGTTTTGTGTGTCTTCCACCTCTAATTTTCTACACTCTTTGATGGTATTCCTGCACAAGACACCAGGTGCTGTATAGATTCACAGCCACTTGTGATGCAACTTTATGAGTAAGCTACCATATAATTCACCATCTAGAATTTACAGCCAGCACATTCAAAAAAGAAAAAGGTTGGGTGTCTCTGTGGTATTGCCTGTAGAGAACTGCCCATATGCCCGCTGCGAGCTGTCACGTTGGCGGTTCGAATCCGCGCGACCTTTGTCGCATGTCTCTCCCTCTCTCTCGCTCCCCCATTACACTGCGCTGTCCAATAAAGCTGAAAACAATTTTTTTTTTTTTTAAAGGAAAGAGGTCAGCTAGCTGGCTATTTTAAATATAATATAAACTTGCTTACATCTGACTACCTCAGTGCAGTTCAATTGGAGAGAAACAACAGATCAATAGACTTCAGCAGGCTATTTCATCAACTTAAAGACTCCACAACTAATTATCTACCAATGTCTGCGTGTTCATTTGTCAATCTATTCTGGGCACTACCTTAACATTTTATATGATACATATTAACGTGTACGCGAATTTAGTGTGATCAGCATTGGGGTTGTATTAAATTATAATATACAATGTGGCTACAATAAAGGGTTTTAAATCATCAGTGTCCACTGTTGGAATTTAGTGGGATTGCGGCTTGCACTAAATGGCGATCTGGGATTGTGCCAACTCATCCCATTAGCCAAGATGCCATGCTAGCTGATCCCAAGGGAAATCAGGTAAGAGGCTTATAAGTGGAAATGTAACTTTCCATCTAACTCCCGTTTCTTTAATGTAAACCATAGTCTGTAAAGTTGTACTGTTATAATGGCCACAATGTAAACCCGTGTATGTGCGAACATCCCAGGCACATTCGGGAGATTAGGCACAATCCCTGTTGTTTTCTCCAGTATATGGGTCTCCAATCCACGTCTCTACAGCAACTCCTAATTGGCCCATTCCCACTGTCACTCACCTTCGGACCAAAAGGTGGTTTAAATGTCGAAGACGTGGATTCGTCTCACGTCTGGCCGGTCTCCAGAGACTGTGGAAACGGCAGCGAAATGCTGCTACTGCTCTCCGTTGGCCTGCGGAGCGTGTTCATTAAAATATCTAGACACAGTTCATTCATCGCTCGCTGCTCACCCGTACCCATGTTGTGTTTACTATCGTCTTATTTCCGTGGAGGATTGGGGGCTGCGATCACAGTTTCTGTACGACCCCGAACCTGCCCCAAACGTGTGATCGGCACTCGAGAGCGCGCAGCAGCGTTTCTTCACCTCTTTCATTATTCACACGCCCGGCGTCACCCTCGACGCACCCTCTTCCAGCTAATGAGGCGCCAATCATTCCCATCAATGCCCAGTCGCACACGCTTTCCATAAAGCGAGCCTGTCAGTTTCCTGCTCGAATTAAGTACGATGACAGAAAACAAAATAAATCCGGTTCCGGGAATAATTCTAAAGTTTTTTTTTTCTTCAAAAAGGACATATTTTACTGTCTCTCATTTTGAAGAGGTAAGCAATGAAGCGATCATCTAGATCAGTAATTCCCCAAAATCCCAAGCTCTCAATCAATTAAATGAGGTAATACATTTTCTGCGACTCCCTCAGTCGCTCTGTTAAAATGCAACCAAAGTTACCAAACGTAGCCTATTTTCCCAGTATGAAACGAAAATGTATGAAAATTTCAAAACAACCTTGCGTACCATCTTACTTTTGCAAGGTCTTTGGCTGGAAAAGTGTGTAAGTAGAGAATATAGGGTTTAAAAAGTGTCTTGTGATGCTCCTTAACCACACAAATGGTCTCAGCCCACACTTTAGGAATCCATTATTTAGATAAATAAACCCAGACCAGTGTTTCCCCCTAGATTTTTTTTAGGGGAGGCACCAGGTGCCCTGACAGTGTGCAACAGTGGACCTCACAAAGTGTGCAACAGTGCACCTCACAAAGTGTGTAGTGTAGTTTTGTCCTTTCACCTGTGTGTACTCTCAAGCATGGCAATCTTATAAGAGTGCTCTTGAATCTGGGCTATTTAGAAGTGCACACTTCAGAAGAGAGGCTGGTGAATTGGGCTAGCACAGACGTTTTCATCATGTACATAAACAATTATGAAAATCTAATTATATTAAAGGTTTTAACAGTAATCTTTTTAGGAGCGTCTCAGTGACGTAAGAGCACCGTCCACCTTTTTAATAAAATGCCTTCAATTACTTAAGTTTGCTGATAAATACAAATGAATACCAAAATAACAAATACAAACCCCAATTACAAAAAAGTTGGGGCAGTATGTAAAATGCACATAAAAGCAGAAAGCAGTGATTTGTAAATTGTAATAAATATTTAATTGAAAACAGTACAAAGAAAAGATATTTAATGTTTTACCTTATCAACTTTATTGATTTTTGTAAATATACGCTAATTACGAATTTGATGCCTGAAAAACGTTCCAAAAAACTTGGGACAGGGTCAAAAAAAAAGACTGGGAAGTTCAAAAAACACCTGTTTGGAACATTCCACAGGTAAACAGGTGATGCTATCATGACTGGGTAAAAAAGGATATCAAATGACTCTTGATATTTTATTTTCACATACTCTTATAAGCGATACTATAACCTCTCTGCATTTGAATGGATCTCTATGGGAATTTGGGGGTGGGACTACATTAAGCTGTAAATTACACGGGAATAGTATGGAACCCATGGCTGGCTAAACGGCTGTACGTCATCAAGTGTCTGAGGTATCAAATGAGCTTCAAATCATCACTCTGCTGCAAGATATGCTATAGATATGGATGGATCACTTTAAGGGTCATTTCTCCTGACTCATTTTCCTATTGAACTCTATGGAAAAATAAGTCAGGAGAAACAACCCTCCACGTGATCCATCCATATCTACTGCATATCTGTAGCAGAGTAAGGCTCGTTTGATACGTCAGGCCCTTGATGACGTACAGCCATGCTTTGGTCACCAAATTAAAGGAATTTTATTAATTTTTTTTTACAAAATAAGAATGATATACAATACAAATAAAAGTATATATAGAATTTTTTCTTGATATTGAATTTTGTCATCTCACAGCAAAGAGGTTCCGGTTTGAATACCGGCCGAGGGCCTTTCTGTGTGGAGTTTGCATGTTCTTCCCGTGTCCACACCAGTTTCCTCCCACAGTCCAAAGACATGCAGGTTAGGCTAATTGGAGACTCTAAGTTGCCCGTAGGTATGGGTGTGTGAGTGAACGGTGTGTGCCCTGAGATGGATTGGCGACCTGTCCAGGGGGTATTCCTGCCTCTCACCCAATGCATGCTGGGATAGGCTCCAGCCCCCTGCGACCCTGACCAGGAATAAGCAGGTTATGGATGAATTTCGTTCAAACTATCCAACAGTGGCTTTCCATGAGAGGTGCTTATGTGTAAGGATTAACTATAAACTTAATTTCCCCCTAATTTTGCTGTCATTACCTTATCTTTGTGGATGGATACCACTAAAAAAAAGGACCATCTTTGCCTTGCAAAAAGGAATCAACATTACATTTTTTTTTGCAAGGGATTGGTCTTTTATTGATTTGCAGTCAATCTCAATGTATTAACAATAACATTACCGCATTTTCATCTATAACACCTTCCTCCCCCCACCCCCACCAAAAAAAAAAAACGGCATCAAGATGGCTCACTCAAATCAGCCGGAGGAAAAACCATATACAATCAATACTCAATTGAGTTATCAAGCCGCTTTAATTAGCTTGCCCGCTCCCTCCCTCCCAGGCCTTTAATGTACTGCTTCTTAGCCTTTTTAATTCTAGCCGTAGACACGGCTGGCATAACAATTTTTTCCTGAAAGAGGACCGGGCGCCGTCCGAAAGGCAGTTTCAAGGGAGGTGGCCAGATGGAAAGGGCTCTCTGTTGGGAGCCTCTGTACGTGTCACCCTGGGGTTCTGTGTTTCTTATAGAACGGTGTCTGTTATGATACTCGCATGTATTCTGATGGGTGAAACATATCGGCCTTGTAACCGATGTCACAAAATGTACGACGTAGCATTTCTTTTTTTTCTTTTTTTTGGATTAGGCTCAGGGATGGATCAAGAAATGATTTATGCAGGGAAAAATATATGCCCCCCGCACACATACGCATACACACCCCACCTCTAGGTACCCCCCGTCCCCCCGTCCCCCACTGCTGGATCCACTAGTGCCCAGGACAGCTTTACCTGGTATACCCACGGGGCTTAACGACTGGTGCATAACTGCGGTTCCTCCTTCTGGCGAAGCTCTCGTTTACATTTCCTGGAAAGTTCCGGCAGTCGCGAGGCACGGCAGACCTCACAGCGCTGTCGACGCAGGGGGGACGGGGAGCGACGAGGTTCATTGAAAGGCAGACGATGTCCTTCGGCTCCCGTCCCAGAGGCGCACCTCCTAAAGAAGAGGGGCCAATCGGCGGCGACGTGGCGATCTTTCCGAC
This sequence comes from Synaphobranchus kaupii, assembly GCA_029718625.1. NCBI lineage: Eukaryota > Metazoa > Chordata > Actinopteri > Anguilliformes > Synaphobranchidae > Synaphobranchus > Synaphobranchus kaupii. Next base: position 24,468,925 of record CM056387.1, read on the forward strand.
CAAGCGCCCGGGGGAGGCAGACCCGCAGACAGAAGGTCACGGGTTCGAACCCCCAGGTGGTGCACTGACCTTGTACCCACGAGCGGGGCACTTAACCTGAATGGCTGGATTCAAGAGCGCCTCGAGGATGATCGTGACCTGCATACAAATCAAAAGCTTTATTTAAATATGAACAGCTATGACGACACAGGTGAGGCACAGCCTGTTATGTTTGAGGTTTCTCATGAATTTACCCTTTTAAATACCTTAACACAAACATTAAATTCCTTGAATATATTGAATACATAAGATTTTACTCTGTAACCCTCTCCCCCCTAGCCCCGCCCCCTGTTCTGAGATCGCTGGCTATTTATAGTGCTAGACGACCTGCTGGACGGTATTCTTTGGGACGAGGACTGGCCATTGTTGCGCGAGGGACATCTGTGCCCTTGCGTCAGAGAAAGGCCGGGTGAAGGACTCTCTCCGGTTGATTCATCGCCTACCCGCGCTCATCCCCCACACGATTCAGCCATTTAAAAAATTTTTCATAGCTCCACTTTTTTGTTCTTTAGCTTCTTTGTGGACATTCCGTCAGCCCCGTTAGCAGAGAGTTCTGTGCTCGGTCGACTGTTGCCCGTTACCCGGGGAAACGCAGCTCCTGTCTCACGTCGTCTCTGCACTCATTAACGAGAAAATAAAGTCTGAGCTGAACTTGATTAGGCTCTACATGGGCCGGTGGTCTTTAGATCAAAATATTTCAAAGAAATTCCCAACTGGAGGGATAAAAAACAAAAACAATTTGCATAGACAGATAGGAGCCGGTGTTTAAATTCTTAAATTATTTTTGGCAAATTCTTTTGTTTCAAGTGCAGGGTTCCATCACCGCGATTAGTTTAATTGCGGAGAAAGCGTTTCACGCTCTCCGGGAGGACATTAAATCCATGCCGCGGTGGTGTTTGTCCATAAATCTGAGGCACCGATGGATTCATCATCATACGTCCAGGACGGCTGAATGAATTAAATATTAGTTGCTTTATGCAAGAAGAAATTACATGAATTGCTCAAGGAAGGGTGTTATTTTGATTAGATAAATGGAAAAGAAAATTGCTTAATTTAGAAGAGGGAAGAAGATCGTTAGAGAACGGCAGTGAGTCGGCTGCTTCCATCGCTTCGTTTGCGTGATCCCAGCATGTTTGCACAAAGCGTGAGAGCCAGGAGAGAATTAGATTACATTACATTACCGCCATTTAGCAGACGCTCTTATCCATAGCAACTTAAAACCTTTAAAAAAAACAAAAACATATTATCCCTTTATACAGCTGGATATATATACTGAAGCAATTTAGGATAAGTACCTTGCTCAAGGGTACAACAGCAGAGCCACACCTGGGAATTGAACTCACAACCTCCTTGGAGTTGCAAAACTTACAAAACTTTTTATTATTATTTTTTTTTTCAATAAACATACTATCCCTTTATGGCAGTGGTCCCCAATTTCAATCCTATTTTGGCACACCTGATTCAAATAATTAGCAGCTCAATGAGATCCCTGGCTGTTGCATCAGGTGTGCTTTGTTTGGAGTGAAACAGGGTTGGGGACCACTGCTTTATACATGGATAAGTACCTTTGCTCAAGGGTACAACGGAAGTGCTGCACCTGGGAATTGAACTCATGACCTTGGAGTTCCAAGTCCAGCACCCTAACTATTACGCTACACTTCTGTTGGCACCAATTCATAGCTGGCATAGGTTTGAACTAGACTCAGGCCCAGAGCTCAGCCTGCACTAGGCCCAGACTAGAGCCTTTACTGACCGAGCCGCTCGGGCGTGAGAGTGAGGAAGACGGGGCTGTTTTCGCGGCGATGACCTCACTCGCCGTGGCATTTTCCCCGCCCCTCTTGCGCGTCCCTATTTTACGTGGCGAGGACTGACCTCTCGTGTGCATTAGTCGAGGGCGTTCCCATCACTACGCGGCCCATTCATTCTGGCGGCTGAGAGGCTGATGCGCAGTTTATCACACGGGGATCTGGGTCTGCTCCACAGAGGCTTTTAGCTTCACGCCGCATCCCAGTTAAATCCAGAGGAATCCGAGCCTACAGGCCGCTTTTATTTATCACCTGCGCCGCCTCACTTCAGCGGGCCGCGAGCGCGTAGCGCTGCGCTAACAAACGTACGACGGGGGGGGGGGGGGGGGAGGAGGGTGAGCCAGCGAAGAGCTTCGCGCTCGTGTGTCTTTTATTGCTTTATCGATTTACCTTTTACCTGCTTTACCTTTTCTTTTTCTCTGGCGAAACGCTGGCGGAACGCCGGCGGCGGCTGCGACAGGAAGTGACGCGTAGGAACGCAGTCCGTCGTCGCAACGTTCCCCATGCGCGCGCGGATGTCACGCGCCCGGAATGCGGCGTCGTTTCGAACGCCGTCCAGTCGGGCGCAGGTGGCCTCCGAGGTGCAAGGTGCGTCTTAGCGACGGGACGGCGGGGAGGGGCGGAGTTCCATCGGAGCGCTTCGGGGCGGGGCGCGGAGGGAGCGGCGTTTACGTAGACGAGAGAGAGCCGCGCTCTGGGGAGCCGCTTAGAATTCAGGCCGCGCGCGGGAGGAGATGCCAGGCTTTTGATACGCTCCTGTGAGCAGATGCCCGCTCTGACTCCCTCCGGCTGGGCGGGGGGGGGGGGGTCGGGCCCTGAAACGACCGGGACCCCCCAAAACGCGATGTGTGTGTCCCCCCCTGCAGAATGTCATTTGTAATCGAGCGGTCTGTGTCCGCGGTCGGCCGCTCACACTAATTATAGCGGCTGACAGAGTGGAACAGCGCCGGACTTTACAGCAAGGCCCAGGGGGGCAGCCGAGGGCTCACAATCTAGTCCAAATTGGCTTCACTGGCACGACACGGCGGTCCGCATCGCTGGGACACGCGAGAGCGATGGATCTCACGTCAGACGGAGGCCTGTCTGTCCCGCACATCGCCTTTCGCCCTTTCCCTCTTCACTCGAATAACCCGCCCAGCTCGTGTGTACGGGTGTGCCAGCAGTCAAGCGTTCTGCCGCTGCCAGTTATTAAGTGATCTCAGGGTACGGGCGAAGTGAGCTCATACCTGCGTGCGGTCCCTAGCTGTCTCTTGCCACAGGATGCGACCTTTGACCTTTCTGGAGCAGATACTCTGGCTGATGAATCTCTCTGCCCCCTTTCGTTTGCGATTACGCGGCTACAGTAGTGACATCACTCCTTCTCCAGCCTACTTCGGGAAAAGTTATTCCGACAGCGTTAATGTCAGGGTGCCGTGCGCCAACTCGGTAATACTGTTACGGCGCCGCATGCGAAATGAGAAAACGGCGTTAATGCCGGCAGCCTAAACAAAACCACTAGTGTTATTATCACCATAGAGAGAGAGAGAGAGAAAAAACACATCTTGTTATATTACATCTGTTTATTAGAGAGGCTCTGGGTGCGAGCGTATTATTTGCAAGGTCAAACGCAGGAGCCGGGAGCCGTATTTGCTGTGAGACAAATGCAAACAACACTTTGCAAACTATCAGTATCCGCTTTATTCAAATGGATGTGCTTTTTTCTCCAAGTGTAATTGCGGTTCCTGCTACTTGCTAAAACCATGGGCATACCGCCATGCACAAGGCATAAGGAACCGCACATCCCATCATGCATTGCTGAGGTCAATTAATAATCTGCCTTGGAGTTGCTCATTGCCCTTGTCAGGCGAGTTATAAAGATACAATTTTAGAAGAGATCTCATGAACACAACTGCCTGCTCAGATTGTCTCCACAAACCCTCCAGTCAGCAGCAATGAGCGTCGTGAATGAAGTGTGCAAAGCAAGTTCTGTCGGAGAACCTCTCGCTGTAACCGATCATGGTCGGCTAGCAATCACGCGTCCCATACTCAACCAATCACATGCACACACCTCTAATGGAGCGGCCTTTTTAAGCCAAGAATTAGTTCTCTCTGTACTGCTTGAATGCTGATGCGCTGCTCTTTGTTGCTTACGGCTTGTGCTAAAAGAAATTTGCTGTCACCCTCCACCACCCCAGCTTCCACCTGTCGTTTGGATCTGCTTTAGTATGGGGGGGTTTCTGGTCATCTCCTGTTTAGCGGGGGGAGATGCCTGTGCTCCGGAGCAGTACTAAAGCAGATCCATTCACCGCCAAACTAAAATAATTATGCAGCACATTCATTCATTAAACATGTCATTTAAATACGTGAGTTGTCCTGACAGAAATGCCTATATTAGCCTAGTTTGTTTTCTTTCTTTCTTTACAAAGGCTGTTATGCAATCAAATGTCCTCGTTTGTGTAGTTCGGCAACAGTACCATATCTCGCTCATCCACATTGTGTTAACATCAGGGCTGCTCTGGCCATTTCTACTTAGTTGCTGAAATCACCTTTAAAAGCATGCATTTTTAAAGCCAACATTTTCTGAAAATCTATCTCCCCTAATTTTGTTTCGATACATTATCGTTATACATTTTTAATGTTGTTTTTTTATGTGCATTTGTATTTATTTTGACCCTCGTTTGAAAAGGACCGTATAAAACGCACATAACAGCTTGTCCGCTGCTTCGCCGTCATCCATCCGTCCGTGGCATTTCGTCATTTTTATCATCTTTTAATGGCGGCGCATTGAGAATTCAGGCTGAGTTCGTAGTGAATGCCGCCACGGTTCCCGCTAATGGAGAAATCTCTGATAGTGGGAAAGGTTGGGAGTTTGCGGCCTGTAATATTTTGGCAGGGAGCAGAAGGATCGGTAGCATCGGTGGCCGTTTCCAAGCGTTTATTTAACAGCGCCGCCTTTTTTCCGCCAACTTCCCCCGGTCCTGTTCTGGACCACTTCCCAGAACAAAAAGCCATTTTAAAAAGTCCTTTAGATCAGGGAAGAGAGATGATCTCGCATCGAAATTCGGCCTGGCAACCGTGGAGTGGATTTTAAATGGGTTTCTAAACGGTCGCACGCAAGGTCCCTTTGAATCGAACGACAAGGGCTTTCAGCCGGTCCCTCTTTTTTTTTTGTTGTTGTAAAATTTCATTTGCGGCAGCGGCTCTCTGGCGCTCAGTGCCATTCCAGCGGTCCCCTCGTCTGATCAGATAAAAGCGTGAAAGTGGACTGTGGTGCCTGCACGCCGTCTTTCACAGCTTTCCCCACAAATGGATCAATTATTTAAAACAACCTCCAGTAATTTTTCCTCACAGACAAACGGACTGAGACTGAGTGCTCTGACAGTGGGTCCGGAATATTCCATGTTGATCCTTGTTTATTACTTTTTTTCATGCGTATCCAAATGGAAAACCATCATGTCTGCGTTGATGAGAGCTCTATTTAATGCCTACGATTATCAGAGGTGGAAATCCAGGGGACATAAAGTAAAATTCCTCCCCAGTATTTTGCTCCAATAACCTGGATTTGCTAATTAACATAATTAACATAATTCTTCAGCGAGGAGGTAGAACTAATTAGTAAATTCAGGGGTGGAAGAAACACATGGCACATCCCCTGGATTTCCACCTCGATTTCCACCTTCGATTATCACCGAAGATCGTTAATGAACTGAAAATTATTATTCATATTTTTGCTATTTTTAATATCATTATATGCCAGTTGAGTTTTGTGTCATCTCTGAGTAGTATAAGAGTGGAAAGACTTCTCAGTTGTAAAGCATGACTTGCAGGAAACAAATGTGTGGACTGTATCCCTGTCCTTGGGGCGGCCCACTTCCCTGGGTTAAGGGTTCGAAACGAGAGCTTAGAGGCGTTGTTATCGCACGGAAGGGCTGAGCGGTATTTGGGGAAGATCCCACCGCGGCGGAAAGCCGAAGATTCAACTCCCGACTAGGGCACACAATTTATTCCCTTGAGCAAGATACTTCACCTGTGTCAGTAAAAAGGGCCGGCTGTAAAGATGGGTAATAATGTGGGGGAGCGACTGAGCGAATATACGGCGTTGTGGGGCGACTCGGCCTACGCGGAAGTTATTTCCGTTGCCGAGATTGATGTTGTTGGTTGTTATCGTCTCCCCCGCTTCGCTCCTGGCATCCAGAACACAGGTTCTGTGACCTTCTTCTTCTTCTTCTTCTGTTTGCGCCCGCGGTCACGTCTTAACCTCATCTGTACAGCAGAGCCGCTTCCTTCAATTTAAAGCCACCCTTTCGCAATCAGTGCATTTAGACCTGTGGGAAGAGTGGCCTAGATTACTGGCTCAGAGCACCTGCATTGCAGCAGCTCTTAGATTTAATCTGTTTCCAAGTTCCACGCTGTCATTAGCTTCCGCTTAACAAGGCTCTCTATCGCGACCAAGAAGCAGAACCTACGCAGTCTGCGTATTTATTCTTTTTTTCTTTGCCAAGGCTACTGATCCATCCAGTATTGTAGGAAAAAAAGTGCTTCTTTTTTTTGTTGTCTCCTACCACTTTGCTGCTTTTAAAATTATAGCACAGCGCAGAAACACGTCAAGAATTTAACTGCCGTGTGGCGGTGAAGATAAAACATTACAGGAACAAGCGGTACAGGAAAAGTGACTGCAGAAGTTGTCTGACTGGAAGTTATCCGACAAAAACAAAGAAATAAATAAAAATGTCACTTGAAACATGGATGGAGTCATGAGCTGAAAGGTGTTTTGAGAGTCACTCACTTCCACTGGGGAATACAACGATGGTACCCCGACTGCATCCTGACGGTACCCCGACTGCATCCTGACTAGGGCCATGCTCCCCACCCACCTCCTCTTCTGCAGGAGGTGCTCACGCTCCATGGGCAGTGTTTATACTACCGTTCCACACGGCCCTTTTCAGTCCTCTCGTCTGCAGTACCACAGGTTTATTAACGCCGAGAGCACATCTCAAATGTTCCGAATAATAATTACACAGGCACACAGGCCTGCGACGCCGATACAGCGAACAGGCTGAGGTTGGGTTTGCACTGAATGCTGGGTATTTTCCTCCCCGGTCTTCATGGAAACAAACGGCTGTCGGCGTGAAATGGGCGAGGCGTCCGAGCCGCTGACAGCCCGCGCTAACGATGGCGAGCAGCGCACCTTTCCCCCCCGATACCTGCGTCACTACCAGTAAGACGTTCTGAGGGAGGTGAGCCAATCAAAGGGAGATTCCGCCGAGAGCAGTCAAACGGTCGACTGCATTGTGCCTCTGATCCAGGCTCAACTTTAACCCAAATCTGACACGTGTATGGAATATTTCATGCGCTAATCTTAGAAATGGTCGAAATTGAATGAAAATAATGGATTTTTTTTTGCTGTGATCTTCACAGGAAGCAAGAAAACTAAACTAAAATTTGTTCTCAAGTTCATGCAGATAATTACCAGCTGTATTGTAAGGACGGATGTGCAGTCAGGGTAGACATCGTACGTACACTGTTAAAAAAATAAATAACTAAATAAAAATACTGTAAAAAATAGCAGCAACTGGAAAAAACTGCATAAGTCCTGTTATTTAACGATATAAATCCCACCGCTTTATGGGTTACTCTACATGACTTTGACAGGGTTTTAAAAACTGTGTCAGTGAAATCCTGTAAATCTTTACAAACACTTAACTTTAAAAATACCGTTTTTAAAATGTTTTTACAGTTTACAGGGGGAGTGGTTGCCTTCACCTGACTTCACTCATTTCAGAGTATGGAAAACACACACAAGCAAGCACACACACAAGCAAGCACACGCACACACACACACGCACATGCACACACACGTACACACACACACACACACACACACACACGGAAGTGCTTTGCCTGCTTTATTTTCACGAGGTAGGCAGTGATTACCATGGCTACCTTGAACGCGTGACAAAGATGTCAAGGCTCTGGCCTCTCCTATCCTATCCATCAAAATACATTATTGACGCAATTTCGCGGGAACCTTTTCCCTGACAAAAAAAACAAAAAACCTTTGAATACCAATGGGAGGGGGGAAAGAAACAACAACAGCACTTCACATCTTGTTTAAGCTACTGAAGTGATTGCTTGGTGAGGTGTATTGATTATTGAGGGAACGGACATGCAGTCTCTTAACAAGAGCTCAGTCTCACTGACCATCCATCTACTGTACGTGCACACAGTTTGATTTATGAGGCAAAAACAAAAACATGAACAGATTGCTGGCGTGCTGTCCACTGCATAGCTGTACGCCTGTTAACTGAATGTTGCAATTCTGTATTCGGACGTCATTCTTGACTCGTATCTACTAAAGCCCACTGAGATTTGACACTACTTACTTGTGCTCTTTCTCTGTGTTGATATAAACCATAATTATAGCCTTAATGTTTTATACATTTCTGCCAATATGAACCCCCATAAAAAAAGAAAAAGGGTGTGTGTATGTGTGTGTGTCAAGCTAGGCTTGTGTTTGTGTGTGATAACTGTAGCTGCGTTGTTTTTGTTTTGGTATGAATGCGGTTGTTTTTGAATTAAACATTGAACTTATGAATTGTAGTCTAATCTGGTTTATTGCTGTGGCCTGCTGTGGGATTTTTAAATTCCTATGTTAGGATTTGTAAACTTTTAAAAAAAATGATTATTTACTTAGTAGCCTCTAATATTATTTATTTACTTTACTTGACTCACGCATTGGACTCTGAGTCTCTGTGAAGGTCAAGATTGCTAAACCTAAATCATTCTGATCTCCAGGACTATAATAAGAATATGAAATAATAGCATATGAGAATCCGTGAGAGATTTGGAGTTTGGTCAAAAAAGTAGTTTTTTTTAGAGAAATAATACAAGAACAGTGTGGTTCCTTGATTCATCTATCGCATGACATTTGTCTCCCAGGGCACTAAGGTATGATAATACTTATTCATCGTATAATAAACTGAATTTAGCCTTTAATGAAAAATAGCTCCGCAAGCTGATCTCAATCATGAAGCTGTTAAGTGAATTTAGCATTGAAAATGCAGTGGCACGCAGAGTTGTGTGGCGGAGTTGCTCTCGTCCATTGATAAATCAATTGAACTTAGCATTTAAAACGAGACGTCTACGTGCGGGGCGATCGTAAATTGCTCAGGCGGACCGAGCACTGAGAAGACGGCAGTGCGCGGTTAAAAGGCTTTGCGGTGCGCTTTGCACTTCGCCAGTCAATGAATCATCCAGCTGAAATCTAGGAAAAAAACCTAATATTACGGTTACATTACATTACCAGTATTTAGCGGCCATTCCTATCCAGAGCGACTTATACAACTTCAACCATAGATATAGAACCATAGATGTGACATATCATGTAATGTAATAGTAATTTGGAATTTGGAACACTTTGGACAGCCATCTTACACTGTGATGTCATAATTGGGTCTCAGAAGCCAGATAGCTGATCATAGATATAGAACCATGGTTACTGGCCACCATCTTACCTGGGTATGGTCAACAACTATGACATATGACACATCTATGGTTCTATATCAATGACTTCAACATTTTTTTTCCCTTCCTCTTCTACATGGTATCCATATATACACCTGGACCAAAGCAATGTAGGCTAAGTACCTCGCTCAGGGGCACAACGGCAGTGTTCGTACGCGAGAATTGGTTACAAGCCCAGTTCCTAACCCATTGCACTATACTGCCACCCACAGTTGCTCTGTTAAATTTGGTTGGCTTGTGTTCATTTTGACAATGGGTACGTTTACATGCACACTAATACTCCGATCTGAACCCGGTTATGGCAATACTCTGGTTACTGAACTGGTCATGTAAACACCTTTATCCGATAATGTAAGGTCATAATCCGTGTTTTCGAAACCCGATTAACACCCCTGGTTTTTTGGCCAAAGTTTCGATTTTTTGGAGCATGTAAACACCTTTCTCCGGTTTCTTTTGGCTTTTCAAAACTACGCATGTCAGGCAGAAGAGGCGGTGTAACGTCAAAATGATTCCACCCGTCACCATTTGCTATGCCTGGGGTTCCTTCAGCATCTCATTTCCAGAATTTTATTATTAAATTTGCATTTCACCGGTGAAAATATATTGTTCAGTGTTACGTGCTTGTGTTTGTACTAGCTAGTTTGTGGCTAGCACATTAAATAACTGAAATTTTCGGGAAATTCGCCAGATTTAGAGATCGGTAAAGCTAGCTAGTACAATAATATAAATCAACCACTACTAGCAATTAGCTATAAATAAGTAGCTATAATAATTACTAGCTAGCTATAATAATAATAATAGCCTACTAACGTAAATTTTTGACGGGCGGATCATTTTTGTCCTTACAACGGGAAGCAGTTAGTAGCTACATTTTCCACAGAGCCGATTATGGAGAGAATCATGTAAACGCGGCTTTTGGAGTAATCACATTTCTTATGTCCATGTGAACGCAATAAGTTAAATACTGGCGTAAGCTGATCGTTTCCAGTAATCGGATATTGCTGTGCATGTAAACGTACCCAATGACCCAACGAAACACTCAGCAGAGAAAGCTCTGGCTGCATACAGAGAAAAACACAGTCCCCTAAAAACCTAGCCTCGCACACAAACTTGACGTCCCTGACCTGACCCCGGTCCATTAATTAATTATCAGAGGCCAGCTTTAGACAGACATCACATTGGTGTGCAGGATTGCTTGGACATGGTTGCCGGCGGCGTTTCTAACGAGGTTGGGCAGGTGTTGCTCTCAGACATGCAGGCACAGCCCCCACCTGGGCACAATCGCTGTGTACTGCAGCAATTTATGTTGCGTTAAAAACAAGGTATGCACTATAACAGTACACTATAAAAAAATGCACTTTACAAATATTTAACAGATTTACTGTATTCTGTGATTATCTTACTTTCTAGTATACTCTAGTATACTTGAAAATTATATTCATACACAAACTTTTTTATGCAGCTAAACAACTTTGTTTTCAGAACACAAAACTCTATTTTCTTAGACTCTCTGTTTTCACAGATTAGTGGCCCATCTCATGTGCAGACATAAAAACAAACTCACAATACAGAAATGTGAACCCTCTGCAGCGTAAACCCAGTGGGTGGGTGTCGTTTCTCGAAGCCCTCCACACACACACACACACACACACACACACACACACACACACACACACACACACACACACACACACACACACACACACACACACACACACACACACACACACACACACACACACACACACACACACACACACACACACACACACACACACACACACACACACACACACACACACACACACACACACACACGGAACAACGAGCCTGTGATGGATACTTGTATTAGGGGGAACCAGCTGGTCTTCAAGGCAGTTCAAATTCCGCAATACATCATCCGTTATCTGCAAGCCCCCGTTTGAGATTGTAAACAGCTAATTGCTCCGCGCACATCCAGTTAATTAATCATGAACAACGTTGCTTTGCCGCCTCTGTTGCTGAATAAATCACGGTGGTATTTGTAAACTCTTGTTAGTTTTTCTGTAATCAGAGGGGTGGTCTGTTGTCACCAGGGAGATGAATCTGCTGTTAACGAGGACCGCATTTCCCTTCAGGCGAAAAGCATCAACACCTCCATTGGAAAGAGTACATCCTGCTTTTTGGACAACCTGGGGTGCGTCCCAATACTCGAAAAATGCACCCTCCTGTCCCAATACTCGAAAAATGCAACCTCCTCTCCTCCGTGCCCCGGAAACGGATCTTTGTGTTTCAATCTAATGTTGCTGATTACATCTTAATTACGTATTAATGGTTACATGTTAATTAATGACTCGACGCAAACCGCAATGTCAGGTACATTGTATGCTGCACATGCAAATACTTGTACTCGAAACGTTCAGGCAGTTTTGCATACTTCCGGGGAGGAGAGGAGTGGTAGTGGGGGAGCGGAGGTGGGGAGTGAAGAATATTGGGACGCACCCCTGATATCGAGCATTGCTGTGTGATGCTGTTTTATAACCTGTACAGCTGTGATACAGCCATGTACCAATTCATAAAGTATCACGCAAAAATTATTTTCAACCTGCTAAAACAACCACAACCTGCTAACAAAAACAACATAGCCCTACAGGTAGATCTACAGGCCCTATATAATGTGGAGGGGAAATAAATGAAATCCATATCTCTGTCTATTGACCATTTAGCTGCAGAGCTGCAAGCTAAGCTTAAGAGCCTGTTCACCATATCAATTATTATTATTATTATGTTATTCATAACAATGGCCTTTTAATGACATTTTATTAAACAGAAACTAAACTGCTGTGTTTTATAGCTTGAACATAACTTGATTATTAATAATTTAGCTATTGTCTATTATTTAAAAAATGTACTATATACTGGATATGTAAATTTATGCATGGAATAAAACTGCATATTATGGCGGCAAAACTGATATATTTTCTAAGGTGTAGCAGTATATTGCTGAATGGATAATATCCTCACAAGAAACAAATGCACACTCCCCTCTCTCCAAAACAACGAAACAAGCAAACAACCCCACCCCCCTTGCAAAACAATGACAAAAAACACAACTCTCCTCTTTAAAACAAGAAAAAAAAACACGCACTCCCCCTTCTCCAGAACAAGAAACAAAACACTCACACCCCTCTCTCCAAAACAAGAAAAAAAACTACTGCCCTACCCGCCCCCCTGCAAAACACAGAATCAAACACACAACTGCCCGCCCCTGCCCCTGCCCCTCCCCCTCCCCCTGTCCCCGCCTACAAACGTCTACTTTAATGCCGTGTCTTTAATTTCCCATAGTGCACCACTTCTTACGGGATGTTGTGGGGACGGAGAGAGCAGCGGTATGAAGCGGCAGGGCGGCCAATAAAGGCCTCTCAGCCATAGAGCCACTCCCAATTAGCGGCCTTACGGCGGTCAGGACCAGCAGAGTGTGCAGGACTGTGCGCCGTCCCGCAATCAGACTCCATTTCACAGGCTCGCCTCTTTTCACCCTCCACCCGTCCATTTGTTCCGTGCGGTGCCCGCGGCTCAATCTTGACCTTTTTTAGTTTTGGGGGGGCGGGGGGGTCCCATGACCTCAGAACCCAGCCGTCTCCTGCAGAACCGTCCCACACACCCAAAACTGATAAACATGTGCTTTCACTCAGTATCAGAGGTACATGGTAAATATTTGTTGCCTCATGATGCCCAAAGGGCATATTACAACAGCAGCACTTTAGGCATGTAGCAGATCACATTTTAGGCATGTTGCAGATGCTCTTATCCAGACCGAAAGGAGTGCTTCTAGATGCTCACGGCTTGCATTCATTTCTGTTATCGAAATATATATTATTCTTATTCTCAGTAAAAGTAACTTTCCTCAAAGACAGGAGCATGATGACACAGTAATCATCCAAAGAATTCAATAATTCAGAGTACCGCCATGAGAGATGGGATTGTTGCAGGCAAACTTGCCGTTTTTGTGGTGCAAAGAAGCAACTGTGTGAGTAATGATAGTAGGCTCATCGCTAGCCTTCCCACTGCAGTCAATTATGAAGCTGTGCGAGACAGCCAATATCAACAAACAGGAGATGGTTAAGAAATAAACGACACGTTCTACAGACGCCGGGCCAGAACTGGGCCAGAACTGAAACCAATAAGGAGACGGCGGGAGAAATTTGATACTGAAATAACCAAAAAAAAGGCAGCAGAGGAACCAAACAGAATCATGAGGAGGCGATAAAACGATGATGACAGATGCGGTTTTCGTGGCGTGGCGTGGCGTGGCGTGGCGTGGCGAGCGCCAAGTCGGGATCCGTAGGAGGAGCACAATCAATACATCCGGGGAGGATGAAAATCACTCTGAGCGAGATCCTCATGCGCCATCCCCGCCGCCCTCGCATCGCGGCTTAATCACGCCCGTAAAGCACCCCCCCATCCCCCGTCCCCCTCCCCCTCCCCCTCCCCCTCCCCCCCTCCCGCCTCCCGCCTCTTTTGGCAGAGTTTTTAGGGACAGTTAATCTGGCCGACATGGCGATAAAGCCGGGGGCAATCTGGCCCCCCGTGTTCCCCTGGCTGCAGTCGCTCGCTCGCTCTCAGGGCCCAGGGTCTGGAGGAGAGGGTCCCGCGTTCATCCTCCTAATTTAATTACGGGGGTCAGTTTAGCGGGAGAACTGCCCCGCAACATGTCCCGCCAGGACGTGGCTCTGGAACGGCGGAATTAGGAGGTACACAGTGTAAGCATGTGTTCCTGCGCAAATACATTTTTTCTCGTTTCTTTTTAAGGGCATTAGATAAAAATAACACAAAAATAAAACGTTAAAAAAACGACCACTTTAACTTTGTGTATCATGAGTAATAACGTGCTCTGAAGTGTTCATGCACACGGAAAAACAAAAATTATGTTTTTTTAATTCAATATGGCTTATTTGCTTATGTGTGAACAGCAGCCTGAAATTTGTTATTCATTCAGAAGTGTTTCCAAAAAGCAATCCCCTCTCCCATTTCAATTATTTATAAGGCTTAAATATAATACGCGCTAATAAATTAGTAAGGTATATTTACACCCGATATGTGCACAAGACAACACATTCAAACATCCACAAAAAAAGTATTGTAAATTATAGCGTTCAGCTTGACTTTAACAGCCGTTTAATTTCTTCCTTCCTTTCTTTGTTTGTTTGCAGTTAAATATGAATGTGGCAAACCTCCGGGGGAGAAGTGGAGGCCTGTTGCCTACGGGAGTTGAAAGATTTTCCCTGACCAGGTGGTAGAAGCCCCAGAGTTCCTCACCAGAGTGAACTTGAAGGAACAGCGTCTGTAAACGGAAAAGCGCTTTCCTGTAAAGTGTTTTTTTTTTTTTTTTAGCATACCGTCGATTTGAACGTGCAGCAGATACGTACATTTACCTTCGTAATTTTACATTAGTGCGTGTGCGGGCGCGTGCTTGTCAACACAGAAAATCCTTCGAACCGCAAGGTTAGACTCTGAAAGAAAAATTCGTGTGTATGTACAGTATATGCAATGTGTGTGTCTGTAATATATGTATGTATTAATATATGCATGGCTGTTATAGAAATTTCTTTCTTTCTGCCTTTGTACAGCATTAGAATTGTTATGCATATGCTCTTGATGGGGGGAAAAAATGTAATATGTGCAGTATTCTTCAACTTATTTAAATATGAATCAAATGATGGATTTCATATCTCATATCTCATAATAACATGAGTGGGGTGGGAAAGGATGATTCTTGTAGTGCATGGTGAAGAAAAACCCCCCAGAAAAAGGGGGCTGGCTTCCCTGGACATCCCCACTCCTTTTATTTTCTAACTGGTCCATCTCCCCTGATGACATATCAGAGCAGGGAAAAAACCAATGAACCTCTGATGTACTGAGAGTCTTTCAGGTATAGGGCTTATAGCACAGTATATAGCACAGTATAGTAGCATGTTCTGGCCTCTGCTTACTGTGGAAACCACCACCCTGCTGCGGTGCATACGCTATGCGCTATTATTTGCACATATTGCACAATACATTTAGCAGTTTTTGCAAAGTCATAAGTTTGGGAGTTTTGCATAGCATCAATGAAATCAGCACACGCATGTGTGGAAGTAGCAAGGAATTAAATAGGTATATAGGTGGTGTGTCTACATATATGTGTGTGTGTGCGTATCAGTATTTATGTATAGCTTTAATTTTGGGATTAAGAGCAGTGTGGAAGGCAGGTAGATGCTGATGATGAAGATGATGACGAAGGTGAATGGAATGTGCTTGTCCTGGTTCTGCCAGCTCAGGACGGGGGAGGGGGGCATTAATCAAGCTGGCCCAGGCAGACAGCGGGGGAGTCCAAAATTAACATTTCACCCAGTTTAGCACCTCTGAAGCTAGAGGGAGGATCGCTCCTTCTCCAGGAATACCCTGGCCCATTTTATCTCTCTCTCTCTGTCTCTCTCCCTCTCTGTCTCTCCATTGTTACCATCCCTCTTTCTTACCCCCTCCTCTCCCCTGCCTAGGATAATCCTGGGTTATATTAAAGTTAACCACACCGCCCCTTCAAAAAAGCACTGGTAGAATGTTGACCTGCATTCATTCCATCGATCCATGCTTTTCACTCATTTCTAGCCATTTTCTATACCTCTAATTATTTCCTATTCTCCCAAAACTGGAATGTCTGATCATATTCATAAGGCTGTCTGTACTTTGCGTCCTCCACGGGGCACAAGCAGCCAGCTTGCTCTCTCTCTCTCTCTCTCTCTGCAGCTGTGCTGTGCAGTCATCGTGTTGGAGAAGCACGACAGCTGCCTGTGTTTGACTTACCAGAGGAGCAACTCTCGCACGGAAAGGCGGGGACAGCCCTGCTGACAGGAAGCCTCCCTGTTTGGCCAATTGTGTACCCTGCTATAGAGCATAAGGCACAGGGTATGAACTTAACTTTGGCCAGAGTGGATTCTAAAAATCACCAGCCATTTTACCAGCCACATTACATTTTACAATAATATTATAACACAACCTGGTTGGTTACCGGTCAAAGTGGCAAAAACTTTACCAGCCGCAATCAAAAGTTTACCAGCCTTTGGCTGGTGGCAGGTGTTAATTTCACACCCTGATGAAGCCACAGTCAGAAGTTATTATCATTACTGTAATCTCTTGCTTAATAGACAGAATTGTGGCATACATTAAGGAGGTGAATATTGTTTGGCTCAGTAAGAATTTCTGGGGTGTTTTTTTTTTTTGCAGCCAGACGCAGGAGCTAAAAGGAGTTTGAATTGAAAACCCCAATTAAACAGACTGCTGAAGATTTTTTATCTTCTTCCTTCTGTGTGTCTTCGTTTCGTGACGCCGCGCACGGAGGAGTCCCAGAATCCTTTTCATCACAGCAGCAGGGTTTGCAGTTACACGTTTTTTTCGTGGCTTTGTTCTTTTCCCCGTTGTTCTCCCCTATCTGGTATGCCAAATCACAACCGTCGGCACGTCCTGTTCCTGCAACATCCACCCTCACTCCAGAAGGGCAAGGAATGGCCTCTAATCTGCTATTAAAGAAAATGTTATTGTGTTTATTTATTTAGATTAAGTTTATCTTTACCTAAACCAACGTCCTGCACGTGACAATGTATTTCAGAATGTAAGTGAAAAATAAAATGGTGGCTATTTTCCAGAGGTCATGGAAAGGCTTATACACAGCACAGGTAAAGCCTCATTGACCTGGTCACCTGGTTCGAGGAGGACAGCCACCTGGACTCCAGACCAGTTGTGCCATTTTCACTTCTGCTTTCATCTGCTTTTCCTCCACTTTCCCCAACTTTGGCGGTTCGGGAAAATCTTCTGCTATTTGCCGAAGAAGGAAAGCAACCGCAGGTAGGCTTACATAACAAGCGTGGTGGGAGTACTGTGTTAATGCAGTGTGCGCTTGACTGTGATTACACGCCGTTATTTAGGGTTACAGTCGGATCAGCCCACCGTAGCTGCAAGCTCCCGCTGCCAAAAGTGCAGTTACACAACTGGACTGACATCACAGACAGACCAACCAATGGTGTGATAGGATGGCAGATACCCTGCCAACTGAAGCTCCCCCCCCTCCCTCCCTCAGGCTGTGCTTCAGTCATGGGGCGTCCCGGTGGCGTAGCCAGTAGAGCACTGTCCACATGCTCGCCGTGAGCCGCGACGTCGGCGGTTCGAGTCCGGCCGCGCGACCCTTGTCGCATGTCTCTCTCTCTCCCTCCCTCTCTCTCTCTCTCTCTCGCTCCCCATTCTTCCTGTCTCTCTACACTGTGTGGTCCAATAAAGCTGAAAAAGCCCTAAAAATAAACATATTTTTAAAAAAAGGTCAATAAAATTAAGAACGCTGTTATATTGTCACAAAATGGCTGATGGCTAATTTTCAGACGGCGACACTACGACTGTTTCCTGTTTAAATTAATTAACTCGCGACTGAAGGGTACACTGCATTCTAATTTTATGCAAGCGCCGGTGTGACTGTGAACGATTAGCGCTTCTTTTTCCCCCAGCATGCTCCTCTGTGCACAGGCCCTCACGCGGCGAAGCACAAATTATTGGTTTCGTCCACGAAATGATACCCTTAGTAACACAGTGCTAAGTGTGTGCCCAATTAAATGTTCTAAACAAAACTTACTGCCACAGTGTATAGATGCATGTAAACAATGACGAATGGAAAGTTGGGAGGCTGAACAGACAACAGATTGATTTTTCCCTCCCTAATTTGGAATGTCTGAAACCACAGTCGCGTTCATTCGCGTGAACCCCAGTGTTGATTTGGGAGAGTGTGGACATCCATAACACATCCATAACACATCCATAACAACAGGCCATTCAGCCCAACAATGCTCACCATTTTCCTACCGCTAAAGGGTACATAGTGATCACCATTTACCTACAAACTAGATATTATCTAGCACCTTTTCAAGCCTGGTTTGGAAAAATGGAGTTTCTGCATGGCAAAGCTATTCCACACAGCGACTACTCTCTCTGTGAACAAATACTGAGTGGGATTTACCTCTTGCTAATTTCCATCCATGGTTCTCCTTCGCAACATGTGGTGTCACAGCTTCTTGTCACAACACAGACCACAGTTAAGCTTGCATAGAGTGGAGGACCTTTCATGTGTGGCTTTAGTGTGTGGCGCAAGAGGGGCCCGATCGATTAGCGGGGGTCACTAGATAACGATAAAAAGAGAACCCCTAACTGACTGAACCATCCTGTACCCTGGGCAACATAACCGGCAATTACGTGCGTCACCCTATGGAGCTACCGGCCACAGTCGGCATTGGCACGGTCCAGATTCGATCATGCGGCTCACCCCTGCACCCCAGCGTGGGCCCTTATCCAAACGGGCCGCCCGGCCGGCAGCCCCTAAGTGCGAACGGCCTTTAGCCTAAGAGCAGCTGCATTTCAAAGTGAAGTCTTTCAACGATGAAATAAAGAATGAATGAACTAGGAAAAAGAACACACACAGATACTGGCGGTCACTTTCAAACCAATGATGTCTCAGACAGGAATTATGGGCCCCTGGCCATTTTGGCCGGGAAGACTACTGACATCCTCCTCAAGAATAATGAGCTTGCAGGCTTCTGGCTTGGAAGCCCAATAACACGGCTCCATAAATATATGCACTGAGCCGGGACACATTTATTTAACATTGATCAGAGGGGCTAGGGGCTAGGCCAAGGGGACATCCAGCTGGACTGAAATAGTTCTGCAACGGGAGCGTCTCCAGATGGCTGTATAACGCTGTTAGAAGTTGAGATAACAGTGTTAGGGAGCAATAAAGCCAGGATCTGTACCGCTGAGCCGCGTTCTCCCTCTTTCTCCTCTTCTGAATTAGTAATGTAAGATGAAGCAGACGGCTCCGTCCTGGCATCGGTTAGAGATGAGGAGAGATCGAAGATGCCCACTTATGAACACGTTACATTTCTAAAGGATGTATTGAGGGCGTATTGACAGCTGGCTAGAGCGGGAGATGGAGACGGATTAGATCAAAGCCACTGGGGTCGTGGTCCCGGAGGGGCGCAGTCCAGCACAGCTTTTTCGGCTCTTTCTGCCGCTAATGCTCTCAGAGCAGGCAAGCTCTGAGGCAAGCTGAGCTCATTCAATCAAGACTGTGATTGGTTGGTTTCACTCACACACACACACACACACACACACACACACACACACACACACACACACAGACACACATGCACATACACACAGACACATACGTGTGCACACACACACACAGACACACACAGACACACACACACATACACACACACACACAGACCAGACACACACTCGCACTGTGTGCTAAAGGCTAATTACCCCACAGCACAAGCCTTAGGAGTGTTCAGCCTCGTCCCGGGCTCTGTGATTAGTCACTTTATGCCGCGCGCCCACGCCCACGCCTTCCTTAATGCGCAACTGTGGAAAAATACGGACGAGGCAGAACACACCCCTGTACCTTTAGCGTGCACACACTGGCCTCTACTGCTTTGGGTCTCTCAGAGAAACTCCTAATGAGCCCCCAACAAAAACGGCAATGCAGACTATTTATAATTCAGTCCTGCAGGCAGCCTTAATGGTGTGGGTTTGCATGCGAGGCACTTGTGAGAGGGTAAATATATGGCATTTTTTAATTCAACATCCAGGGAGCACGGGCAATCCATCTATATTTGTTTAACAGAAAAATAATTTATCCCCCGTGCTCGTCTTGTCTCTGCAGAGTAATATATGGCTCCCCTCGCCGACTTGGCTTCATTGTGATAAATACATCAGCGGGTCCGTCTCGTTCCTCTTCCTGCGTATGCAGCCTCCTTCCACCTAAAGTGGCTTTAATAAGAGCCCTGGAATTAATGAAAGCCCGTACATATACCAGCACAGTCTCACGTTTAACTCCTGCGTACGTACCGGAGACGCGGAGAACTCTCTACCTTCATCTCTGCCCCCTGCTGACTCGAACCCACCCCACCGTTTTAGCCAATTTTTTATGTGGTAAAAATGTGCGGCACGTGATTTATCTGCAGGGCAAACTAATATGCTTGTTGCCGTTTATTCGTCCGGCCGGCGCACGTTTTCCAAGGCGACTCAGGTGCACAGGCGAAATGCGAATGCGGCCATTTTTTTTCCAAGAATCGATGGTACCAGCAAAGCCCCAGCCCGTCTGGCACGCTCAACAACAACCGGAGGAAATGGCAGCCAGCCATTGGTGAGAGCGGGCGGACCCGGAGCCCATCGACCCACCTGGTACCGACTAAACTCCGGACCTCAAACCGGTGTGGAAAATATACAGTTTGGACAGATAACAAGCTGTGTATCCTTCACAGACGTCAATGCTAACGCTGGCTGATATCTAATGAACGAGAGAATAGATAAACTGTGTATGAATGTTAAGGGGCTGCGACATGCTCTCCTTGTGTTTGGCCTTGTTTTTCTCGTTTTGATCTTGCTCCGTTGTCATTGAAAGGCCTCCCCGCACACAGTCCGGCTCTCCACCTATCAGGGAGCGACACAGTTCGGCTCTCCACCTATCAGGGAGCGACACAGTCCGGCTCTCCACCTATCAGATAGCGCAGTAAACCGGCTTCCACAACTGTGGGGAGCGGAGGAGACTCTCCCTTTTCCCATGAAATAGGGCCGCCAAAGGCAGTCATCTTGCAAACCCCGGCCCCCCCCCCCAACCCCCTCCAGTACTTCAGTGCAGTGAGAAAGCACACAGCGGTCTTTGGCATTCACTCGGAGCGCTCTTACATATAATTAACATTAAAGCTCGGGCTGCAGGTCCGCGCCGGCGGCCATTCCGGCTCCCCAGCCGCCGAACTGACACCGCGGATATACGTGACGGCGGTGAGGCCGTGGCTGCGCCTTTCGCAAACATATGCCGGCCGTTTGAATTATTGTGTACCTCCCCCCCTTCAGCTATGATTGTGTTTGTGCTTGTGCTCGGCTCTTTGCCTGTCATCTCACAAAGATTATATAAGAAGGGGAGGTTTTTTTTCTTTTCTTTTTTGAAGTGAAGGAGAGGAACGATGATGAGAGAAGCTGTGGAGAGGGAGTGGCGGTTGAAGGAGGAAGAGAGAGCGGGTGACACCGCTATGAGCTCGCTCCTTCATCAGGGAGGAGGAGGAGGAGGAGGAGGAGGAGGAGGAAGAGAGAGCGGGTGACACCGCTATGAGCTCGCTCCTTCATCAGGAAGGAGGAGGAGGAGGAGGAGGAGGAAGAGGAGGAGGAAGAGGGCACAGTACAGGGCGGGGAGGCATGCAGTAGGAAACCCCAATGTGCCAGAAGTGTAAAGGACGTGTGTGTTTGTGTGTGTGTGTGTGTGTGTGTGTTTGTGCGTGTGTGTGTGTTTGTGCGTGTGTCTGTGTGTGCGTGTGTTTGTGTGCGCGCGCATGTGTGCATGCTTATGTATGTGCATGCATGTGTGCGCGTGTGTGTATGTGCGTGTGTGCACGCTTATGTACTGTATGTGTGTGTGTGCATGTGTATGTGCGTTTGTGTGCATGTATGTGCATGTGCACGCTTATATATGTGTGCGTGTGTGTATGTGCATCTGTGTGCATGTATGGCTGTTTGTGCACACTTATGTGTGTGTGTGTGTGTGTATGTGCACGCTTATGTACGTGTGTGTGTGTGTGTGTATGCGTTTGTGTGCATATGCGTGTTTGCTGGCTTATGTATATGCGTGCGTGCTCACCCGCACGTGCACGTTAGCGTGAGCACTCAGTGGCTGTGTACAAGCTCAGCAGCAGTGTCTCAGCCTGTGCTCAGTGGCTGTGTACAAGCTCAGCAGCAGTGTCTCAGCCTGTGCTCAGTGGCTGTGTACAAGCTCAGCAGCAGTGTCTCAGCCTGTGCTCAGTGGCTGTGTACAAGCTCAGCAGCAGTGTCTCTTTGCCTGCATGTGCGCTCAGTGGCTGTGTACAAGCTCAGCAGCAGTGTCTCAGCCTGTGCTCGGCAAAGACGGTGTCGGCGGCCTTCCATCTTAACAACAGGGAGGCTAAACGTGAGCTCCGAATATATATTGGCGGAACACCCCTGCCATGCTGCGCTGAGCCAATCTACCTCGGCGTGACATTGGACAGGTCGCTCACGTTTCGCCGACACCTTGAGTCACTGCGCAAGAAGTTAACATCTCGTGTGGCATTGATGAGGCGACTAGTCGGGTCAGGCTGGGGCGCCGACGCAAGAACATTGCGTACGGCAGCCCTGGCCCTTGTTTACTCGACTAGTGAGTACTGCGCACCGGTATGGTGTCGCAGTGCCCACACCCGCCTCATCGATACGCCCATCAACGAAGCCTTGCACATCGTGACAGGATGCCTGCGTCCCACTCCCGTGGACAATCTTCCCATTCTTGCAGGCATCCAGCCCGCTGGGCTTCGCCGCGCGGGAGCCACAGCACGTCTCGCGTGCCGGGCCATGGAGCCAAACCATCTGCTCCACGAAAGGCTCGCTGTAATTGCTGAGCCTCCCCGGCGCCTTAAGTCGAGACACCCATTTGTGCCTGCCGCACAGGAATTCCTGCAGCAATGCAGTGATCTTAACATCAGTGCGGCACGGTGGGCGGATTACATCTGGAGCACGGAGTGGGAGGAGAACACCTCTAGACTCCGTGACTTCATCCCAGATGTCGGTTTTCCCCCTATTGGGGTGGACCTGCCTAGACTGGCATGGGTGAGGCTTAACCGCCTCCGGACCGGCGTTGGGCGCTTCCGCTCATCGATGCACAGATGGGGCTTGGCTTCTTGCGCAGCCTGCGAGTGTGGCGCGGAGGAACAAACCGCAGACCATGTCATCCTGGACTGCCCGATTTATCGGGCACCCAATGGGATGCATGGTCTGTCGGTTCTGGATGATGACACGGTGACGTGGCTACTGGAGGTGTGCCCTGAAATATAGTCCGGGTGAACCCCCCCCCAGGCTCGGGGTGGTAAAAGGATAGCCCCTCGGCCCCGAGCCTGGGGATGTGGGACAAAAAGATCCTACCCAAATGAAGAAGAAGAAGAAGAAGCAGTGTCTCAGCCTGCGTGAGCGCTCAGTGGCTGTGTACAAGCTCAGCAGCAGTGTCACAGCCTGCGTGTGCGCTCAGTGGCTGTGTACAAGCTCAGCAGCGGTGTCTCAGCCTGCGTGCGCGCTCAGTGGCTGTGTGCAAGCTCAGCAGCAGTGTCTCAGCCTGCGTGAGCGCTCAGTGGCTGTGTACAAGCTCAGCAGCAGTGTCACAGCCTGCGTGTGCGCTCAGTGGCTGTGTACAAGCTCAGCAGCAGTGCCTCAGCCTGCGTGTGCGCTCAGTGGCTGTGTACAAGCTCAGCAGCAGTGCCTCAGCCTGCGTGTGCGCTCAGTGGCTGTGTACAAGCTCAGCAGCAGTGCCTCAGCCTGCGTGTGCGCTCTGTGGCTGTGTACAAGCTCAGCAGCAGTGCCTCAGCCTGCGTGTGCGCTCAGTGGCTGTGTACAAGCTCAGCAGCGGTGTCTCAGCCTGCGTGTGCGCTCAGTGGCTGTGTACAAGCTCAGCAGCAGTGTCTCAGCCTGTGCTCAGTGGCTGTGTACAAGCTCAGCAGCAGTGCCTCAGCCTGCGTGCGTGCTCAGTGGCTGTGCACAAGCTCAGCAGCGGTGTCTCAGCCTGCGTGAGCGCTCAGTGGCTGTGTGCAAGCTCAGCAGCAGTGCCTCAGCCTGCGTGTGCGCTCTGTGGCTGTGTACAAGCTCAGCAGCGGTGTCTCAGCCTGCGTGTGCTCAGTGGCTGTGCACAAGCTCAGCAGCGGTGTCTCAGCCTGCGTGTGCGCTCAGTGGCTGTGCACAAGCTCAGCAGCGGTGTCTCAGCCTGCGTGTGCGCTCAGTGGCTGTGCACAAGCTCAGCAGCAGTGTCTCAGCCTGTCAGACGGAAGGAGCCCCAGGGGGCCGCAGAGGGAGGAAGCTGTCCTCCTGCAGGAGCCCAGAGCCACTGACAGGCTGAGACACTGACGCACACACACACGCACACACACACACACACACACACAGTCCCTGTGATGGAGGAGGTCCAGCACTGCGCCCTGCCCTTCTGACCCCTCCCCACTTATGACATCATTTCCTGTGTTTTACCCTTCACCCTTCATCCATATTTTTATGCATTATTCACTTTTGCGGGGCACACAGCTTCACCGCGGGCGATGTGGATCAAAACGTGCACTGCGTGTGATGCGATGCATAATTAGGCATAGCACCAGGATTTGGAGGTTGAAATTGACAGTCCCCACACCCCCCACCAACTCATGCAACAGTGCCCCCTCTGGTCAATTTGGCACAGCGACCACAGTCGGCAGGAAAGTAAGTAAATCAAAGAGACGGCCGACCTCACACATTTTTTGGAAGAAGCAAGCGCAAGCGTACAACCTTTTTCCAAATCGATGGAGGGTACAGCAGCGACAGGAATGGCCTGCAGCTAAAAAATCTTTTTTTAAAAAGAAGAAACGGGGAATAAAAGGATATTAAACACTACAAAGTAGTGTCTGCAGTGACCAAGGATTTCATTCGAAATCCAAGATGACCCTCCTGACCTTGGTTATTAGTGGGGTTTGATAACCGCTACGCAGCCCTTTGAGAGGTTTATTTCCTTTACCTTCCGCGCCGAGGATGTAAGGAGGAGTCGAGCATCAATCCCCTGAGCTCCATATGAAAAGAGATGGGAAGCCATGTTCTTCGCCCTTTGGCAGAGTAATGATTTACCGTCTAACCTCTTCCTGCTCTCCGTATCTCATTAAGTATAGGTAACTTGGAGACAGTTAATATAGGTATGTTCCCCGTTCCCCAGCCCACAGAAAACCCCCCCCCCCGAATCTGGAAAATTGGATGTGCATTACAGTGTCACTCGTCACAGCTGTGACCCAGTTCACGGCCATGTCAGAGTAGGTGCAGCTGTCAAAACACTCCTGAGGGAAACAAGGGCAGGGTATTTCATTGTGTCCTATGGAGATAAGGACCTATGGCACATTGGAATCCTGGGGGGCTGTGGTGTCTACGTGTGAGATAGCAGAATTGCTTTGGTCAATATCTGGCTTTAAACATGGATAATGTACCAAGTGTGAGATAAGTTTGTTGCCTTGGATGGAGGTGCCTGAAGCCAAGGATATGACAGAGGTTTGCAATTAAAACCAGACAATATTAAAACAAAATCTAATAAATTGGTAAACTATTTTATTTCAGTTCCTCAATTTCCTCAAGACTGTAGGAGAGGCTCCTGACTACTTGAAATGCCGTAGCGTTGTCAGTCAACGAGAGATCTTTCCTAACAGGCTCTCGGTTTCCCTGTCAATATGCCAGCGCATCAACGGCTTGACACCGCCGTGAAAGATAATGTACTGTACACACGAGATGGCACTACCTGTTCCTGTCGGTGCTAATGAGACCGTTCCTGTCTGCGCTAATGAGACCGTTCTCCATCTTTGCGCAATGAATATTCATGAGCGGGTCGAGTCCGGAATGAATTATGAGACAGAAAATAATTGACAAGTTACGAAGATTATATAATTAAAAAATATAAAGTTGCAAATATCAATAGTGATTAGAGCCATAAAGTAATGGGCCTTTTTTCTAGAATGATCTCCAGTTAAAGTACGGTCCCCCGTTCTGCACATACCGCAAAGGGCTTCTGAAATTCAGACGTCAGCCATCATCTGAGGCATTTACACTCGCGTGACTTCATCTGACTTTTGAATATTGGTGGCTTAGCCTCACATGGAGAAGAATAATTTACACGTTACAAATGAAAATAAGTTGACTTTATGAAATCCCTAGACGAGCATTTCGCTAAGCTGACAGAACAGAATATGAATATGTGAAACAACATTTTTAAGACTGGTCAAAACATACCAAGCATCATTGCTGCATTAAAACATAAACAATCCTCTTGTGGATGATTCGTTAAGAAATTGCTATGGCAACATAAGGGGCCTGCGCAAATTGTGCGATACAACTTGCATTTTTCTCATATTGCCAATTTGGGGGTTGTCACAGGGTCATCATTTTGTTGTACCAGGATGAGCAATTCCATCAACCGATGAAGATAGGATAGGATAGCTTTAGTCCCAAAGGGAAATCTGTCTTGGTCACACAAGTACTGCTGCATAGACACATTACATTACACAGAACATCACATTTACTAGTTAAAAATGCATTTAATACATTTAGACAAGCAGGTTTTTGCCAATTACCAATTATTTAATTATCCCAATAATTTACATATTTACTGATATTTTAGTGAGATGAATGTTCTTGTGCCTGTATGCATGTTTTGTAGTTTTTTTTATTGTGGTCTAATTTACGAGTGAATTAGTGTTGGTGTATATGACTAATTGCCTGATTGAGCCGGGTTAACTGTTGGCAGCAAAAACCTACACGAGGGGCCTGCGAGGCCTGAAGTTGCCTATCCCTGGGCTAAGTGCTACGTGCTACGTGCTAAGAACTGCAGTTGTGACATTATCAACGTATGCCATATTCTTTCATGGAGGCAATATTTTAAAATGATCTTTCCTGCAATGTAAGAATTCATTCCTTTCTTTCACAATAATGCGATATTCTTCTTCAGAGCCATTTCGTTCCTCGCTCTGAGGAGTCTTTATGCAGAAATAATGGCTGCAGAGGTGGTATTGGAAATGAATTTCTTAACAGGGGCTGATAACCAGGCCCTAATCCTTCAGTGTCATTAGACCCCCGAATCAATTAGTTTTGTGCGAGTCCCCGATTTTCCGCGAGGCGCGGGGGTGATTTACTCCCCCTGACTCCCCCCCCCCGTCCCTGCCCTTGTTAACTGTATTTCCTTTTCATCAGGGATTCATTAAGCATCAGACGGGCTGAGCGCCGTCTCTCACGGCGACCGGCGCTCAGCCGGAGCCGCGCCTCAAAGAAACGGCTCACTTTTTTTTGCGGCGTGTCCAAGCAACTGTTAACAGCTGGTAGACTCCTGTCGGAGTGTCCGTGATTGGCTGAAGGGAGCAGTCTCGCTGTGAATGGCTGCACAGATTCTAGGCAGATTCACGGATTTTTTTCAGTAAATCATCGTAAACTATCAGTGTCAACCCATCCACATACTATACATATCAGTGAATTTGCACAGCAAAATGAATGAATGAATTAATCAATTAATCTTGGGAGATGGCAGTGGATTTACACATGCTTAGATTTTATGCCTGGATTCCTTAGATAATGCATACAGTAGATCAGGACAGCTATGCAGAGATAATGCATGCAGTAGATCAGGACAGCTATGCAGGGATAATGCATGCAGTAGATCAGGACAGCTATGCAGGGATAATGCATGCAGTAGATCAGGACAGCTATGCAGGGATAATGCATACAGTAGATCAGGACAGCTATGCAGAGATAATGCATGCAGTAGATCAGGACAGCTATGCAGGGATAATGCATGCAGTAGATCAGGACAGCTATGCAGGGATAATGCATACAGTAGTAGATCAGGACAGCTATGCAGGGATAATGCATGCAGTAGATCAGGACAGCTATGCAGGGATAATGCATACAGTAGTAGATCGGGACAGCTATGCAGGGATAATGCATACAGTAGTAGATCAGGCAGCTATGCAGGGATAATGCATACAGTAGTAGATCAGGACAGCTATGCAGGGATAATGCATACAGTAGTAGATCAGGACAGCTATGCAGGGATAATGCATACAGTAGTAGATCAGGACAGCTATGCAGGGATAATGCATACAGTAGTAGATCAGGACAGCTATGCAGGGATAATGCATACAGTAGTAGATCAGGAGTCTGTAGTAGATCAGTTAGTTGTTAATTAGTAATAGTAAGTTAAATAGACAAATTACAGAGCAACCCCCCCCCCCCCCGTTTCTTTAGGTCTGAACTGATTTAAAGAAAAAACTAAATGAGTGTACCCCCCCCAAATAAATAAATAAATAAATAAGCCTCTCTCCCTGGTAATTCTAGTGAAAAGGGATTATCTATCGCCAGTGTGTTATGTCCCGGCCATTGCATTCTCCTTAATTGCTGCTTGGAATGTCGGCAATTTACAAATCCTGACCTTTTCTTTGTGCGCTAATTGCAAGTGGCGGATAACAGCGTCAGCTAAATGCCTAAAGTGTAGTGTAAAATGTACGCTACTGGGGACCCTGCTAGTGAGTCCTGAAGTGATGGGCACCTTTAAGGTGTAAGATCACATATATGTGATTAGAATGTTCTTAACTGAACATTCTAATGGTGATGTAACAATAACTACTGGTAACTGAAATCAGTGGACCTCTAGAACACTGACTTAAAACATTCCAAAAAACCTACTCTTCAAAGGGTTAAAACTGAAGCACCCCTACCCCAGTGATTCCTATTTATGCACAATGCCAGCACTGTCTATTAGACATCAGCCAATTCTTTCACCTGCATTTAAACACTTGGAATAATGAAAAACCTGCAACACATCTGGAATATGGCAAAACCCACATCTTAATCAGCAACTACCCAGGAGATAGATAGATCCCTTCTGTGAACAATATTATGATTGAACTGACACGTGTTCACAACACATCAACAAGATATTTGCGAGAAGAAAGATGATTGTAATTTTTTTAGCCGTGCCTATAAAAGAGTTTGAAATGTGCTGAGTTTAGGGTGGACAGTCAGAAGTCACGTGACGTGCTGCGAGTACAAATGAGCGGCACGCGAAGCGCGAATATCCAAAAACGCTCGGGACCGTTCCACCGCGCTGGTTTTCAATTTCCCAGCGCCCCGAAAACACATAGACTGTCACTCACTTTTAGAACTGCAATCAATAAAAGATCTGGCGTGCGGGGGGCGCACGCATCCAGACGGGCCCCGATTGAGTTACTGAGGCCTGTCCGGGGGCTGTGTCGCGGCACGCTCGAAAAGCGTTCCCTCAACGTTCCCTCAACGTCCCCCAGCCGTGTCGCGTCATTCCAGGACAGCAACAGTGCTCGGGGGATCACACGGCACAATCTTCTGACGGATCAAAGTCCCAACATGCACTGCTTTTGGCTGGGTGGGTGGGGGCGGGGAAAACAAGGCTAGCCAAAGAAAGTTTGTCCAAACTGCCCGTTTTTCAACAACAATGGCCTGCACATAGAATGGTAGTGTTGTTTGCTCCTGAAGCGATTTATGAAGTTGATGTTGAAAGGGCTGAAGTAGTGGTGATAAACAGTGCTTGTATGAGTGTATGAGTGTTGGTGGGTGTGTACTGGACACTTTCAGTTAAAAGCAGCCCAGGTTGACCTCTGACCTGGATTTTGAGGCCAATTTAATATTAGTGGCTAGGTGAAAATTTGACCTAA
Source organism: Synaphobranchus kaupii (assembly GCA_029718625.1). Classification (NCBI taxonomy): domain Eukaryota; kingdom Metazoa; phylum Chordata; class Actinopteri; order Anguilliformes; family Synaphobranchidae; genus Synaphobranchus; species Synaphobranchus kaupii. The sequence goes on from CM056387.1 coordinate 24,498,554, forward strand.
CCCCAAGATAAGTGATGACTATCTGGATATTTATGTAACTCAGGATCAATATTCAAAACAGTCTTTATGTATTAAAGGACTGTTTATAAAATCTATTTTGGGGAAAAAAAGCTCAGTCAATCAATCTCCCACCTTAAAAAATATAAAAAGTTGGTTCTGAACTATTAGTATCCCATGATCCTTTGCTCCCTGTGTGACATAATTCTCTGATAAACCAAGTTTCTCATTTTATATTCTCTTTGGAACATTCACAGAGAATACATCGAGCTCTGAAGCTGTGCCAGCAGGTGCTACTTCTAAAAGAAAGCCTGCTTACTTTTAAGTGTCAGACACCCACCCTCTCATCCGGAGGAAAAAAGCACCTCCTAAACAGCAAGATTGGGGCGATTAAACAGCTTCGCCGGTGCTGGTAGTTTTAATTAGAGTGACAGAGAGACTGGAGTGATGGTACCTGACAGGAACGTGTCACTGGCGTGTTGGGACAGCGAGGATGAAGTGATGTCACCGTCGCTGACGGCTGTCAGAAACCTGTCCTCTCCCGCTCTCAAACAGGAGGCTAATCCCCCTGCAACATCTGTGGTTTAACTGCTTACCTAGCGCCACCATTTTTTGAACGTGAGCCCAAAAATAAAATGGTTACTGTTCTTGAACCCCTTTGACTACAGGCATAATCCTGGTCTCTTCTGTAAGATTACCCTTTTGGGAGTTTGTTTGGCAAGAGTCAGAATTAGTCAGTAAGTACTATTGAAACAAAGTAACAGAAGCTCATACACAGTGAAAGTGTTTTTTTTTTTCTCACCTAAAATAATTTATTTTAATTTTTTTGCCAGGATAAGGATACCGACTTTACCGTTAATCGCGTCGTCTGTGGATTTCCGGGTAACACATAGAACGTTTTCATTGAGTCTGCTTTGCGTCTTGCTACAAAATAAGGAACCCTTGTCGCTATAACATGGGGATCATCAAATAGTTAATAGAAATAGAATTGTGAGTTTTTGACACTTTCAAACAGTATATTATGTAACCAGATTATTTGAAAATTTCAGTGCAAAAAAATCCAATGAATGCAAATAAACTATAAGCCACTTCTGGCTCGAATACGGACTGTGCTAGTTAAGGAGTTAAAGGATTACTGCAGCCCCTCAAACCACAAACACACCCTGCAGATCTTCATCTCCATGATGCTGAGGAGAGTCGATCCACATCATCAGAAGTTCTGGGTCCTAATGCCTCCATCCAGGTCATTTAGGCCGCATTTACACTGCAGGTCTTGATGCCCAGGTCCGATTTTTAGCCTATATCCGATTTTTTTGACCGCCTGTTTACATCTACTTTTGAAAGTGACCCATATCCGATACCTGTGTTTACACTTGCTTAACACTTGAAACAACCCGCATGCGTACAAGAGGGTTTGGTTACCGAAACGAAGAAACGAAAGTAAACAACCAGCCGGCACTTTCTCGCAATGGACGCAAACGAGACCGAAATAAAAATTCAAGCAATTGCTTTCCGAAGCAGCTTTAGAGGTCCGCAAAATATTGGTCAGATTTTAAGGCGGAGAAGAAAGAGGAGAGCCTTATTGCAGCCTGGGCGTATAAAGTACGTGAAAGTAACGTTATATGTCATTAAAATGCAAAAAAGTACAAGATCGTCGCATTTTCAATGACGTGCGAATCACAATGACAGGGAATATCCGATCTGTCCGTTTAGATGGCAGTCGCATTGGCAGATATCCGATTAATATCAGATTTATTTCCACATATGATTGAGGCCTGAAACGGATCTGAGAATATCCGCTTCCATGTGCTTTTTTCCTGTTTACACGTTCATAATATATATCCGATCTGTGCCACATGTGAGCAAAAAATCGGAATTGGGTCACTTTTACCAGGTAGTGTAAAGGCAGCCTTAGACCAGACAGATTCAGGCTCAGAACCTCGGTTGGGCACTGTACTCTCAGGAGTGAAAGGGTTCCAAAGGGGTTCCTCTGTGTCTCCATAGAGGAACCCTACCTAGCTCAAGGGTATTTCTATGGTCAAAATGGTCCAATCTGGGAGCTTTTGTACTTTTCACACCTAGCATAGAGGGTTCCATAAAGAACTAGAAAGAACCCTTTAGAACCCTTTCAGAACCCTTTTTTCCAAGAGTGTGCTTTTGTGCCTTTTAGCAATGTAGTTCATAGTTCATATTCAGCTGAATAAACAGCAAAATATGTATGTATACATATGTGTATTTATAGAAAAAGTAGACCGTATACTGTATTTAGTATTGAGCAGTCATTAGATACAATCCAAAACACAATTAATTTCCAGGAAATGCAAGGGCACTACCCACGGTTAAAACGCCTTCGGAGTCTACACGGCTCAGTGGATTTGCTTGTAAACAAGGACAATGACATTTAAAATGAAACAAAGCTCTAGATGAAACAGAACCGCTTAAAAAAAACAAAAAAAAACAGGACCACCGAAAAAAACACGGAGAAAAAGAACTCCAAAGCAAAGCTGCTCAGAGGGACAGTCTCGACATCCTCGCACCCTCGCTCGTCCGCTGCACGATCTTTCTTCTCTGATCTTATCAAGGCCAGAAAGGATTGTTGTTGAGTTCTCATCAATACAGTCGCTCAACTCGGCAACAGACAATTAGACCTATCCATCAAAATGAGTCAGACAGGTCCTTGGTGAAAAATCTCACCTGAAAGCAACATAAATCTCCCGCGGCGATGAAATGAATTGAAATTTTCACTTAAGGGTATTATCGTAGAAAACAAAGTGGAACAATTAGGCCGCAGGCAAGAGACGGACCTTAGGATGCGGGGTCCATTTATAGTTTTTTTTTATTTATAAATAGACACAATGTCGCGATTACCTTCAAAATAACAGAAAATTGTTGCACTCACAACGCTGATGTGCATTAACAGGACAGGACAGGAACCGGCACAAGCTAGCTTCGCGAGCGCATGGCATTTAATGTAATTTTGGACAAAGTAACGGTGTTCCTTCGAGGTTAAGACAAAATGGGAATTACTGGGCCCTGCGTCAGAAGCTATTCCAGTCCTTCCGCTCACTTAACAGTGCTAACAAAATGGCGGGAAAAAAAACAACAGGTCAGAGACTCCCCGCCTCCCCCCTAAAAGAGGAACACAATGCTATTTTTGTAAATGCTTGTACATAGGAGAATCCATTACCACCTCTGGCACATGATCTGCAGCAGTGGAAATGACGCCCACACGTATGTTTCAGTAACATGTGTAACTTCTATAAATCAGGCATTAGCGTGTGCAGCGCTGCAGGTATAACCCGCGCGCGTCGTGCTTCATTTACGCATATGCCACAGACACAGATTAATATATCACATTTCCGTTTTGCCTTTTAATAGCGCATCGCTCTGTGTCGGCTGCCGTAAAGCGCCGCACTTCATTACGAATGCTTTCTAAACAAAATATCCTTCCCACTGAGGCGTAATACATTTTACATGTTTTATGTATCAGTGAATAGCAGGCGGAGTAAAAAACCGGCAGGAGCGTTAAGATAAATAAACAAAAATGTAGGAAGAAGAAACTTTCGCAAAGTGAGGTTCATTGATTTTCTTCTTTTTTTTGAGGTGCTAAAGTTGCACTTGCTTAAAGTGCTGAAAAATATAAGCAAACACTGGACTTACACCTGCACTCAATGCTTTTGACCTCAGGCTTCTTCCAGCATTGAGCGTACCTGAGTGCAGGTATAAGTCCAGTCACTATCCTCCATGTTTACCCCATTTGTTAAGCCCTCTTTTGCAATTGTAGCTTTTTCATCTCTGAAACTAAACAAACCTCCGTTTCTGCATTAGAAAGGTTGTGCCTTCTGCCTCTATGTTTCCTTATTAAATCCTTTAAGCGGTATAAGTTGTATCTGAAATAACTTCTTTTTTGCATTGTAAGCAGTTATAAGTCAATAATTGGTATGTTTTAGTAATTTAGAGCCCAATGTATTTACGAAAGTAAGCAGGGTCAAATATTCATGCCTTCCCTCTGATCATTTATTATATTTAGACTAATGATGCTATGTTTGCCTGTTGCTCTAGCTCACGGCCAAATTGTGTATTCTCCCTTGGCTTGCCATGATTATAAATTTTTTTTTTTTTTTACTAAACTGTGTTAGTTTCTGGAGTCAGCGTTCTTCATCGTTCCGGTATTGTGGGTTATGCTTTTAACGATATCTGTGTGTGCTCTCTAAGAATTGGAGAGAATGTGCAAATTCTACTCTCTATTTTATTAAATTTTTTTTGTTTCCCCAATTTGGGTTCTCTAATTGTGCCCCTCGTGTCATCGCTATGCTACTTACCCCAATGCAAGGAGCACTGAAGATGAAGCTCTGATCCTCTGATACACTCGTGTGATTAGTGTTTTATACACCATAGGCCAAGCTGCATATCTGGGGGAGGTTGTTTCCCTGACTGATGACAAGTGCTGGCCTGTGGACACCTGGTAAATCAATAGAAGTATCAAATGCAAAGGTATCCGGATGAATACTAGTCTACAGTGCCCACCAGAATTATTGCCAACCCTGGAAAATATGAGCAAAAACAGCTATAAAAAATGTATTTGTCATTTATCAGCATGACACTGCACTCAAAATGAGGAACTCATTTTTAATTTAGGTAAAATTATACAAAGAATTTTTTTTTTTCTCAAAAAAAACATGTCACAAATATTGTCACGGCTAGACATTGCTTTGTTTAGCACACCTGAGTCTTTAGGAACTATTATGTGGTAATTCTTAAACCTGCGTCACTGGGGTATAAATATGAGGTGACACACAGGCCAAAACCTGTGTGTAATCCATCAACATGGGGAAGATCAGAGACCATATAAATGAAATGGCCTTCATAAATTAGGCAATGGCTATAGAAAAATAGTTGCAAGTTGCAAACTACCTATTTCCACCATTAGGGCAAGAATTAAGTTTAAAGCAACTGGAGCTGTGATTAACCTGCCTGGTAGAGGACGAAAGTCTAGGTTTCCCCCACGCACAGTGAGGAGGGTGGTTCGAGAGGCAACGTGTCACCAGGAATCACAGTTTGAGAACTGCAGAAGTTGGTTGCATCCTGGGGTCAATTGGACGCCACCTCTATGCCAACAAGCTATTTAAAGAGTCTGCTGTCACCATACCACAAATTTAAGGGCCTATATGTTACCAGAATTTACATTGGAACTGGGTGCTATGGTCAAATGAGACAAAGACTAAGCTTTTACACAATAAATACCCGAGGTGAGTTTGGCGTAATGAGGCATAGTTATGCAGAAAATAACCTAATCCCCACTGTGAAGTACAGTGGTGGATCTGCAATGTTGCGGGGCTGTTTTTCCTCCAAGGGACCTGGGAACCTTGTGAGGATACATCACATGGCATCGTGGACTCCATCAAATACCAGGAGATTTTAGATCAAAATCTGGCTGTCAGAAGGCTGAAAGTGAGTCGTGGTTTGATCTGATCTTCCGGCAGGGCAATGATCCAAAGCACACCTCAGAATCTACACAAAAATGGTACACTGACAATAGAATCAAGGTTTGGCAATGGACAACCCAGTCCTCCGACCTGAACCCCATCTAAAACATGAGGGAGAGCTGAAGAGGGGAGTAAGTAAGTATGAACCAAAGCCTCTCGTTCTCCAACCTCATCAAACATTAAAGCAGAAAGACTCAGTGTTGTTACCTTGGTGAAGGGAGGGTGCACAAAGTACTAAATACAATAATTGTGACACACCTTCAAAACAAAAACTATTTTGCACTGAAGATTTGTTTTTCCTCTGATCAATGGTATCAGAATAAACTATATACTGTAATTTCCCAATTTTTCTAAGCAAAGAAGACATTTGATAAACAATAAACTGAATTTAGTCCTGCCACTTTTTGCTCATATTAATTGAGGTCGCCAATAATTCTGGTGGGCATAAAGCATTGGATTGCACTGTGACCTGTGCTTAGGTAGATGAGCCACCCAAGACTCTCATCAGTGTCATTTCTCAGGCAGATCAGTGAGAGAGAGTGAAGTTAGAGAAGAAATGTGTTTACGCACAGAACGGGCGCCCCGTTAGCCGATGCGGAGTTGCCGGTCTCATGTCGCAGTGTAACTGACCATAAAACGGGAGTCGTAAATACGAACGAGTCCACAGCGCCCGGGCTGGAGCACCCGACTGGGCAAATTGACTCTCTTGTCGAGGTTTTGATGGATTTTCCCGGGATCCTTACGTCTCCCCCATTAATTATTATTACCTTCCTCTTTACCTGTGTCCGGCCAGCACTGCAGGATGTCATTATAAAGCGGTGACATTTGCATTTAAAATGGTTATTGATTGGGAGGGAGCCGTTAGCATGCAGGAGCAGCGAGACTCCGGGGGATTCTCACAATGCGAGCGGGCTAACTCGAGCGGCTCGCCGCGCTGCATGACAAATCAAGGGTGACCTGCTGTAACCCCGCCGTCGGGTCCGGAACCGCACGCTCCGTACTGTTAGAGAGGAGACGAGGAGAGGTGAGGAGAGGTGAGGAGAGACGAGGAGAGATGAGGAGAGGCGAGGCGACTCGTTGATCCTTCTGCGATCAAGTTTCTCTCCTGGCATTCACTGCCTCCCGGCGCCCCCGCCGCCATCGATTTTTGCAAGTGTACAGCCCGTCGCCAGAGTGGTAGCTCCCTCGCATCGATTCGATCGTCCGCCGGAAGTGAAGTAAAAAGGCATCACAGGGCGGGGCTCTGCACCCCCGGGCCACGCTAGAGGCAGAGCAGGCCATAGATTAGGCAAACGCAACTCGCCCCCTCAAGCTTAAATAACAGGCGGGCCTCCTTTGTTATTGAACCCCCGAATTGCTTTTGTAAATACCCGGCTGTTCGTATCGACTCTGTCGTATGTAAGTCATGCCCTGCATGAATCATTATCAATCCCTCTCAAAAGGATCGACCATTTTACGCGACTGAAGAAAACGGGCTATTTATAGAAAGCTGCATCAATAACCTCTGCAAAAATAGTCACGTCATAATAATTAATCCGATGTCGCCTCGGGGTATTCTGTAATTTGAGCTTTCTCAAGGTCCGGCACACAACTGTTCCAGTGTCGGGGCTGTGGTGTTATTCTGTAACTTTGCCTAGGGCGAGCATCACATTCACTGTCTTTGTCTCTCTCTCTCTGCTGCTCTCTCACACACACACGCACGCACGTACGCATGCACTCATGTAAAAGCGTTCCCAGCAGCACCCGACCGTGACACCATGCAGTGACCGCAGACGACCAGCTGGTGGCGCAGTTCACTCAGCGCAAGTCGCAGATGACGGACGCCGACGCATCAAACTCACGCTGAGCCGTCGACGGGAGAGTCCGTCTACAACAACGGCTTTTTTGGGTGCGCGCACCCGTCCATCCCACAATGCCTTGCAAAGATAACTGAAGAAATCCGAACATTAGTCAGAGTAAATGTGTCCCCTGCCCATGGCGTAGGCAGACTGTGGGCGCACAATAAAGCAGCTGCGCCCGTGTTATGGCGGGGGGGAAGGCGAACGTGGGCAGCCTTGCGAGGCCGCTGGCCACAGCTGGCACCGAGACAGCGATGATTCCGTTCCGGAGGAGCTTTATCGGGACGTGTCACCCAGCAGGCCCGTGGTTTTATATTTCTGCATCATTCATATTCTCCACCATATTGTCCTGCTTTAGGCCAGCAGATGATGAGCTGAACGCTGAACCACAACCTGAGTTGAATATCTCTTCCAAAAAAAAACAGCATTGCAGCATCTCCATCTTCAAAGTAAGTTTTCCTACTCAAAACTGCCTTCTACTGGCCCAATAACACCACTTCCTGCAGCAAACCGGCTTCCCCACAAGGACTCCCATGCTAGCATTAGCCAAGCCCATGCCCACTGAGCTTCAGCTATGGGCCAGGAGAAAGTTCCAGGGTGGTATGGCTAAATGGCACACCCACTGAACCTCTAACTGAATTTGGGGCGCATCATCATTTGCTTGGTTGTCTCACCTCTGACTAAAACAGAAGCCATTTGTTTGATGCTAGTCTCACTCAGGTATGTGACCCTGAATGCTTCCTCGTGCATCACAGAGGGAGTAAAGGCGGGGTGGGCGGGACAACAGGAGGAGTCAGCTTCAGCTCCAGCTTCATACAGAGAGCCAGCTTCATGCAGAGCGCCAGCTTCGTACAGAGAGCCAGCTTCATACAGAGAGCCAGCTTCATACAGAGAACCAGCTTCATACAGAGCAGCCAGCTTCAGACAGAGCAGCCAGCTTCATACAGAGCACCAGCTTCAGACAGAGAACCAGCTTCAGACAGAGAACCAGCTTCATACAGAGCACCAGCTTCAGACAGAGAACCAGCTTCATACAGAGAGCCAGCTTCAGACAGAGAACCAGCTTCATACAGAGACCCAGCTTCAAAAAGAGCTCCAGCTTTATACAGAGCACCAGCTTCAGACAGAGCTCCAGCTTTGGACAGAGAGCCAGCTTCATTCAGAGAACCAGCTTCAGACAGAGAGCCAACTTCATACAGAGAACCAGCTTCATACAGAGAGGCAACTTCATACAGAGAGGCAGCTTCAGACAGAGAACCAGCTTCATACAGAGAGCCAGCTTCATACAGAGAACCAGCTTCATACAGAGCACCCAGCTTCATACAGAGAGCCAGCTTCATACAGAATGCCAGCTTCATACAGAGAACCAGCATCAGACAAAGAGCCAACTTCATACAGAGCCAGCTGCATACAGAAAGCCAGCTTTATACAGAGAACCAGCTTCAGACAGAGTACCAGCTTCATACAGAGTGCCAGCTTCAGACAGATAGCCAGCTTCGGACAGAAGGCCAGCTTCATACAGAGAGCCAGCTTCATACAGAGTATCAGCTTCATACAGAGCCAGCTTCATACAGAGAACCAGCATCATACAGAGTACCAGCTTCATACAGAGAACCAGCTTCATACAAAGTACCAGCTTCATAGAGAGCCAGCTTCATACAGTGTATCAGCTTCATACAGAGCCAGCTTCATACAGAGAACCAGCTTCATACAGAGCCAGCTTCATACAGAGTATCAGCTTCATACAGAGCCAGCTTCATACAGAGAACCAGCTTCAGACAGATAGCCAGCTTCATACAGAGCCAGCTTCATACAGAGAACCAGCTTCAGACAGATAGCCAGCTTCATACAGAGAACCAGCTTCATACAGAGAACCAGCTTCATACAGAGCGCCAGCTTAGGACAGAAGACCAGCTTCATACAGAGCTAGCTTCATACAGAGCACCAGCTTCATACAGAGCTAGCTTCATACAGAGTATCAGCTTCATACAGAGCCAGCTTCATACAGAGAACCAGCTTCAGACAGATAGCCAGCTTCATACAGAGAACCAGCTTCAGACAGATAGCCAGCTTCATACAGAGAACCAGCTTCATACAGAGCGCCAGCTTAGGACAGAAGACCAGCTTCATACAGAGCTAGCTTCATACAGAGCACCAGCTTCATACAGAGCTAGCTTCATACAGAGCGCCAGCTTCATACAGAGAACTAGCTTCATACAGAGAACTAGCTTCATACAGATAACCAGCTTCATACAGAGCCAGCTTCATACAGAGAATCAGCTTCATACAGAGAGCCAGCTTCATACAGAGAACCAGCTTCATACAGAGAACCAGCTTCATACAGAGAACCAGCTTCATACAGAGAACCAGCTTCATACAGATAGCCAGCTTCGGACAGAGCTCCTGCCGTTTATTGCGGCTCACTGCTGTTCTCATCTTGTGCCCCTGCGTTTATGAGCTATCCGTACAGCCTGCAGTCCATGAGTCTGTAATGCGGCAGCGTATTACCCAGCATCGCTCCCCATGTCATAAAGAAAAGCAAAATAACAGTTTTCATTTTACAGATTGAATTCTGAGGACCGCACATAAATTCCAACAAGACAATTCTCACAGGGCACACACGCTCACATGCTTTACCTAATTAAGAAAAGGTTGCAAAAGCAAACAACTTAAAGTTTCAATGACAGCAGAAGAAGGGAAAAAGGGACTCTTTTGGAAATATATAAAAAATTTAAAAAAACCAAGGCTGTCAAAAAATAAAATCAAACAAAATATTGTAAAGGTAATTTATAGCAAAAATGTATATTTTACGATAGGATTTTGCGAGCATCATGCCACCAATCAGCTTGGAGCCTATCTAAAAATGTGGCTGCAGAAGCTGATTGGCTAATAGATGGTCACACCTCTTTTTCACAAATTGTTGGCCACTCATTTTTCAGTATTATTCGGTAGTGCCTAGCTTCTTTCCTATACTGTGCTCTTCAAGAAACAGAAGTCACTGCAAGTGGTGCTTTTGTAAAGACTCAGGGTCCATGATGTAGGTCACCAGTTTCTGAAAGTTGACATTCCTGGACGTAAGCTTTCTGCCCAAAATATTTTTTTTCATACTCCAGTCCACATTTTAAAAGAATTTTCTTTTTTCCAATTTTTCCCCTTTTTTCTCCCAATTTGGTATCCAATTGAACCCGATGCTATTCAATTCCCCCCATGTAGTAACCACTTGAGAATCGCCACCGTGGCGGCCTTTCCAGTCCACATTTATGCAATGCATTTGATCAATGTTAATACAGACTCTCACTTAATATTGAATGGCTGTTTCTACACAATCATCGTGATTTGTGCTAAAAAGGAACATGTAACAAACATACCAGAGCATACTCCAAATGCTGCATTGTCAATAAACAGTTTCGTTTGTTGACACTTAATGAGAAATAGCCTGTGGATATCTGCAAATCATTCTACAAATGTCCATGCAAGGTAATAAAATAAACATTTATTTCAGTCTTGGCCATAAAAATTAATCCAACATAGTATTTCCTTCCAAATTATAGCCATCGCAGAAAATATATCCCTTAATAGCTTTTAAAATTATTTTAGTATTCTTTTTTGGTTTATAGATTCTCTGGATGAATAAAATAGATATTTTGAAAAGTCAAACTAAATACTTCCGTTTTTGAAAATAGTATTGAAATAGTAGTGTTTCAGTGCCAGCAGTGAATTGTGGAACAAACGGCATTGATTTATGAACAGAGGCTTGTTCTATACAGATATATCAAGGCACCCTTCATTAAATGGGAACAAGATCAATCTTTTTGGACGTTCTTTTTAACCTTTTTTATATTCTTATTGCTGCCAAGCATGCGATACCAGGATCAGTGGGTGCACCAGTTTTGCTAACTGACAGTGCTACCTGTACCTGGGGGGTATTTCACAAAGCAGGATTACTGAGTTAGCTGGATAACTGCACTGAGTAAAACCCAAAGAAGGATTAGTGAGTTAGCTGGATAACTGCACTGAGTAAAACCCGGAACCCTCCCAAACCTGGAACGTGGGCTGAAGTGAAAAGAGCTGTTTCAGGTTTTACTCAGTGCAGTTATCCAGCTAACTCAGTAATCCTGCTTTGTGAAACACCCCCTTGGAGGTTAGCATTTTAAGCAGGAGGCAGGTGAGGCCAGCAGGAGGCAGGTGAGGCCAACAGGAGGCAGGTGAGGCCAGCAGGAGGCAGGTGAGGCCAACAGGAGGCAGGTGAGGCCAACAGGAGGCAGGTGAGGCCAGCAGGAGGCAGGTGAGGCCAGCAGGAGGCAGGTGAGGCCAGCAGGAGGCAGGTGAGGCCAGCAGGAGGCAGGTGAGGCCAACAGCATGTGGAAGTCACAACATACTGTAGTGTCTGGACTGGGCATTGTGCTCATAAGCTGAGTAAGACGCTGAGTTCTATGCTTAGATGCATGGGTTTGTCGAGGATAAGGGCAACTGCAAAGCCACATGACTAATGGTCTGTGATATTGTTGATATGCATTTATGCACTGATGCAGCAGAGTATTAATATGCTGCGAAAGCTGTTGCATTTTCCAATATTATCGGAGGCAGACGGAGCACGAGCTCGGCTCTATTTAGCTCTGACACTTTAATGCATCCAAACACCGTAAAAAATAAATAGTTCACATTCATAAAAAGTTCAGTGAGTTAATATAAGTGTTTAGTGAATTAAAGTCATTCAGTGCAACAGAAGATTTGAGTCCCAAATAGCAAAAAAATAAAAAATAAAAAAAATAATAAAAAAACCCTAATATAACTAATTGCCTTATGCCCCCCTGGTGGATAAATATGGTAGTGTTATTTCTGAACCAGTCTTGTAGCGGTCACGGTTTTTGTAGGTTGCCGCCCCTCTTCTGCGGAGATTTCCATCGCGGCTTCGGGACGCCGTCCTTGCCGTGTTTTCCCGCTGTCCCGGCACTTAGTGAGATCACCTGTTCAGGTGTTCTTCCGGCTTTATAGGCGCTGCGTCTTCCTGCCTCGACGCTTTTGTGTGTCGTTCTTGCCACGCTAAGCCAGGTAACGACGGTATAGGATTTGGCGACCACTTGTTCTTTTGCGTTTGCTAGAAGTACACGTGGGGTCTGCCTTAGTGAGCTCGGCGTTCTCTTTCCTTTTAGAGTTTTCGTTTTCCTTTCTCACTCATTTCCTTCCTTGGTTTTCTCTCTCCTATCTCTGTTGAGACAGTACCTTTGGTTTCGGCTCGTTTCCGTTACCTTTTATTTTTTAGCTCTTTGACTGTTATTGAGCGAGAGGCTATTCTGTCCTTTTCTTTTCTCTGCTCCAGTCTTCGTGCTTCGCCCTGTTATTTGGGGTCGTTTTTGGTTTGGTTTATGCCGGGATTCTTATTCCCTTATTTGTTTATTTTCTCTGCTTGAAACCGAGTTCTCGCCCACTTATCTGGGTTGTTACATTTTGGCTGTACGCTGGGAGTTATATTCCCTTGCTGTTTATTTCTCTCTGCTCCGTTCGCGGATTTCTGTTTCCTTCTTTAGTGGTTGTTTCTCACGCTTCGTGGAACAACTTTCAGATCCCCTGTCAGTCGCGTCTGGTTCTCCGAGCCCAACCCCTTACAGTTGCTGTCGTTGCTCGTCTGTGGTTTCGGCTGATGTTGTCTCCACCCATTCCCTGTACAAGACCCAGCCCTCTGACAGACAAAGAGGAGGATCACTCCCAAACCCTGTTGTCCAAAGCATGAGGTAAGAAAGAGTGCCATACACCAAAAACTTAGTACCAACCCCACCGCCCCACCCCCCCCTCCATCCATGGCCCCGAGTTTCGAAAAGATGTCAGGGGCAACACAGCTTTGAACATCTTCTGGACTTTTGCTCCTTCAAATTACTTTATGACTTTCTGTGCAGTTAGGGGTTCCGACCTCAGGGGACGATTTTTCAATCCCTTTTCCCCACGACCCAGACGATGTGGCAACATGTTGTTTTGTGCGCGCGCGTGTGTGAGTGAGTGCGCGTGTGTGTGCGAGTGAGTACGCGCACGCCTGCGTGAGATGTGGGTTCCACGAGTTGAGATTCCATTTTAAGAACCCCACACCAATGTATTTATTTTCTGTACCTGAACTTGCGCGTCCGTACTGCAGTGCTTAGACTACATCGGCCTTGCATCGTCTTCAAACTGCTGAGTATGGAAATGCACGTTGACCATGGCAACCGGCTGCACAAAAGTGCAATACATATTTGATGACACCAGGAGGGTTTGTTGCTGCAAACAAACAAAGTGACAGTTTGTGCAACACTCACTCAAAAAAATGATTCTTTTCCCACATAAACATTAAGCATACAATTTAAAAATGTATTTTTATCCATATAAATTAAAGACAACATAAATCTGTTTATAATCCAGAATGAATCTGATTGAATCAGATAAAATCTATTTAATTATTCCACTGGATCCCACAACCTGAAGAAGAAACATGAATTGAAATGTCATCTTTGGCATTGGAGTTATGTGATCAAATTGGATGGAAAATTGACATGTAATTGAAATGCATAACTTTTAGGCCTAAATATTTTTTTGAGTGAGATGTGCTTCTAACTAAATCACTGTAATTATAAACTAGAAACACAGACATTTAAAAATATTGAAAAAGCTGATGCTTATTGCCAATGTTTCTGCTATATTAATAATTGTGATATGAAGTTACCGGAGTGGCACATGGTGTCCAGTTACTGCTGTTACAGTCAGTGTGTTCTCTGCAGTATGATGTAGGATTCAATGTGTCACGTTTTACTGGCTTACGTTTTGGGGATCGACAATATAAGGACAATAATCTATCCATCTAATCTATCCAATCTAATTATCTACCTGTCATGCCAATCAATCAAATCAGGTGCAGAATCATTCAAATTCAAGTTTTTATCCTCTCCTCTATCGCACTCACAGGTCTCAATATTTATTTTTTAATAAATAGGTGCTATATGTTGATATAGGTGCCAATTACAATATCAATACGAATGTATATACTTGGCATGAATTTTAATTGTATGTTGGTTAGGGGGGAGTGGTGACCACCGCGACAGTTTTTGCTCCAGGCAGACAAAGACTAGGATGCAACACCCAGTCACGTGCCGCATTCAGTAGGCTACAGTATATATACACACTATTACATTTGACGCACGAGAACCATAAAATGTAAGCACGCCTTTACGTGTCCTGAGGGCGAAAAAAGACAACGTGCATCTCGGAGTGAAAGAGGCTCACTAATGCAGTAGCAGGACGGTACGGTTATTGAGTGTAGCCTGCAGGCAGAACTGGTCGCGCTGTTGTCGAGAGTGATTTGTAATTAAATGTGGTACCTGGTGTATTGGTGACGTGGGCGCTGAAGTGGCGCGAGAGAGCGACGGGGGCGGAACCTCGCAGGGTCTCCGGCTGAACGCAGGGGGTTCTCTGATTCACTGCCAGTAGCCTACTGAAACACTCAACAGCTGGAGACGGCATCGCTGGGTGAGTACTGTTCTGTTGGACAATGATCGTTATTCTATCCCTCCTTTGTGTTTTGAGTCGCTGCAGGACGTTTTAAATTTCCATTTGTTATTTCAGTGTCGAAACATCATAGCTTCAACATTTTCTCCTTCACATATGTTGAGTGTTTTTCTTTCGCTTGGAAGGAGGCACGAAAAACCAAACATTTATTTTGCAATTACTCCGTACATGTAGTACATATGCATTTTTCGCAATTAAATCGTATGCACATTTTGTTTGAACATGTCTGTTTGTTATAAGTTTCCAAAGCGTCTTTAAATTGAACAATTTTCTCACTTCAGCGAGCATATCCTATTGAGCAGTGTCAGCTGTCCGTGGTGCTGAAACAATCCGTGTGCAGCGAGCGGAATATCTCGTGCCGCGTATACTTTGAATTCATGCTAAAAGACGTGTGTCTCCGATCTCTCCCTGTCAGATGGATTAGTTTATAATGTACAGTACAAAAGCATAAAAGTACAGCGACATTAATTAACGTACTATTTTAAGTTCATGAGTTGAATTTGGTTAATTGCCTTTTCTATTTTGGCAAAGACAGCCTTAGATTTGTAAGGAGGGCGATCAATAATTGATCTTTGTATACACTTCACTTTCCTTGTGTCCAGGGCGACGTTCAACTGGACAATGTAATCAATGTAGTTCTGAGCGACAGTAGAACCTCTGGTGGGGACCGGAACGTCCAGTTTTTCCAACTGAATTCCAAACAAACTAAAACAAATAAACAAAAGAATATTGTTCCCCCACTACAGAACACCCCAATGATTACAGAACATGTCTACAGTCGTCGGGAGAAGCAAGATGATTGACACCTCTCTCTTGCCGATCTTGACGGGTGAAAGAGCCGTCCCTCCGTCAGTCAGAGTATGGCTGTCTCAATAGCGGGAGGCAGGAGAAGGAAGAGCATCGGGAATGAATCCCCGCGGGAAAGCGCAAGGCTCGGCTGTCAGGCTTGCGACGACCAGAGTGGATAAGCTGTAGTCTTTTCTCGTGACAAGGACAGGGATAGGCTACTAAGGAGAAGGAAAAGATCAAACCAGCTGGCGTCAAAAAAGAAAAAGAAAAAAGACAGGCGTCATGGGGATACAACACCTTTTGCTACTTTTGATATATTTGGACCCGCTGAATGTATTATGTGCGGCTACGGGAAAGAAAAATAAGAACGTCCCCAAGCGGAATCAGAAGGCGAAGGAGCTGAACAGCACCGTCGTTACAACGCCGACTACCCGCAGGATCACGCAGGTCCAGCCGCCTGCCACCGACAACCACGAGACGTGCCTGGGTTACTACGACGTAAGCGGGCAGTTCGACAAAGAGTTCGAATGCAACAACACGGACCATCTCTATTGCTGTGGGAGTTGCTTCTTGCGCTTCTGTTGTCCACTTAAGGGGAACCGTTTAGACCAGAAGACCTGTACAAACTTCAACTCCCCTGAGTGGGTGAAAACTCAGCCTCCCTCACCTGTGCCGACGGGTGACACTTACGATCCAAATCTGGATCAAACGAACACAACGGTCTACATCACCTGTGGGGTCATAGCTTTTATCATCACCCTTGGGATTTCTGCAAAAGTGGCCTATGACAAAGCTACAAGACCCCCGCAGGAAATGAACGTCCACAGGTAAGCAACGGGATTTGAACTTAATAAGCGTGAACTTAATAAGCGTGCACCTCTGTGTGCACCTCTCTTATTGCATAATAAAAGTGAATTACATATCATTTCACTTACCAGAACCCTTTAACTGCTAACTATACGGATGTTAAACATATTCCGTAGGTTTCATATGTATATTGTGTCCATAAAAGTAGCCTAATAGTTTAATATTACGCCTATGTTTAACCGTGGTGCTATTTTAAAACGTTAAACTAGAGCAGGTCAGAGAGACGTCTGCAAAAAAAACACATTGCCCCGTTTTAGCTCGTCCATATAGGCTACACGCATAAAAAGCACAAAATATTTTCATCTAAACGAGAGCGAGAGCGAGAGAACAACTAGAGTTGAAAAAAAAACTGCATCCGAACACCAAACCTCGTAATACAAGCATCCTGCATCAAATAGCCTCAATCTTCGTAGAAATTCAAATAACTCTCATGGGAATAATTGATATTATTTCTACACGAGGTCAAGTGCGTGTAATCAGACATAAATTGTTTGAATGTTTGGCGATTTAATGTTATTGATTCTAATATTCCAGCTATAAATTGAAATTAATAGTTGATTAAACTGTCCCGCTGATGCCCTGTTCCGTTGTATTATATATGCATTATCCATACCATGTAGGCGACCTGTAATAGGCTACAGGTAGGTGGAGGAGGGATGAGGGTTACCCGCGGTCAGTCCTTAAATCTGCTTGAGAACAGAATATGTGAGGAAAAAAAGTTACAGGCGGATTAAGATGGAACTAGGTGAACTGATTGCCTCCGTGACGAATGAGAAAGAAATCGTTTTCAGGGCTGTTAAGATAACCGCGAGGGTGGAGGAGGTATACGCAATTCTCCCGAATTCCCCGCCAGACGATCATATACTTCGTGTCCCGAACACATTTCTTGGGTCCCTCGGAGTGTTCGACACCGAGCAGCTTAAGATGTAACCGAGCCAAGAAAACTTTAAAATGTAGAAGAAGAAAAAAAAACACTCGATTGTAATCGATTTACGCATCTAGAAATTCTGTTTTATTGCAAAATATCATTTCAGAAAACAAGGGAGCTACATATAGCGGTGAAATATTCCGAAATTAATCTTTCCATGTTTCACATGTAGGCTACATCCATATCATTTTTCTAATGGTTCCTTAATTTTGGTTGATAAGAACATAGCATAGGTTAAAATTTCAAGCCTCCTCCTGGTCGTGTCTTCTGTAACCTCAGCAGTTTCGCCTGCTGCCAAGAGCTGGGTGAGGGAACCCTGTAGTGATATTGATCTTTGTGCATTAGAACTAATGCACGTTAGGTAGGAAATAAAAATACATTCAATAATGCGATTAGCAACATACTTTCCCCAATGACCATGTATTAAGAGAGATATTGCAGATTTGTCACTGTGTTGTAAGCACTACTGGAGAGGTACTATCAGTAAAAACAGCTCTCCAAAGTATCAATCAATAGATTTGAGCTCTGTAGGAGGACAGAGATAAAAGGTTTGGCACAGTCACAGAAGAAGGTCCGCATATGGACCGGTGTATTCTGTACTGCAAGGGTAAGGTCTCTGCAACAACAGAAAAAAACAAAAAACAAACAGGAGAGTTTCTCTCAAATTGCCACACTTGACAATCAACCAACAAAACAAAAACTAATAAAAAATTTTAAAAACACTTATTTTGTGGTGCCATTTGTCATGGCCGAACAGAGGCCGAGACATCTGGCTTCTGCAGGGACACAGTGTGGGCGGAGCCACAGTTACATCCTGTCATGCTTCTGTGATGTCACAGATGATAGCTTGACCCCCCCCCCCCGCGTGATACAAGATGGATTACCCCCTAAGCCCGGGGAGTCCCGATTCTTTCTTATCACGAGTCGCATCGCCTCGCACGACCACATGACTTCACAAACGAGGCGAGTTTCTGCACAAGTACCGTTTCTTAGCCCCGCCCCCAGAATTGAGCTAATGCCGTACCCACAGCGTCGACTCCCTGTTCGGGGCACCCAGATGAGATTCAGAGCTTATGGAGTGACTCTTCCATTATGGAGAGCTGGCTTTTTGGGAGCCGGGTGACTGAACGCCTCTTTGTAACGGCAGTGGTGAAATTCGGCAGTAAATGAGTGCTTTAGAAAGAGTGCCACAGACTGCGCCAGCTCTATTAAACTCTCTATTAAACTCTCTGTGAAGCCTTCTCTCTGGGTGAAGGGTCGACTCGCGATCAGGTTCACTGCAAAAACACTGCTTTTACAATAAGATGCCACATGCTTAAGACGCCTTTTTTGATGCCCTATAAACAGTTCCACCAGCGCTGCTAATTTCCAACACAGTTGGGAAGCGGCGTTTTTTGAGAACATACGGAGAGGAAAATTGCAGTCACTAAACGAAGGCAGCAGTATGCTTTTCACAAAAGGAAAAAAAGGCTTTTTTAAAAACGTTTTTAGTTAAGTTCTCTCACACATTGGTTCTCTCGCCACTGGCAGAGATGTTATGTGTGGTGACTCCCATCGCTGCTGTTGAAGGAATATAGCCGTGCCCTTTCTCCATCTTTCTTTTTTTTAATAAATATTGATGGGCTGCTGCTGTTTGAGTCTGCAGTGCTGGGCTGTGTATGACCTGCCTTTGCAGAACCACTTAAGGTGACCCGGTGAGGAGTGATCAGGAAATCTCCCCCAAGGCAGTGGAACCCACTCTTACCAAACATATGAAACTGCTGCTGCTTCAAATCTCTCTCCTTCTCATAAAGCGTGCTCGCGCACACGCACACGCACGCGCACGCGCGCGCACACGCACACACACACACACACCTCTACCTCTCAAAGCATGCACGCACACACACACGCACGCTAACGCGCACACGCACACGCACACACACCTCTACCTCTCAAAGCATGCACGCACACACACACGCACGCTAACGCGCACACACACACGCACGCTAACGCGCACACGCACACACACCTCTACCTCTCAAAGCATGCACGCACACACGCACGCTAGCGCTCACACACACACACACACACACGCAGCTCCCTCCCATAAAACACAAAACACACACACACCACTCTCCCTCTCATAAAGCACACACACACACACACACACACACACACCTCTCTCCCTCTCATAAAGCAAACGCACACACACACACACCTCTCTCCTTCTCATAAAGCGTGCTCGCGCACACACACGCACGCTAGCACACACACACACACACGCAGCTCCCTCCCATAAAACACAAAACACACACACACCATTCTCCCTCTCATAAAGCAAACACACACACACACACCTCTCTCCCTCTCATAAAGCAAACACACACACACACACCTCTCTCCCTCTCATAAAGCAAACACACACACACACACCTCTCTCCCTCTCATAAAGCAAACACACACACACCTCTCTCCCTCTCATAAAGCAAACACACACACACACACCTCTCTCCCTCTCAAAAAGCAAACACACACACACACACACACACACCTCTCTCCCTCTCATAAAGCACACAAAAACAAACACTTGTATACAGTTGCAATAACTATATGATTTACTTCATCTTACTGTAATCTGTGGTGCAACCCTTTCATACAAAAAGGCCGTTTTTTATTTTGATTTCAGAGTGAGGTAGGCAGTGAGCAGGCTCTTGAGGAATCCTCTTTTAATAGATAATAGTGTCTGTTTTTATAAATAACTTTTTGATCTCTTTTCCTCATAAACAAGCATGACAATTTAATATCAGCCACTGAACCTTGTGTCTTAATAACAAATGGCGATAAAGGCCCCTTTTGGTGGAATTGTCGACTGGGACAGGAACTTTTTAAATGATTTTTCCTGCACAGAAATTTCTTCATCCACAAAACATTTTAAATCTCACCAGCAAACAAATTTCAATTTCTACAGAGGGCCTAATAGATCTTTTTTAAAAATCATTGCTTCAGAATGAACATTTCAGATGATGAACAAATGATAGGATAGCTCTGTGGGGTCGCTGGGCACCTTTGTGCATGTGTGCTGGGAATTAATGCCCTGTTATAATGTAGTTATGGCCGGGGGTCGTTTTTAGATATGCTTTCCCCAATACGGTCTTGCATACTGTATACTGACATCCAAATTCTTAAAGCTGCACCTTTGGCTGGCAGGATTGCCCTCCTCCAAAATATAAACCCAGGAGAACTGGGCCGAGCCCGCCACTAATCTGAACTCAGATCGGCCATCTCATTGGCACAAAGTTCCCGTTTTTAAGAGAGGCCCAAATTTGAATGGGAATTATTAGCAATGGTTTCCTGCAGGAATGGAATGCGAGATATCTCTCTTGGCATTACTGTTCGAACCTGAGTGCGACTACAGGTTATCTACCTCTTAAATAATGAGGGGACTCAGCTTTCTTACTGAGTGAATGAGGCACATAAAAATTAGTTCAGTGGTCTCCCAATTCAGCTAGCCATTGGTTCTGTACATCAGAGCAGGGCTGTGTCCATACCAACGAGTATGCTTGTTGAGTACACTAGATGAGAAAGTTGTTCAGTAGGTTGAAAGCCCCCGCATGATATACTTACTTCCGGGGTTTCGCAGAGCATATTTGGGAGCATCGTTTTCAAGAGCAAACATTTTGGTCGCACAAATATGACATGCAGCTTCGATTTAAAAATGAGGGGCAGCTTCGTTGCCGTTTTCCTTCAACGACAACGACGTGACGTCTTACGACACTTCCCCAGAACAGTTGGAATATAGTATCATATTTTTTCACATGCTGCAAGTCGCATACTAAACAGCACACAGCTGCTAGTACACAGTACACAGGAGACAGGATGCAGTAGATAGGGCTCTGATTAGGACACAGCCCACAGAGTTGTGATAGTACACTGGATAACCTCAGTTGCTGCAGCCGTGACATTCACAGACCCACGAGTGTTCTCTTGAACCCAAAGCCAACAAATGAGATTTTATCGATTTGATGATAAATCATCTTGAGAAAGCATCATTATATTATTATTTTTTTTTTTTACACGTTACATTATACTGTGCAATGTTTTCCACTCTAAGCTGTTAAAAAGAACTTGAAAAATTAGTTTTGTGTTCAAAATAACGGGGCCTAATAAGCCTTCTGTAAATAAAATCAGATTTTAGAAGACTGTCCATGCCAACGCACTACACTAGGTGATGCATGCAAGCCCTTTAACTTTGCCTCAGTTTGTACAAGTAAATAACAGACTTGGCCAGAGTTGAAATCCTGAGATATATATATATTTTTTTTAGTAACTTTTAAATCACACATGAGAAATGGGAAAGTAAGTTTCATTATTCACACTTAAAGGACAGAATGCTCAATCACAGGCAGCCATGGTTAAGATTGATGTGTTCGGTAATGAGGTAATAGGCTGGGAGAAAGTAGAAATTTAGTAATTTCCCATATCTTTAGAAATTTCCCATATTTAGACCCCCCCCCCCCCCATGCGCATAAGAGCAGTAATAGAGAAGTACCAGCAATAATGTCTAATATAATATAATACATTATATAGATAAATAGAATAGATGGCCCTATTTACTTCTTGTAATAACAAGTGTAAGCACTGAGTTCTCAGAAACACTCAACAGCCATATAAACAAGGACTTTATTAACATGAATAAATGAATAAATCACAAGTTACTTTATTTTACAAAGGGAAAAAAATAACAAGAAACTTCCCCCCCCCCCAAGGAAAAGTTACTTACAAAAACAATAGCGCTTGGATAATGCAGTAATCTGTCCTATAGACGAAACCCAGATCATGCTAGTGCTAACTGTAGCCTAAAGTACGAATCGGTGATGCATGATTTGGTATCTATGATAACCAAGCTTTGCCAGTAAGGGTTTAAATGAGCAGATTATCCCCCCCCCCCACCTCATTACTTAACAGGGACTCCTTCAGTTGATTGGACACCTGCAATCTGCCCGCCAACTGTGTCAGATGTGCTTTCTTCCAAAATCCTCATTTCCCCCAAATTAATGCTGGTGTTGCAGGAATCGGACAAGTATAAAAATCATGGATGACAGTTGGTTAAAAAAAATTTGAAAATTGCAAAATGAAAGCATAGAATACCATCATACCAAACACTCATTCCGGAAACCTTTTCCCCCGATTTGACTTCTGTGAATCAACAGACTGCAATAAGCAAATACACAACAAAAAGAGGCCTTGATTTGAGGGTCAAAATGGTTGCGTGAACCAGAGTAAGGACTGTTTACAGCTCCCGTAATTAACAGCTTGGAAGAGTTTTTAATGGGTTTCACATGGCTTGTTTATTCAATTAAAACAACCAATGTGTTATGATCTGATTTGTGGTTTACTGTAACAATCAGGGAAAACAGAGGATGACCTGATTATGAGCTTACTCTCCACCGGCAGTCTACCGGCCTGTAATTCTTGTTGGGAGTTTAATAATCTCAACAGCGCTGCAAAGCATTAAAACAGATCTGTGCTAATCACGGGCTGCCAGCTTATCGCGGTATGGTACCGTTGATAGGGCGTGCAGAATAAAATCGAATGCATAAATTATTATAGCAGACACTTTCACTGAGACTCACCTGAATGACAGACACCGGGAATAAAGTCATCTAGCCTGCACAGTTTCAGCATGAGCTTGATAAAAAAAATTAATTTAAATTTAATTAAACACACACACTATCGGTAAAAAGTTTTAGTACACATTACTTTTCATTTAAGCAGTTTAACTTTTGTAAATAACATAAAATAGCACAAAGTAAAAAGTGATTAGTCAGAATTTAAAAATAATCGTTTACTTCGCAGGATGGTGACCTAAATTTTGGAGCTCATAAAAAAAGAGCCATATTTGGCTAAATAAACAAGCGAACAAACTCTTTCCATTTTCCCTCAAGAGAAGTATAAGCAACCTAGTTTGGGACGAGTTGGACAGAAAGGTCAAGGGGAAGCAACCCACAAGTGCAGCATGTCTGCGGGAACTTCTGTGAACTTTCAGAACCAAATGACTGCTATTATATAGTATATTAACCATAAGCTGGGATCAAATTTATCTGGTTGCTGCACCCACTAATGGAACATTCACTCTCAGTTGACAGACATACCTGTGCGAGTGTCTTCATTGAGTCAGGATTCCAGGTACATTGCCTTTCAAGACTGGTAGTTTTGAGTTTCGCATATGAAGAGAATTCTATCCTCACATTAAGTCCAAAGCTCTTACAAATCGGCTGTCTCATAGCAGCGCGCTGCGTTCTGTTCGAGGTGACACGACCCGATGTGACCCGACCCGATGTGACACGACCCCATGTGACCCGCTTTTTTGGATAATAACCTCAGCAATCACCAATCAATTACCTTGCATCCAGGATGCAAGGGCTTGTTAATTAAAAGCAAAATTGACATCTGAATCAATTTTATTCTCTGTCATCAATGCTCCTGGAGGAGAGACTAAAAGCAATGAATAAAATAAGTAAGTAGGTAAGTGGTTATAGATTTTTTTTTAATACAGTAGTAATTGGTAACTTACTACATAGTTTCCTGTGTGAGATTGATGTGAGAATGCAGATCTCTTTGCGGTAGTTCCTCAGAATGAACTGCAGAGTCATACAAAGTTTGGGGTTAGATTAGATCACAAATTATTGGGAGCAGCATAATGTTTGAACATCAAATTATGTGAAATGCAGATTCCCCTCCACAGCCAGCTGGGGCATCGTAAAATCAGGTCATTTTTTGTCTGTGGATAAGAGGCGATATAAAAAATTTTTTTAAAAACGTTTAAAAAAAAAAAAAAATGCATATCCACTCCGGACAAGAGAGGCTATTAATACGCACTCCCAATGTCACGCACGGTGTCATAGAAATAGAGAGAAAGAGAAGAGAAAGAGAGAGAGAAAGAGAGAGAGAGGGAACAGGAGGGAGGTGCATGCTGCGTGGCTGCTGTAACAGGTCGACTTTGACACAGTTAAGTGGCTAACCCAGTTTCGTTCCAAAACCAAGCTGCCCGCAGAGTCCATGCAGTCCGTACCTCACTTCTCGGCTCTAAGCACTTTACGTTCAGTGTCATTATGGTTGCGTGTCTGGTTTCACGAGCAGCATGTAGAGGCAGGCTGCAGGTGCCCCACCGATGAGGGTTTATTGGTGTGTTACGAGACGTGTGCACGGCAGGGCGAATCCCTCCCTGATTGGGCTAACGATACGGCCAAACCCATGCCACACACACATCAGGTCCGTCAGCCACAGCTGGCTGGATTCAATATCAAACTCTCCATCTCAGCCGCACATTGGAACAGTGTCCTGATTGGACGAGGCTCCAGCCGACTCGTTACATTTACAAGTCATAAGTTCTGCACGCAATTCGGTGACGATTCACCCCTCATTCTCTGTGGTAGTTGGATTAAAATTTTTAAAAACATACTTATTTTCAGAAAACACACAACAATGTTGTGAAGTGTGAACACCTATCAATGATTCAGCAGGGTCTGGTGGGGAGCTTAGAGGTGCTAGTATTGAAGCAAAACCACGCTGGAAGTTTCCGGGTGATCAGCTCTGGAGAGGTAGTCCCCAACCCTGTTCCAGGAGCTCTACCGTCCTGTAGGTTTTCATTTCATCTCTAATTTGACACACCTGTTTCTACTAATTAGCAGCTCAGCGACATCTGTTGAATGAGGTGCGCTTTGTTAGGGTTTGAGTGAAAACCTACAGGACGGTAGATCTCCAGGAACAGGTTTGGGGACCACTGCTCTGGAGGAACACATTGTGGAGGAGCCTGGAGACAGTGTTACCCCTCTTAATCCCTCAAGGGTAGATCCACCAGTTCTCAGGAAGGCTCAGTGGAAGGACAAGGCCAAAGAGCAGCTTAATATACCCCGAAAATTGTGTGATTCTCAGGACCTAAGCCAAGCAGACTACAGGATCACTTTGTCCCCAAATCCCAAATTGTGTGAACTAACCACACGTACCTAACCTTCTAGGGAGACCGTGGTATGACGATAAAATGGTCACTGTGCAATCTACCGTTAGAAGAGTATCGCGTTCACAGTGTCTTCTTGCGTCTCCCCTGCAGGGCACTGGCGGACATTTTGCGGCAACAAGGGCCCATTCCGATATCTCAGTACGAGCAGGATAACATGACGGCGGTGGACGGCTCGCCCAAGGAGAACACGCCTATGAGGACCTCCAAGAACCACTACACCCCGGTTCACGCTACAAAGCCCAATCACGGTGAGTGAACGTAATCCCTCTGTTATTCCTGAGGAATAGCACCGCAGCCGGGGGAAATTGAATCCCTGTCATGCATGGATTGAATTTGAATGACATTATTTATCGCCGTGGCAATTGAATTACACAGCTTCCACGCCGCTCCATATTTGCGGGATGTTGGGAGCCACTGAAACGGATTGCTTGTTAAGTATCTCGCTCAATGGCATACGTGGCCTGTGAAATTGACCCTTTTGCTGACGAGTTCTGTTCCTTAACCATGATAGATAAGGCCCCAATGCGAGCCCGAAAAAATGGCACCAGGGGGTAAACGGCCAGGGTCATTCACTATGCTACGGTGGTGTCCACAATCTTTGACTTACTACCGTAAGAAGTGCTAGGATAAAAGGGTGCATCTGAGGCAAGGCTCTACGGATGAAGGGACTCATTGATCTTTCCGGAAACATTGGCTGCTTATAAGAATTTTTTGCCTGCATCTTGGGAAACTGAACTGTGTATGGTAACATAAATTTAGACTGTCTCACCACACATTAAAATACCCTGGGCATTTTGGCACAGGAACTTAAAGTGACGTGTAATAAAAAAAATTATAATAATCAAATGCGATCATTAAAAAGGACTCTGAGAGCAGAAGGACAGATTTGAGAGCAGTGAAGATGACTGGAATCTTCTGGGACTTTTCTGCTTCTTTCAAGCTAGACCTGCGCCTGAACATCAAATGTAACTTTTTAACCCGAGTAGCTCGTCTGATTTAGGGGGTTTTCCGTTATCGCAGCTCAAATGGTGGACATCTTGGAAGAATCCCCTGTTTGAGACTGCCTCACTCTTGTTCTGCTTTGATACAAGATGCTGGCCTTATCTTATCTATCATTCCAATACCTCTAACTGCTAAGATATGTACTGCAGGTACATACTGTTGGTGCACATCCGGCTTGTTCAGAGTCATCAGTCTGGGAACATTGAAAAACTCTGAAGCTTTCATAACTTTAAAATACTTGGCTGTACTGCTGTAGTGTGTCCATAATCTGAGTGAAATTAACTTTCAAATATTTTGTACGTAATAAATTGAAAAAATGTAAACACTTGACAAATTATAACACCGATTTTTACATTCAGTAGAAAGCACTTTGCGGCTATATTGAATTTTGGCCTAGATATCCTCTTCTGGTTGTCAAGGTCAAGTCAAAATATTGGTCTCCATGGAAACAAACGTGGCTACCATTCGATATTAAAGTGTGGGAGTTGGCCATGTTGGCAAACCAACAGCTCTCGCAGTCCACAACCTTGGCCTCAAACCTCAGGAGTTTTGTGGTCTGGATTGATACAGTGAGAGCCCAAAGCGGTTTACAAACGTAGCATGATTAATGCTCTCCCAGAAAAACTCCAACCAGGCTTAGTCGTGATTTTTGTGTGAAATTACACCACTTAGAGCATTTAACCTTTATCCTGTTGACCAGCCGATGACATTTCTCTACTTCAATATGCATGAAATGGCACTATTTCTGAAGATTTCTGCAAAAAGACACGCCATATGTGATATGTCAAACAATACTTATAAAGATATTAAATAAAAGAGAAACATTTATTTTAGGTTCCTAATGAATACTCCCTACAAATCACGATTATCTATGAATGCATTTGTCAGACGGGCAGCGGTAACAGCAGAGTAATGATTCAGAGATGGGAAAGGGCAGTTACGCACATTTTTATTTATTTTTTTAACTGATTTACGTGCGTTTATGTAAAATGGCATCTGTTGATAACTTCTTTCTCGTCGATTGCCAAGTTCACCAATTAGCCAATGTTTCGATGACACTGAAAATGCACCCGTCTCTTCGTGAGAACGCAACACCACAAGACGAGCGACACACTGGACCCCCTGGGTTGTCGCATCGTGAGTCATCAAAATATTTACGGCGTGTTTAGTCAATTTTCAGCGGGTGTTTATTACAGGGTGGCCGGGTTGATTTAAAGATCTCAAGCCAAGCTGAACGAACGAGTCTGGAACAGACCCCCCCCCCCCCCCCGAAAAAACTACCAGAGCCAACTGGCATCTTTCAACAAAGCAGTCACTGAGGAAACCACAAATATGCCTCGTTCTAGTACATCTGGCACAATCTTAGAAAGAAAAAGAAAAAAAAAAAAGCCCAAATGCCAGTCGGCTTTTCAAATCCACGAATCAGCCGGTTTGGCAAATAAACTGCAAAGCTGGAAAGCACAGCTTGTTTGTGCTGTGGTCACACGATGTTGCACCCTATTGTGGTGAGCACCAGTGAGCCCATCAAGCCTAGGATCACCATCATCCGCACAGCCAAAATGGCGGTGTACATTTAACACCCTAGGGTGTTTATACGAGTCCATGGTCTCATATTAACACCCTAGGGTGTTAAATGTACACCAGCAGTGTTAAATATCACACACCAATAAAGCCTCTGAATCGATCTAAGAAAGGAAAATAAAAATGTGAGCTTAGGCTACTCATTTTGCAAGCAAAGCATAAAGGTTTAAAAAAAATGTATCCATGCAAATTATTTTTGGCATAAAAGTGTCTAACGGGAGTGGAGGGGGATCACAATTTCATTTTAATTTGGTCTCAGCGTTACCTCTGCCCAGCTAGCCAAATTATATTTAAAAATAAAAAATAAAAAAATAAAAACTTAGGTCGTAGATAGTTGTGAAAATGTTGTCTTCTTGGGTTATAAACGTGTCCTTGTAAATGCTTTCCTGTGGAAATACAGTAAAAGTGTTATCTTGACCTTTTTATAACACAGTTGTGCTTCAAGGCCAGTAAAACATAACCGGTGAAAAAATGTTGCTACAGTATTGTTAGTCACCTCAACTTTACTGCAGTGTTGTAAAAAATGTGTAATTTATTTGTGCTATTGCTTTCATGTGTACTGCACAAAGGTAATGCAGCCACATTAAACACACTGAAATTAAGAGAATGGCAGAAGGTTGATCCATACTGAAACGAGCACTCATCAATCACTTGCCTTTATATGAAACTCAAAACGACACAGTATTAGATCTTTCTTTAATGTTTATAAAACCAGATGCAAAGTAGCATCAGTGTGTACTTATACAATAATTATTTTTTCTTATTATTGGTAAGGACTTTATTCAGTGTGCACAGACTCAGCATATAGTGTCACTGTAGTTATGAAACCATATATTAATCAACCGAAATATCCCAACATATAGATGGAAATAGCAAAACATACAAAGGCATTTTCATTTATTTAACCAAGTAAAGTACTGAGAAAACACGCGCACACACACACACACACACACACACTTATCGTGCTCTGCCCTGTTTTTGCAGGCAGTTTTAAGTAAACTCATTAAATGCAGTTATTTAAGTAAGCCGAGCTGGGCCGTTTGATAATATCAGCGCATAAACGGCGCCCGCGCGCGGCTCATAACCAGCCCGGCTTTGTTATGTATTCTGCCCGGTAACCCACAGGGAAGTACGCGCAGAGCGCTTCCATACCAATTTCAGAGAGATGGAGCTTCATCTGATATCCCCTCTAATATCATCTTTTTCCTGGCTGCATTCTGTACTATTCTGATGGGTTTTTGTCCTGCAAGGCCTGGGGATACACTATCTTTAATGTCTGCAGCTGAGAGATATTGTGTAGGTGTGAAGTCAATGGTTTGCCAAAAAAATTCAAAACCCCCCCCTCCCCTCTCCTGCCCCTCTTCTCCCAAGCCTCAGGATCTTTTAGAAGGTGGACCGGCTCAAAAGGTGTACACACAAGAGCCCAGCTTTGCACGTTTTGGGACACATGGGGAAACGGGTCACATTATCCGTCCCTTTACCTTAAAGATACAGCTCTACAATGTATCTTCCAGGCTTGTTGATGTACAAAAAATGCAGTTTATTTTACAGATTCCAATGCACTGCTGTTAATTTTCATTGGAGTCAAGCAGCTCATTCTGCTGTTAATATCGTAGAAAGCTCAATAGTGGAATTCTTTTCTTTTCTTTTTTTTGCACTGAAAATATTTTTCTAAAATATCATATAAAAAGGTGGGCATTACACAATTACTGGGAATCGATCAAAAATTGCATACAACTGTGTGAGACTTCTATATTCAACGGGGGCTTCTCTTTGTATGCTTCATTTTGTAAGTCTAATGTGTCCTATGGAGGCTAGGAGTTTGAAGCACATATTCATCTTAAAATAATCTTTATTTGTATACTAGTTAAGGATCATACGAGAGACATTAGTGATGATTTGTGAAACTAGCTCAACCTTGCAGGAAACGAGACACAATTGGCAATGAGAGCCGCTAAGTCATCTGCCGCAAAAGCAGCCCGTGCAATTTCAGAGCTTTTTTACCATATATGTATCAGAGTGGTACTCCCCAGAAATAAAATCCAGATTTAAGCACTGGCATACCTCTCTTCATTTACAGCTGACTGGAGTTTATTCTTAGTTTTTACCCTTTCTCCTGCCATTAAACGCTGTACAGATCCATTATCTTGTTTCATGTGTGAAAGGCGAACAGTGATATTGGCGGCATATTCCTTAACAGGAGAGTTATATTATCTAATCCTGATGCCGGAAGACAAGCCCTATAGCTCTCTAAATCACCCTTAATGATATCCATTAATTTTCAAAAGATTTCCTGAAACATGGAGAGATGTTAATCCCCTGATAAGCGGTTTCCTGCTCAGATCATTGGAAAAGGGAATTGTCAGTTGTAGTTGGATGATGAGAATTTCTAAAAAATGTTAATACATATTTTTTTATACATAATACAGGAGGCAGGTTTCATGCTAGTGTAAAATTACCAAAATAGTTTATCATCTTAAGAACAGCTGGTGAGGAGGGTCTGTTGCAGTTAAATACACCATCACAAGCACCACTGTACAGCTAATGAGGTTTCATGTCAGGGGTGAGAGTAGAAAACCGGACAGCCTTAAAGGGTAACTACACTCTCGAACACTTTTTTTTCTCCCTGCTGTAAACGTGTTTGCATGCCTACCTTTTAATGAAACTTATTCATGCATTCTGTTATTTCAACAATTCTGAAATAATATTGTATATCAGATACAAGAAACTGGTAGAAAAGCGTCTTTGTGCTGCCCCCAATGGTTGAAATTTCCTTTCTGCTCCCCACACTGCCCCCGCTCCAATTGTGATGTCAGAGTACCTCTTTGGAGGTACCTCTACGCCAGGGGTCTTCAACCTTATCCCGCAAGGGCCGGTGTGGGTGCAGGCTTTTGTTCCAACCAAGCAGTTACACACCTGATTCTACTAATCAATCACTAGAGTCTTTGCTAAGGACCTTGATTAGTCGAATCAGGTGTGTAACTGCTTGGTTGGAACAAAAGCCTGCACCCACACAGCCCCTTGCGGGATAAGGTTGAAGACCCCTGCTCTACGCCATATGGATAATTGTTGTCGCCCACAACGGAAACAGCCGGCACCTGATTGGTTAGACCCGCTACGTTACTTTCGTTTCGCCTCCACGTTTTTTAAACCGGAACAACGTGGCGTCCTGTTCAATTCTCTTATTCCACCTAAGTAGTCCACTAAAATATGTTTCTGAAAATATTTGAGGTGAGACATAGGCCATGCAGTTGCTGAATCTTGATTCATATTTGATGTGCAATGTCTAGTTTGACAGTTTTATCCGAGTTATACTAAATCATTTGTACAATGTACGTTTATGCAAATGACAATGGACACAGCTCCTCCGCCCCCACCCCTCTCCCTCGCTCACCACACAAAGTATTTTTCAAAATTGTGTAGTAGGCGGAGACAGGCTGAGACAGTGGGTGTAGTTACTCTTTAAAGGATTTCCAGCTGGAAGATGATGAGGTGTCCCTAAAAAGAAGGGTACTTACACTGTGACCCCATTAAGCCCAAGTAATATTCCACCCAGGGGAAATTGACTTGATCAATAACCCCTTCTTCCGTTTTACCAAAAACATTTAGTTGGGCTAAAGAAAGCCAAAAAAGATTTATCTTGGGGAGGAATCCTGGTTCGTTCTGAGAACATGTTATCAAACAAATAAGTTATTGAAGTATCTTTGCTTGTTAAGTCTTTGAACGTGGAAATTGGGTTTGAGGTTCACCATGGTTTGATTGCTATGGACACATTATTAAATTACATTATTATTAAATGTTAATATAACCTCTCTATTTTAAGGAGGAGCCAAGCTATTAGTGGACTGCATGCTTTATAAAACATTTATAAGCAGACAGTGCTTGTATTTGCATTATCTTTGTGTAGGATTAAATAGATTTGCATAGTTCTTTTGATGCAAAGTTATTTATTTATTTTTTACATTAAAGTCTGACGGATTGGTCTTGTGTTATTTCACTGCACTTTACACATTGCGTTCTAGTTCCTACTGTTTCCACAAAGATTATCATTGTCCTTTGTGCTAGAGAAGAGCCTCTAAAGAACGCTTTTGCTATATTCGATAAGCGCTGGTTGTTTGTTGTCATATGGTCTCAATAAATAATTTGATTTAAGATTCCATTTCTTTCATAAATTCCAGGTAGGTCAATAGTTAGAGTTAAACCATCAGCTGTAAATCTGCAGCAGGGACAGTTATTAATATTTCTAAAAAAGACAGGGCCATAGTCTAACATAAGCACAGAGCCAATTTGGCAACTTTGTATGAATCCTGTCATTTACAAATTAATCAAAAAATGATGCATTATGTAATATTACCAATGGTGATGTAATATGCGTGTATATATAGGCATACAAGGTATATACATACAGTATGCAGGGTATAATGAGGTTTTTTTCCAACTTAATCTCTTAACATTTCTGGCCATGACTGCACTTTTTGTTTCTCTGGGGGTGGTTATATGTCTAAAAATCCACTCATTACAGTCTCCTTATTGGGCGCAGGCCTTCCAAACTGTCAACCGAGAGCAGGGGTGTCCAATCTTATCCAAAAGGGCCGGTGTGGCGACAAGCCTGTGCTTTAGCCCAGCACGAATACACCTGCTTCAACTAATTACCTAATCATGGTCTTCAATCACCACCTTCCTGAGTCGAATCAGGTTCTGGGGCTGCAACAAAAACCTGCGCCGGCACCAGCCCTTTCCGGGAAAAGATTGTGCACACCCCTGATCTACAGGTTGCCATCAGGGTCCAGATTGCTGGGGGCCTGTGTGATGGGCTCATATACATATACTGCTTCCCTGTAAACAGTAAGCCAGCTTAAAGTAAGCCAGCGTAGCTGAGAATCAGCCTTCTGCAGGAGGAGAATAATGAATTGTAGAGCCGCCCAACCCACTTCCCCTTTCACCGTGAAGGCTCTTTGTTGGTTAGATGCATTTTGCGCTCTCGTTATTCAATAAACGAGGCATCTTCTCCCGTCTGATGAAGTGATTCATCCCCTTTATATTCCATGCATGCGATGTACTGTGTAATCAGGGATTAATATCTCAGCTTTTCGCAAAAAAAAAGACTGGATGCCCAAATGCTCTAAACTCATCCTTATATTGGTTTGCAGTATTGGTTTAATACATTCTCTGGCACCTCACCCCAGTGCACTGTGTGCAAAGCTTTGCCAAATATTATACTGCCAATAGTGTTTCAAGATGAAACACGTTTTATTATTAAAAACATTGATGGTAACAGCTCTGCGTCTCACAAAGTGTCGGCACCAGTATTATTTATGGCTTCATAAAGCTAGTGGTCGAATGGCCAGGGTAAGGACATAAGCTTATTGTAGCCCCCTTTCCCTCTTGTTAACATTGAGAGCTGGTAATGAAAGGCAGTGTACAACTGTATTGTAAATCACTTAAGTGCACACATGCGGTACATTCGATGTTATGAACCTTGTTGTAAAAATGGATTCTA
Organism: Synaphobranchus kaupii; assembly: GCA_029718625.1. Classification (NCBI taxonomy): domain Eukaryota; kingdom Metazoa; phylum Chordata; class Actinopteri; order Anguilliformes; family Synaphobranchidae; genus Synaphobranchus; species Synaphobranchus kaupii. Next base: position 24,532,071 of record CM056387.1, read on the forward strand.
AAAAATGACACAACAAAATGCTCAACAGGGCCAAACTTAGCAGGCAGTAAAGGACTTAGCAATAATAGGCCATCTGAAGGAATGGAAAAATATTATTGATAGAATTTTACATAAATGGCATCAGTTATCGAGGATTGAAAGAGGCTTCAAATTTTGGTAATTAGCAGACTAGTTACCAGCAAGCTAAAATAGCTAGCCAGTAAAAAATAAAGCAAGCCATCATGAACAATGTTGTAAATTCTGAAACAGAAAAAGTATTGCTCTTTCAATGATGTGGTACAAAATGTACATTTTATAATTAATTTATGATGCACTGTAGCAGGTGGCATCTTATCATTACACTTATTTTTTACGAATCATGTTAACATGAAAATGATTAATTGCCACATTTGCAAGGGTAATACAAAAAATATAAATGAAAAAAAACATTCAAATATTTGCGGTTAAACCATGCATGGGGGTACTAATAGTATGGCCTAGCTACCTTAACCGTTGCATTAACCCTGCACTCTTCATATTACCTATGCACCCCATGTCCACAGGGTCAAAAATGGCCACCCTCACCAGACCTATCGTGGTAAAGCTTTTTAATGAAATTTTAAACCCTAAATCTAAATTTTTCATGTAGAAACAAATCAATAAATCAATAATTTGTTGAATAACTGTGCTTTCCTACTTCACAGTCCAGACAGAGAAGACAGTGACAGTTTCGTTGGTCTACACCACTCATTTTCACTACAAAACTCACATAATAGATTTTTTTTTGCCCTATTGATATGTGGCACTTCATTTTAATTATGACTTTGTTTTCATAAGTGCAGAGCTAAAATGGTCTCATAGGACAATCTTTGTACCATGATGGTGTACGGCTTTTATGAAAATGCAAAAAAAGTAAAACTTTTTTCTAATGGTAGGAAAAAATGATCAACTTTCATGCTGGAACAAATGTAATTTAGGGAGTTTTCAGTCACTGCTGTTAAACTCAGGAAAGGGTAATTTTTGACCCGAGGGTAACACAAGGGTTAAAAGCAGAACACCAGCATTATCGGGTTGTAGACTAATTTTTTCCCGATGGGATTTATTTAAACCCATAAGGGAGGGAGGTGGAACAGACCCCCCTCAGATTTTCACAACATTTGTTTCGCTACCACTGAAAGGTAATTAACTGCACCTTCCTGGCAGTTATTTTACAGTCAAATCCGTGGGTGGCAGTGTCGCCAGCCAATCAACTCTAATTAATATCGCGTAGCTCTCGGCAGCCCGCAAAAGTGCTGCCGTTTCTAGTAAACTTGTTTATGACCCTCCTGGTTACCTCCCCGCTCGCCAATTAGGTCTGGGTCATTCTCTGCCGCAATGGGGATCGCTGGAAAAACAGGAGCGGATCTTGATGTCTGATCCATAGAGCATTGGTGTTGTTTTAGACAAAGAAATCCAACTGGATGTGGAATTCTCTTGTCATTGACCTTGAATTCTTCTCTGCATTTTGAGCAAAGCCCATCTATTATAATTGTATATACTGTATGTCTTTCTGTATGTATGCATGTATGTTTTATATATATATATATATATATATATATATATATAAATAACACATACATATATACAGTGCCAGTCAAAAGTAAGGACACACCTACTCAAAGAAGGGTTTTTTATTCGTACTATTTTTTTTACAGTTTAGACTAATAGTGAAGACAAACAAACTATGAAATAACAAATGTAATTATGCAGTGACCAAAAAAAGTGTTAAACAAATCAAAATGTATCTTAGATTATTCAAAGTAGCCACCCTTTGCCTTGATACCAGTTTTGCGCTCTTGGCATTCTCTCGACCAACTTCATGAGGTCGCCACCTGGGATGCTTTTCCAACAGCCTTGAAGGAATTCCCACATTTGCTGAGCACTTGACTGCTTTTCCTTCACTTCTCCGGTCCAACTCATCCCAAACCATCTCTATTGGGTTTGGGTTTAGATTGGGTGTTAGATCAGGTCATCTGATGCAGCACTCCATCTCCTCCTGTCCAATAGCTCTTACACAGCCTGGTCATTACCCTTATGGAAACGTAATATACTGCAGTATATTTTAAATATATTGTGAAGGAAATTTTGATATATTTACAATATACTGCAGTATATTCTTTTTCCATAAGGATTGCCCTGTTGAAAATCAAATGAGGGCCCAACTAAAGTGCAAGCCAGTTGGGATGGCGCGTCACTGCAGAATGCTGTGGTAGGCATGCTGGTTAAGCGCGCCTTCAATTCTAGATAACTCGTCCAACAGTGTCACCAGCAAAGCGACCCCACACCGTCAAACGCCATCTTTACGTTGCAGAGCACTGGGCCGTTCCCTTATTCCCCGTCTCTATAGCAACCGTTTTAGGTTACTTTCGGTTGGCTTGAGCCATCCCTTCATTTCCCTTCTTTGAAACTTTCATTGGTGGAGAATCTTGTCCTCTTCATTTTGGTATTATTTCCCCCTCCCCTTTTTTTTAACTAGATGTGATATTTTCCTCTTCTCAGGAGATGACCCTCGGCCCATGATGGCCTCCGCCATTTTATTTCTGTGTTCGACCTTTCTTTTCCCCCGTACATTTTCTTCTTAAGCTTTTCCTCCACCATTTCTCTCCGGTTCTTTTGAAAGAGAATCGCAGATTAGGAGAATAGATTCCTCGCTGTCTGCTTTTAGCTCCAGTCCAGACACAAAGCTTGTAAATAAATTGATTATGAGCTAAGTCAGCTCTGTGGTTTCTTCCTTCACTCCCTGTCTTATCCGTTTGCTGTTTAAAGTGAATGACACTCTGACCCCTAGCCGACAGAGGAGAGTATGCACAGAGGGAGAATAGGAAAAATATAATTTATGAATCTACAATAAATATCGGAATAGGAACAGTCGTTGCCTCCACTGAACTTATACTCTAGGGTATTTTTTAAACTAACAAATTATCCTCAAAAACCTTATTCATTAAAGTAATTTTCAAGTTAAAACGAGGATAGGATCGCTGGGAATTTCTATCGATTTTCTCACACTTGAGGAGTGTGGCTGGATAACAAGTCTGGAGGATGTTTAACTGAAAAATCAATTGATAATTGACTATAATAGGCAGATAAATAAATGAACATACCAGTCAAATTGTGAGCTACAGAAATTGCATTTAGAGTTAATCAACAGAATCAAAGGTGAATAGACAACTAGCTGACCAGCAG
>CM056387.1:24535771-24545771 GCA_029718625.1 Synaphobranchus kaupii
TAGGTCGGTTCACATATTGCTCAGCTCTTGGGTCTAGTGTAGTCGACTATGCCCTTACTGACATGGACCCCTCCTCCATCAGTGCATTCACTGTTAGACCACAGTTACCATTATCGGACCACTGCCAAATTAATGTCTTCCTGAAAAGATGTGAAACATCAACAGTTCAAGAGCCCCATAAACTAACTAAATTAAATATGGCCTATAAGTGGGCTGAAAACAGTGTGTCTGACTTCATTTCTGCAATCAGCTCTACTAAAATAAACAATCTAATCAATACATTTTGTTCAAGACAATTCCAACCAGATCAAGACAATGTAAATCAGGCTGTTAAAGAAATAAATGAAATATATCACAAGGCTGCTATCATGGCAAACCTTATCAAAATTAAGAAACCTAAACAGAGACCTAAAAAAGAAACATGGTTTGATATGGAGTGCAAAATTATTAGAAAAAAACTTAGACAATTATCCAATCAGAAACACAATCAACCAGATAATTATGATTTAAGACATCAATATGGTGAAACACTTAAAAAATATAAGCAAACTCTTAACTCGAAAAAGAAGCAACATTATATCCAAACTTTAGAAGAAATTGAGGCCTCCATTAACAAAAATCAGTTCTGGGAGAAATGGAAAAAATTACATTCAAAACAAACTCCTGATATTCCCATAAAAAATGGAGACATCTGGAAGAACCATTTTGAAAACCTCTATGAAGAAATACACACTTCAAATCTCTCAGATGAACAAAAAAATATCCAAGATAAACTAAAACAATTTGAGTTAACCATTAAGGACTACCAGAACCCCTTAGATTTCGAAATTTCTTCAAAAGAACTTACAGATTCACTCCATAAAATGAAACATGGAAAAGCATCTGGCCCCGATATGATTCAGACAGAAATGTTAAAAAACAGCCCCCCTGATTTACAGAAAGTCTTACTAAAACTGTTTAATCTTGTTTTGCAAGCTGGCTGCTTTCCTGGTGTCTGGACAAAAGGGCTTATTTCCCCAATTCACAAGAGTGGAGACAAATTGGACCCCAATAACTACCGAGGCATCTGTGTGAGCAGTAACCTGGGGAAGGTTTTCTGCTGTATTCTTAACGCCCGCATACAGGCCTTCCTAGTCGAACACAATGTCTTGAGTAAGAGTCAAATTGGATTTTTACCAAATTATCGGACTACAGATCATATTTACACTCTACACACCCTAATAAATCATCATGTACACCAAAAGAAAAAAGGCAAAATATTTGCTTGTTTTGTTGACTTTAGAAAGGCATTTGACTCTATTTGGCACAACGGATTATATTATAAAATTATACAATCTGGTGTAGGGGGTAAAGTTTATGACATCATCAAATCAATGTATTTGGACAACAAATGTGCAGTAAAAATTGGCGACAAAAGAACAGAATACTTCACTCAAGGGCGTGGGGTGAGACAAGGCTGCAGCTTGAGTCCTACTCTGTTCAATATTTACATCAATGAGCTTGCGGTGCTACTGGAACAATCTGCAGCACCTGGTCTTACCCTAAACAATAAGGAAGTCAAATCTCTACTCTATGCAGATGACCTGGTGCTGCTGTCACCCACAGAGCAAGGACTACAGCAACACCTGGATCTGCTGGAGCAATACTGCCAGAACTGGGCCCTGGCAGTAAATTTATCAAAAACCAGAATCGTTATCTTCCAAAAGAAGGCCAGACGTCAGGAAACCAGACACTATTTCACTCTAGGAAACACCGCCCTAGAGCATTCTTTATACTATGACTATCTAGGACTGAGAATTAGTGCCTCCGGAAACTTTGATTCAGCAGTGAATGCATTAAAAGAAAAAGCACGACGAGCATTTTTTGCAATTAAAAGACAATTCCATGGATTTGAAATTCCAATTAAAATTTGGTGTAAGATTTTTGACAGTGTGATCTTGCCTATTGCATTATATGGATGTGAGGTATGGGGTCCACTCAGTAAACTCGAGTACACTAAATGGGATAAACAACCAACAGAGACTCTGCACGCTGAATTCTGTAGAAATATATTGAAAATTCAAAGGAAAACTCCAACAAATGCAAGCAGGGCAGAATTAGGCCGATTTCCACTAATTGTACCGGTTCAAAAGAGATCCCTAAAATTTTGGCTACATCTCCATTCAAGTCCACATAACTCCCTCCAATTTGAGGCACTCAAAACCCAAGAGCTCAGCCCTAAAACCAGTCCCCTCTGTCAGCTGGTCCTGAAATTAACTAACCCACGTTCAATCAATCAACCAGCAAATCAATTTCAGACCAGCACTGCTGACCAAACTCAAATTAGAGTAAACCAAATCATGAAACAAATAAAACACTCCTATTTGGAACATTGGGACACTGAAACAAAATCTCAACACAAATTAGAATGCTATCGGGCCCTAAAAAGAGAATATGAATTGGCAGATTATCTCTTCACTGTCAGAGATGCAAAGCAGAGACAGATCCTGACCAAGTACAGGCTCAGTGACCACAGTCTAGCCATAGAAAAAGGCAGACATAAAAAATTATGGAAACCCAAAGAGGACAGAATATGTGGTCACTGTATGACAGATGAGGTTGAGACAGAGATGCACTTTCTCCTTAAATGTGAAAAATTTAAAAAAATCAGAGAATATTATTTTGAGAAATTTCATAATGAAATCCCAAATTTCTCCCAGCTACCCCCCATGGATAAAATTCCAATCGTGTTGGGAGAGGGACATACAGCAACAATTGCAGCAAAATATGTGACAGTCTGCCATAGCCTGAGAGAAAGTGAGAACACATAGAGACCCTAATCTACCCCAGTCCAGTATTTGTATATTATTTTATTAATTATAGTTCAATGATATGTTCTTTGTTGCACTAACTCACACGATACAGCACACACTCATAAAAGCATGTACACATAAACAGGTTTACACACACACACACACACACACACACACACACACACACACACACACACACACACACACACATTTTAATCTATTTATGATTATTGTATCTGTTGTACTCTTTCATGCTTTGGCAATATGTATATGTACATACGTCATGCCAATAAAGCAAATTTGAATTGAATTGAATTGAATTGAGAGAGAGAGAGCGAGAGAGAGAGAGAGAGAGAGAGAGGAGAGCGAGAGAGAGAGAGAGAGAGAGGAGAGAGAGAGAGAGAGAGAGAGAGAGAGAGAGAGAGAGACAAAGAGACAGAGACATAAAAATGGGAAAGAGGAGATGGAGGGGAGAGAAAGACTTTCGTTTTTAATTGCTTTGGAAATATTGTTCTGTGCAGTCATGCTGAGAAGGCATTATTGAAATGAAACAGATAGAGAGGAGAGGAACGATAGAGGAGAGTGGGGGTGGAGTGAGAGAGGAGAGGAGCGATAGAGGAGAGGGGGGGTGGAGTGAGAGAGGAGAGGAGCGATAGAGAGGGAGAAGGAGAGACGGGGGTAAACTGAGAAAATGAATGGAGAGAGAGAAAGAGAATTGAGTGGGGGGAGAAACGGAAAGAGCGAGAGGAGGGAGAAGAAGAAAGGAGAGAAAGAGACTGATTTGAATTTGAGAGATAAACAGAACGCTCAAAGGACTTCAGTTTTTATAGCCTCACAGACAACGTGGAGGCTTTTATAAATACATGGTGCATCGAAGAAGTGCTTTGCTCTATTCAGGGTGATGTGTTGGTACTTCATTTTTGAAGTACTTTTTTGTCTGTTTTATCCATTTCTAATTTTATTTCTTCTTTCTTTTTCGGTCCTTGTGAAATGATCTGTTCCCGGTAATGGTGGTTGTTTTTGCCTTAATTGGTTAATTGGACTATTTTCCCTTGGTTTTCCGGTAATGGTTTTCTCTTTTTTTGTGTTTTTACTTTTAATTTTATTTTCTTATTTTATGTTTGTTTGTAAATATTTGAACACATAAGTCTCGTCCTTTGTTCTGTGCATTAAAGAGACTTTAAAACTCAAAACTCTCTCTCTCCCTGTTCTTCCTGTCTCTCTACACTGTGCTGTCCAATAAAGCTGACAATCCCTAAAAATAATAATTATTTTTTTTAAAGTAAGCAAAGCTGCAGAGGTTAAATACTCTTAACCTCACGCCTCTGTGGTCACGCACTCACTTTAAAACTAGGAGTGTGACCGGCTGGGCACAAGATCAAATCCTGAAACCGCTCCTGTGCCATTCAGCAGGACTTACACAAGCACAAACTCAGTGGTGTAATGAGCCAGAGAGAAAAGCCATTAAACAGAAAGCAGATACAGGTCCTACTCAGGGTCAGATACTGACCAATCAGACGACGAGGACTGTGACCAATCAGACGACGGGGACTGTGACCTCTCGTCCAGTAAACAGCTCTTTAAATCTTCTGTTTTGGAGAGAAGCCAAAGGACTGAAGGAGAAGCTTAACATACCCATGGCATCGCTCCTGTTTGTGTTCTACCCACAATCCTCTCTGCCTCTCGCATATAACCAACCGCTCAGCGTTTCAAAGGCCAGACAAGACAAGACGTTTCTTATTGGACAAGACTATTTTACCTGAGAAAGTAAATTTAACCATCCATAAATAGTGTGAAATGTTGAAATGGTGGTTTTTATTTAATAGATTTTTAATTCAGAGGTTTTCTGTGACTGAGGGTATGTCTGAGATAGGGATTATGGGAGATTATGGCAGCACATCCACCCGACCTGATTAACGGGGATACACAGAAACACCATCTCTGATCTCTACGGTCGCCCGCGGCAACATGTCAGTCACACAGGGGCTCGGCAGGGAGGAAAAGATCCTGCTTTATAATCGAGATGAGCGAGGGATGTGAGAGGGAGAGGGAGAGAGAGAGAGAGGGAGGGGGGGTGGGGGAGGGAGACTGAGGAAAAGAAAGAGAGAGAGAAAGCAGAGCAGAAAGAGAGAGAGAAAGCAGAGCAGTGCGTTTTCTTCCTCCTGCAAGACTTTGTCCTGAATTAGCAAAACATACAGCAGGTACATGTGTGTTTAGTACCTGTGTAATTACACTATAATAACATGCACTATGTACTATGTACTAGCATGCTAGGTATAGGTGTATTACCTGTGTAATTACACTATAATAACACACTATGTACTATGTACAGGCATGTATAGTACCCGTATACCCTTACAGGTGTGTATAGTACCAGTATACCCTTACAGGTGTGTATAGTACCTGTGTACCCTTACAGGTGTGTATAGTACCTGTATACCCTTACAGGTGTGTATAGTACCTGTGTATCCTTACAGATGTGTATAGTACCTGTGTACCCTTACAGGTGTGTATAGTACCTGTGTACCCTTACAGGTGTGTATAGTACCTGTATACCCCTTACAGGTGTGTATAGTACCTGTATACCCTTACAGGTGTGTATAGTACCTGTGTACCCTTACAGGTGTGTATAGTACCTGTGTACCCTTACAGGTGTGTATAGTACCTGTGTACCCTTACAGGTGTGTATAGTACCTGTATACCCTTACAGGTGTGTATAGTACCTGTGTACCCTTACAGGTGTGTATAGTACCTGTATACCCTTACAGGTGTGTATAGTACCTGTATACCCTTACAGGTGTGTATAGTACCTGTATACTCACCATGGCTGCTGCAGTAGGCGGTCTCCACTAGCCGCTGGTCCTGGTTGTAACAGGCCATGGCCTGGTAGCGGTACCCCTGACCGCACTCTTTCACATCGCCCTGCACCTTCATTCCCAGAATTCCCTCCACGCGGCCGGCCTCAGGCAGGACGCAGTCAGACCAGTCCCCCACGGGCTGGGCACGATACTTATCGCAGGGGCAATAGCGGGTTTCGCTGAGCGCATACACCTGCGTGTTCCTGCACTGCTCCTCCTTCTTACTCCTGCCTGCGGGGTGGAGCAGCCCAACAGCAGCCAATCACAGCTCTCCCCGTAAAACCCTTTATGACATCACAACCACAACTCTCACAGGGGTTCGGTTTGGCTCTAACCCCAATCTGTCCCAATGACATCATAACTGCAACTCTTATCAGAGTGTTCTGACCCCACCTCCCGGTGCCAATCGCAGTCATAAGCGAAACAGAATTTGCCAGTTTAGGGCCCTCACCCGGGCTGGTGCTCGGCTGCAGTCGGGGAGGAGAGCCGGTGGTGATTACTCCGCTGGCCTCCAACCCAGAATACTGCAGCTGAACACCGAAGGACTCACCTCCAACAAGATCAGCGTCATCGAGGAGCTGGCCTATACCACCAAGGCCCTCGTCATCCTCCTCCAGGAGACCCACTACTTTTCAGCAGATAAGCTAGTATTACCAAATTTCACACTAGCTGGGTCTATCCTAAGCAGGAAACACGGCCTTGCCACGTTTGTCCATGAAAGGCTGAGCTGGACTCTCGCCGATCAATCTCCGGCTGACTCGGAGATTGAGTGGTTGTGCGTGGACGTTGCCGGTTTTTAAAATTGTAAACGTCTACAAGCCTCCCCCCTCGCGATTCACGCCGGTGTCTGTCCCGGTGTTCCCCCACCCCTGTCTCTATGCTGGCGACTTTAACTGTCAGCATGAAGACTGGGGGGTACAATACCAACACACCCAACGGAGAGAACCTGGCTGCTTGGGCAGCTAACAACTGCCTGGCCCTGTTATACGATCCAAAGGGTGCAGCCAGCTTTCTCTCCGGTCGCTGGAACACTGGGACGAATCCTGACGTGGCATTTGCGAGTGTCGGTGCAGACAACCAGCTCCCGGACAGACGTGTGCTCGGAAAGTTCCCGCGGTCCCAACATCGACCATCGCTGATAACCGTGCCTAAACTCGTGGACTCTATCCCGAGTGAGCCGGTGAAGCGATGGAATTTCCGTAAGGCCAATTGGAAACGCTTCCGCCTCTTCACTAACAAATCCACGTGGCGTCTCCCATCGCCTAATACCAACAACGTGGATGAGGCATACCGGGACTTCTGTGGCATGTTAGTGAAAGCGGCCAAGAAATCCATCCCACGCGGACGTCGCAATAGCTACAAACCGTGCTGGGATGCGGAGTGCGAGAACCTCTACCGCGTTTTCCTTCGGGCTCCTGCCGGAACCGAGTCAAACAGGGCTGCTACAGCTCTGTTGTCAAGACTCGGCCGGAGGAGACAAGAGCGCTGGGAGGAGGCTGTCAATTCCATCGACTTCTCGCACTCCAGCCGCAAGGCATGGAGTATCCTGAACAACCTCACTGGCAGGTCAAGACACTCCCCTCGTCACTTGCCCCATTTCTGCAAATAAAATCGCATCACAATTTGTGAAAAATGGGGTATACGAGGGTAAAGACCGCGAGTCATCACGACTCGTGGCAAAAGAAGTGTCTGACCTCTGGAGGGCCCCAACATCTAGCAGCGATAACATCTCCGGTGAATTCACACTGGAGGAGTTCGCTGCCGCCCTCCAGCACCTAAAGCCAGGAAAAGCTCCGGGCCCTGATTCCATCTGCCCGGAGCTTATACTCCATGCCGCACCTGCCCTGAAGTCCTGGTTAAGAGCTTTCCTCTCTTCCTGCTTGCGCCAACTCAAGATCCCCAAAATCTGGAGAAGAGCCCTAGTTGTCGCGATCCCTAAGCCGAATAAGCCTGAAGGGGATCCTAAGAGCTACCGTCCCATCTCCTTGCTCTGCATCCCCTTCAAGATCCTCGAGCGTCTTATCTACGTCCGCGTCGAACCGATCGTCGACCCACTGCTCCCTCGGGAGCAGGCCGGGTTCCGACGCGGGAGATCGACCGTAGACCAAGTCACTTTGATGACTCAAGACATCGAGGACAGCTTTTCGTTCAAGAAGAAGGCCGGAGCCGTTTTTGTCGATCTGACGGCTGCCTATGATACCGTATGGCACCGCGGCCTCACCTGCAAGCTGCTCCGCCTGCTGCCGGACAGGCACATGGTCAGTATGATCCTGGAGCTTGTCCGAAATTGCAGCTTTAACCTTACCACCGGTAGCGGATAGCAAAGCAGGTTACGACGCCTCAAGAACGGCGTCCCCCAGGGATCTGTCCTGGCCCCCCTCCTCTATAATATCTACACTTATGACTGCCTGATACAGTCTCGCGGAAGTATGCCTACGCGGATGACCTCGCGTTGGTGTACTCCGCTGGAGACTGGCAGTCATTGGAGGGGACTTTGAGCCAGGACATGCAGACACTAGTGGCATACCTCTGGAAATGGAGGTTGAAGCTCAGCGAGGCAAAGACGGTGTCGGCGGCCTTCCATCTTAACAACAGGGAGGCTAAACGTGAGCTCCGAATATATATTGGCGGAACACCCCTGCCATGCTGCGCTGAGCCAATCTACCTCGGCGTGACATTGGACAGGTCGCTCACGTTTCGCCGACACCTTGAGTCACTGCGCAAGAAGTTAACATCTCGTGTGGCATTGATGAGGCGACTAGTCGGGTCAGGCTGGGGCGCCGACGCAAGAACATTGCGTACGGCAGCCCTGGCCCTTGTTTACTCGACTAGTGAGTACTGCGCACCGGTATGGTGTCGCAGTGCCCACACCCCGCCTCATCGATACGCCCATCAACGAAGCCTTGCGCATCGTGACAGGATGCCTGCGTCCCACTCCCGTGGACAATCTTCCCATTCTTGCAGGCATCCAGCCCGCTGGGCTTCGCCGCGCGGGAGCCACAGCACGTCTCGCGTGCCGGGCCATGGAGCCAAACCATCTGCTCCACGAAAGGCTCGCTGTAATTGCTGAGCCTCCCCCGGCGCCTTAAGTCGAGACACCCATTTGTGCCTGCCGCACAGGAATTCCTGCAGCAATGCAGTGATCTTAACATCAGTGCGGCACGGTGGGCGGATTACATCTGGAGCACGGAGTGGGAGGAGAACACCTCTAGACTCCGTGACTTCATCCCAGACGTCGGTTTTCCCCCTATTGGGGTGGACCTGCCTAGACTGGCATGGGTGAGGCTTAACCGCCTCCGGACCGGTGTTGGGCGCTTCCGCTCATCGATGCACAGATGGGGCTTGGCTTCTTGCGCAGCCTGCGAGTGTGGCGCGGAGGAACAAACCGCAGACCATGTCATCCTGGACTGCCCGATTTATCGGGCACCCAATGGGATGCATGGTCTGTCGGTTCTGGATGATGACACGGTGACGTGGCTACTGGAGGTGTGCCCTGAAATATAGTCCGGGTGAACCCCCCCCCAGGCTCGGGGTGGTAAAAGGATAGCCCCTCGGCCCCGAGCCTGGGGATGTGGGACAAAAAGATCCTACCCAAACGAAGAAGAAGAAGAAGAACCCTCCCGGTGACATCACAATTGCAACTCTTACAGGGGGTTCAGTTCCGTTAAAACCCCACCCCCGCTGATGTCATCACAACTGCAATTGGTGAATAGACTACATCATGATATAGTTACAGACCTGTATATACCTGCCTATATGCTGTTAATATCTCCATCACTAAGCTCCCGCAGCGGCCTTACCCACGAGCGCCCTCTTGCGCGTGCGGACTCCCACGCAGTCGGAGGAGCAGGAGGAGAACTTGGACCAGGCGGAGAGCTGGCAGTCGGCCTGGCACGGCAGCTGGCAGGGCTGAGTGACGGGGGGCACGGGGGGGAACTTCAGACACTCCCTGATATCAGCCTGCCCGCCGTCCTGCTTCCGGCACGAGACAGCTACGCAGAGAGGCACAGGGGCGCGGCCACAGGGGCGCGGTCACGCAGACGCGCAGACATTTCAAACATGCTTACAGACGAGGGGACATCAGATTTAAGGAGACAGGCGCAGTGCAGTTTGATTGAATGAAGCCATAGATGAAAGAGAGGCCAAAACTTAAACAGTCAATTGTGACATTCTGGAACTCGGAACCTTGTCAACTTTTCCGTGGATGACGTCACAATGGGAGGTTAAATCGATGATGCCATTACCTCGGGTTTGGAGGCCTGGCCCACAGCTCTCCTGTGCTCCCGGGCTGCCCTGTCTGATCGCCCACGGCAACAGCTGGCACCGACGCCACTTGTGTGTCTTCCACCT
>CM056387.1:24550771-24555771 GCA_029718625.1 Synaphobranchus kaupii
TCTACACAAGCAGAGTACAGACGAGGCGTCTCCACAGCCTCAAACCTGCACTGTTCTACACAAGCAGAGTTCACACGAGGCGTCTCCACAGCCTCAAACCTGCACTGTTCTACACAAGCAGAGTTCACACGAGGCGTATCCACAGCCTCAAACCTGCACTGTTCTACACAAGCAGAGTACACACGAGGCGTCTCCACAGCCTCAAACCTGCACTGTTCTACACAAGCAGAGTTCACACGAGGCGTCTCCACAGCCTCAAACCTGCACTGTTCTACACAAGCAGAGTTCACACGAGGCGTATCCACAGCCTCAAACCTGCACTGTTCTACACAAGCAGAGTACAGACGAGGCGTCTCCACAGCCTCAAACCTGCACTGTTCTACACAAGCAGAGTACAGACGAGGCGTATCCACAGCCTCAAACCTGCACTGTTCTACACAAGCAGAGTACACACGAGGCGTCTCCACAGCCTCAAACCTGCACTGTTCTACACAAGCAGAGTTCGCACGAGGCGTCTCCACAGCCTCAAACCTGCACTGTTCTACACAAGCAGAGTACACACGAGGCGTCTCCACAGCCTCAAACCTGCACTGTTCTACACAAGCAGAGTACAGACGAGGCGTCTCCACAGCCTCAAACCTGCACTGTTCTACACAAGCAGAGTACAGACGAGGCGTCTCCACAGCCTCAAACCTGCACTGTTCTACACAAGCAGAGTACACACGAGGCGTCTCCACAGCCTCAAACCTGCACTGTTCTACACAAGCAGAGTACAGACGAGGCGTCTCCACAGCCTCAAACCTGCACTGTTCTACACAAGCAGAGTTCACACGAGGCGTCTCCACAGCCTCAAACCTGCACTGTTCTACACAAGCAGAGTTCACACGAGGCGTCTCCACAGCCTCAAACCTGCACTGTTCTACACAAGCAGAGTACAGACGAGGCGTCTCCACAGCCTCAAACCTGCACTGTTCTACACAAGCAGAGTTCACACGAGGCGTCTCCACAGCCTCAAACCTGCACTGTTCTACACAAGCAGAGTACACATGAGGCGTATCCACAGCCTCAAACTTGCACTGTTCTACACAAGCAGAGTTCACACGAGGCGTCTCCACAGCCTCAAACCTGCACTGTTCTACACAAGCAGAGTACACATGAGGCGTATCCACAGCCTCAAACTTGCACTGTTCTACACAAGCAGAGTACACACGAGGCGTCTCCACGGCCTCAAACCTGCACTGTTCTACACAAGCAGAGTACACACGAGGCGTCTCCACAGCCTCAAACCTGCACTGTTCTACACAAGCAGAGTACACACGAGGCGTATCCACAGCCTCAAACCTGCACTGTTCTACACAAGCAGAGTACACACGAGGCGTATCCACAGCCTCAAACCTGCACTGTTCTACACAAGCAGAGTACACACGAGGCGTATCCACAGCCTCAAACCTGCACTGTTCTACACAAGCAGAGTACACACGAGGCGTATCCACAGCCTCAAACCTGCACTGTTCTACACAAGCAGAGTACACACGAGGCGTATCCACAGCCTCAAACCTGCACTGTTCTACACAAGCAGAGTACAGACGAGGCGTATCCACAGCCTCAAACCTGCACTGTTCTACACAAGCAGAGTACAGACGAGGCGTCTCCACAGCCTCAAACCTGCACTGTTCTACACAAGCAGAGTACACACGAGGCGTCTCCACAGCCTCAAACCTGCACTGTTCTACACAAGCAGAGTACAGACGAGGCGTCTCCACAGCCTCAAACCTGCACTGTTCTACACAAGCAGAGTACAGACGAGGCGTCTCCACAGCCTCAAACCTGCACTGTTCTACACAAGCAGAGTTCACACGAGGCGTCTCCACAGCCTCAAACCTGCACTGTTCTACACAAGCAGAGTACACACGAGGCGTCTCCACAGCCTCAAACCTGCACTGTTCTACACAAGCAGAGTACAGACGAGGCGTCTCCACAGCCTCAAACCTGCACTGTTCTACACAAGCAGAGTACAGACGAGGCGTCTCCACAGCCTCAAACCTGCACTGTTCTACACAAGCAGAGTACAGACGAGGCGTATCCACAGCCTCAAACCTGCACTGTTCTACACAAGCAGAGTACACACGAGGCGTCTCCACAGCCTCAAACCTGCACTGTTCTACACAAGCAGAGTACACACGAGGCGTCTCCACAGCCTCAAACCTGCACTGTTCTACACAAGCAGAGCACAGATACACTTTTAAACAATGTGTGAGGATCGCTGGACCATTTCACCCCACAGTCTCACTAACTAAACACACATTACACTTTAATAATGCACATGTGGCCAGACCATTAAATAAGTATAAAACCCTTCTAACCAAAATATGTTTTTAGCATTGGTTCAGTGCCACTTGTCAGCAGGAGTTGGTTCAGTGGCACTTGTCAGCAGGAGTTGGTTCAGTGGCACTTGTCAGCAGGAGTTGGTTCAGTGGCACTTGTCAGTAGGAGTTGGTTCAGTGGCACTTGTCAGCAGGAGTGCCAAAAGCAGGGACAATCCGACCCAAAAAGGGCTGGTGTGGGTTTTTGTTGTACCCCTGTAGACATCTGATTCGACGAATTAACTCTTCATGGTCTTCAATCGAGACCTTGATAATTATAATCGGGCGCTGGGCTAAAACAAAAACCTGCACCGGCCCTTTCCAGATAAGACTGGACACCCCTGGTTTAAAGGTGTCACATCCCGTGCCTCCGTGTCTCAGTCCATTCCTGGTTTTCTGTTTCTGTGTTTTCTGTATGTGTATTCCGTGCCACGTTTTCCTTTTCCCCGATTGTATTCCTCCAGCTCCCACACCTCAATTGTGTTTTCTCAGGTTGTCTCGTCTCACCTGGTCCTCGTTGTTTCTTCGTTAGTTTGGTATTTAGTCTCCTCTGTTTCTGTGTTCTCTGCCAGATTGTATTGTGCCCTGAATTCGTGCTTGCGTCTCATTACTTTCCAGCGTTTTTGATTCCTGCCTGCTCCCTGCCTGCTCCCTGCCTGCTCCCTGCCTGCTCCCTGCCTGCTCCCTGCCTGCTCCCTGCCTGCTCCCTGCCTGCTCCTCGTTCCTGTGTCCAGTCCTGTGTTACCCATCCAGTTCCTGTTCTCCTGCCTGTCCAGCCTGCTCCTGTCCTGCCTGTTCCTGTCCAGCCCTGCTCCAGCCCTCCTACCCGCCTGCCCTTCGCCCTCCTGATCCCCTGTCTGTCCCTGGACTTCACCCTGTCTTCTCTGTATTGCACTGATTGCTTGGACTCTGACCCCGGCCTGGACTCTGACCCCGGCCTGGACTCTGACCCCGGCCTGGACTCTGACCCCGGCCTGGACTCTGACCCCGGCCTGGACTCTGACCCCGGCCTGGACTCTGACCCCGGCCTGGACTCTGACCCAGGCCTGGTCCTGCACTGCACTGTTTGCTGGCCCTTGACCCGTTTCTGTCAACTCTGAATAAAACCTTTTTCTAAAAAGGGGTTAAAGACTTTTTGTGTCTGCGAGTGGTTCTGATCAGTTCTCATAACATAAAGGGTTCAAGTATTTCAAATATTAAACTGACCCAGATCTGTTTCAAATATTAAACTGACCCAGATCTTCCCACTGAGACAGAATAACTGAATCAAGTGTCCATATCGATCCAAACCCCGCCCACACCAGCCTTTACAGGAAGTGTGTGGTCACATCACTCTGGACCAATCAGGGACTGGGCAGCCATGACACACAGAAAGACACTCGGACACACACACGCCTGCATGCCCACACACACACACGCATGCACGCACGCACGCACACACACACACACACACACACACACACACACACACCTACACACACCTACACACACACACGCCTGTACGCATGCACACGCACACACACACACGCCTGCACGCCCACACATACACACATGCCTGTACGCATGCACACACACACACACACGCACATGCACACACACGCCTGCATGCACATGCACATGCACACACACACACACACGCCTGCATCGACATGCACACACACACACACACATACACACACATGCACACACACGCACATGCACACACACGCCTGCATGCACATGCACATGCACACACACACACACACACACACGCCTGCATCGACATGCACACACACACACACACACACACGCGCACACCTCATATATGTCAAAATGTATCCGATTCCATTTTATATTTTATTTTTATAGCAGTCTTTTAAGGGGTCACTCAGATACAGACGCTCTCAGCTTCAGGAAAGGTTGTAAATGACGCAGACACACTGCTGGTAGCGTAGAGTAACTCTAATGCAGAGAAAGAGGACCCAGAAAGAGAAAATAATTGCAGGTGGAATCCTTTAATGTTGGCTCACAGAGACTTTGAGCTACCCGCTAAAGACACACGGGGACCGGCCCAAAGTCCGCTATCAATGAACGAACGCTCCGAGCGCATAGCCGCCGAGCCCGTTTACACAGCCAAGCCAATTTGCCAGAGAATTAGCCTCCAATTTGCCTTATTAGGTAACGGGTTCCATTCCTTTGCATAAAAATCGTTGCTTAGCAACGTCATGCCTGTTCACTCTGTTTACAGAATTTCATTGGAAAATGACATAAGAAACGCAGAAGACCCAATTAATTTATTTTAAGGGGAAAATTTTGATAGAGAGGAGAATTTGTAAACAGCAAGCTTTTACATCGTAACACTTCCTGAATGACTGTAAACACCCTAAAAAAATGTATAAACTGCCAAAACATGAGAACCATTCCACACTAAATGAAGTACGGCGCTGATAAGATATGATCTGCCCTTGTGATTTTTACAGGAATATTTATGATTATAAAAATCATAAAGCAGGTTTCTTCTGCCCTTTAAAAGCTCAAAGCTTTTTGTCTTCAGCTGGAATTATCACAGATGCATCAGTGAGGCCTTTAAGTTCAACCCACAGACTCAAGTAAGCACTGTTTTAATGTGTCTTTGTGTACCGCTGCATATACCTGTCT
>CM056387.1:24565771-24570771 GCA_029718625.1 Synaphobranchus kaupii
GTGTTGGGTACAGGCCCCAAACACAGCCGACTGTCCACGGGACGCGAGCCTACAGGAGCAGAGAGAGAGAGAGAGGGCGTGAGCCTACAGGAGCAGAGAGAGAGAGAGAGAGAGGGCGTGAGCCTACAGGAGCAGAGAGAGAGAGAGAGAGAGGGCGTGAGCCTACAGGAGCAGAGAGAGAGAGAGAGAGAGAGGGCGTGAGCCTACAGGAGCAGAGAGAGAGAGAGAGACGCAAACCCGTCACCAACGAAACGCACAGACCAGACGCGTAGCGGTGGTGCGAACATTCCAAACTCACTTTTAATTCTGACACCACACCTGTAGATCAGACTTTAAATACATATTCCACTTGTACACTCTTCTTTACACGTTGTAAATACTCGTGCTGAGCCCTGAGTTATTGTGCAGCTCATTAGGGAAGCATACTTTTACTTCAGGCCATTGTGGAAAAAAAAGGTTTCTTTAAAAAAATATCAGTAATCTTTTACATTTTACTGCTGTCTAAAAGGCTGAAGTATTTAAAATAAAGTATTTGACCCAGTTCTGAAGTAAATCCAAAACTCGTGGCTTTGGTGCACAATATAATAAATTATCTTACTTTCACCCTCATTAGTTTGCCATGAAAATATGCTGCACGATTTTCAAATTTTTATGTTAAAATGATGCGTTGAATTTTCTCAGTTCTTTGATGAGCAGCGTGATCCACAGCGTTAAGCGTGACCAGCGTTCTCTGCGTGGGAGCAGCGTGATCCACAGCGTTAAACGTGACCAGCGTTCTCTGCGTGGGAGCAGACGGGGGTATTTCAGAGACGAAGGCAGTCAATCATGCGTCGCACGCGAGGAATAAAAGCTATTCCGTCTCGGTCTGTCGCCACACAGACACGTAGCTACCGTCTCGGGCGGAGGAAAAAATACTGCTATTTACGCTCATGAATATTCTATGGGAGACACGTCTCCACATTTTGTATTCCGGTTGTAAACTTCGGGACTCAGAAACGCCGGCTCTCCGGGCGTCCTTGTCTCTCGCACGTCATTTGAAGTTCAGTCTCTCCGTCGCCCTCGTTCTGTTCACAGCAGTGAATAAAGTGTTGAAACCTACAAGGTCACGACCGCTATGCTTCCATAAATCTTCTGTCTTCTGCATTCTTGTAAAGTGTGTGTATGTGTGTGTGTGTGTGTGTGTGTGCTTTTGTATTTATTCAAGAGTAAAAAAAAATAAAAATAAAAATAAAAAGTAACTGTTGACCAGAGCCTTTCCCTTTGAAAGATTTTAGCCTTACAAAATCCACACAGTGCGAACATGTCCACAAATAACTGATTAACTCAAAAACTCTAAAAACATTATATTATAGTATTAATATACTATTACATATTACAGTATTTATATGTCATTATATATTACAGCATGTATATATTATATATTACAGTATTTATATGTCATTATATATTGCAGTATGGATATATTATATATTTCAGTATTTATATGTCATTATATATTACAGTATGTATATATTATTATATATTACAGTATTTATATGTCATTATATATTACAGTATGTATATATTATTATATATTACAGTATGTATATATTATTATATATTACAGTATTTATATATTATATATTTCAGTATTTATATGTCATTATACACTGCCTGGCCAAAAAAAAAGTCGCACACTGTAATATTTTGTTGGACCGCCTTTAGCTTTGATTATGGCGCGCATTCGTCGTGGCATTGTTTCGACAACCTTATGCAACGTCACAACATTTATTTCCGTCCAGACTTGCATTAATTTTTGGCCGAGATCTTGTATTGACGACGGGAGAGTCGAACCACTCCGTGAAGTCTTCTCCAGCACATCCCAAAAACTTTCAATGGGGTTAAGGTCAGGACTCTGGTGGCCAATTCATGTGTGAAAATGATTCCTCATGCTCCCTGAACCACTCTTTCACAATTTGAGCCCAATGAATCTTGGCATTGTCATCCTGGAATATGCCCATTGATGGGATAACCTGGTCAATCAGTACATTCAGGTACTCAGCTGACTTCATTTTATTGCTGCATAACGTTGCTGAGCCTAGACCTGACCAATTGAAGCAACCCCAGATCATAACACTGCCTCCAGAGGCTTGTACAGTGGGCGCTATGCATGACGGGTGCAACTGCAACATTTTTTGGCCAGGCAGTGTATATTACAGTATGTATATATTATTATATATTACAGTATTTATTCAGTGATCAGTTCAAAGACAGACAGACAGACAGACAGACAGACAGACACTGAGTACAGGTACCTTCCTTGTCCCGGGCCGAGCTCAGGTGGGAGGCGGGATCGCCCTGGATACAGTACACCTCACGGCTCTGAACCCCACCCCCACATAGGCCTGTCTGGTTCCCACGGCGACGGTCCTGTTGGCTTAGCAATGTGTCCACCCGGCACTCTGTCCATTCAGAAGTCCTCCAGGAGTACCTGTGACAGGTGCGAGAGAGAGAGAGAGAGAGAGAGAGAGAGAGAGAGAGAGAGAGAGCGAGAGAGAGAGAGAGAGAGAGAGAAATTCAGAAGAGAATCAGACAACCCCTAAACTCTGCCATCTTCGTGTCCACAAACCCCATTTCTTTTAAAGATAATCTGTAGTTTGTAAGAAATCTCTGCAAGGGACTCAAGACGCCCAAAGACAGAACCCTCTGAACAGCAGTTCTATGAGTGACAGGTCCAATCACCAGTCACCATGAATCCAGACTGGCCAATCACCATTCACCATGGATCCAGACTGGCCAATCACCAGTCACCATGGATCCAGACTGGCCAATGACCAGTCACCATGGATCCAGACTGGCCAATCACCATTCACCATGGATCCAGACTGGCCAATCACCAGTCACCATGGATCCAGACTGGCCAATGACCAGTCACCATGGATCCAGACTGGCCAATCACCAGTCACCATGGATCCAGACTGGCCAATCACCAGTCACCATGGATCCAGACTGGCCAATCACTAGTCACCATGGATCCAGACTGGCCAATCACCAGCTGAGCCTCCACATCCCAAGAGTCCCTCCAGTCCCAGGCACCCCAATTTCAGAGTAATCAGAAGGAGGCTACTGTCATAAGGGTTTTAATATTCCCTCTCCCTCTCCCTCTCCCTCTCCCTCTCCCTAGGGCCAGTCAGCCGTGAGCTGAAGGGACACTTTAGAGGGGAGATCTCTACCCGTCCTCCAGCAGAACCTCCACATAAGGAGAGAAAGGTTAGAGTGAGCTAGCATCACTGCTTTACTGGCTATTGCTATTCAGTAAAAACATACTTCAATTGATGTGCGTAAGGACTGAAATACTGGAATTATTGGGTACAATGTGTTACTCTTTACCACAGGAGGATTTATTAAATCCACACAGGATTTATGGTAATTAAACAGCTTTAGGAGTGAACCCAAAACATGCTTTTCTCTGTGACATAATCCCCTGTGTTTATTTGTGATGTCATAATTAGCATTTATTATGATTGTTCTAAGTTTTGGGTTTTGTCATTAGGTGTGGTTGTGAAACCACGCCTTTTGTTATTCACCAAACTTATTATTATTCCGCCACTACACCATTCACACCATCGACACCATTCATACCTCATATCATACCTTTACACACCCTCCAGGTTGCTATTGATTTTTACCTTTATACCACATACAATTTTTCAGATAATTGACCTTTTATCGGCAAAAAAATGAATGGGAGTCAATGGGCACATTTTGAAAACCGATGCAATAGAATATGGATGCTGTAACATATTACACTGCTTATGACATCACAATGCCTCCCTCTACAACACTGTTATGACCTAACAATAGTATCCCAGATGATTTGACATCACCTTTTTGTGCTTTCATCACAATTAATTTCTTCTTTGTATCACTTCCAGGTTCTTTAGTCTACTTACCACAAAATACATCACCATATTTGAACACTTTCACCTTCTTTAGATCCCTTTATACCGCATTACCACTTCATACCATTTACACCTTTTATTTACCACCTCACACTATACCATATAACCATCTTTCTATACCATTTCCAGCAATTGATACCACTGCAAAGCAACCACACCGACAATTTCTTTAGGAATTGTTAATCTAGCTTTATTAATTTTTTTTTATTTGTGATGTCATAATTAGCACTTCTTTGTGACGTCACAATTTCCATTTCTACCTTAGACATGGCACCACACGTCTCAAGTCTCCAGCAGGTCAGATGAAATAAAGACAGACGGGGAGAAATAAGAGATGCAATCAGGGAATTCTGTGCAGGGCTGGAGCCGAGGGGGTTTGTCACGTTGGGGTATTTTAACAGGAAGTGATTGGAGCTCACAGGCGGCCATGGGGAACAGGCCCAGGCCTGAGTAGAGGGAATGATGAATGAGTACAGGGAGAAAAGGCCATCTGTGGGTGATCAGATTAGAGCGTGCTCCCAGCTCCTCTCAGGCACCCGAATGCATCCATCACCCACCACCGCCCCTCCCTAATCCTGGCACCCACCCAAACCCCAAACCTCAAGCATCTCTCCATATGCGCCTCCATCACACATTGATTCCCCTGTGACCCCCCCCCCCCACTCGCTCAACATAACAGCACAAGGACAAAGCCCCTTCATTACATCACTTCCTGTCACTTCGTCTGTCCACTGGCTACAAACTTCAGAAGCTCCTTCAGGTTTACCTGCTTCAAATGAAGGTTCTGTTACCTGCTTCAAAAGAAGGTTCTGTTACCTGCTTCAAATGAAGGTTCTGTTTACCTGCTTCAAATGAAGGTTCTGTTACCTGCTTCAAATGAAGGTTCTGTTCACCTGCTTCAAATGAAGGTTCTGTTACCTGCTTCAAATGAAGGTTCTGTTACCTGCTTCAAATGAAGGTTCTGTTACCTGCTTCAAATGAAGGTTCTGTTACCTGCTTCAAATGAAGGTTCTGTTTACCTGCTTCAAATGAAGGTTCTGTTACCTGCTTCAAATGAAG
>CM056387.1:24575771-24593271 GCA_029718625.1 Synaphobranchus kaupii
TCAGGAGCTCAGCTGTTGCATTAACTCAAGCTTTGCGGCTCCCTAATGACCTTATTAACCAGAATAAACAGGAAGAGGAAACTGTTCTGGGCCCTGTTTCACAAAGCGGAATTACTGGGTTAGCTGGATAACTGCACGGAGTAAAATCCAGAACGGCTTTTTACTTCAGTCCCTGTTTCAGATTTTGGAGGGTTGCGGGTTTTACTCATGCAGTTATCCAGCTAACTCAGTAATCCTGCTAACCCAGTAATCCTGCTTTGTGAAATATCCCCCTGCTCTCTCACTCAACACCTGTTCCTTATAATCCCACTCAACCCAAGCCACCTCTCACTCAACACCTGTTCCTTATAATCCCACTCAACCCAAGCCACCTCTCACTCAACACCTGTTCCTTATAATCCCACTCAACCCAAGCCACCTCTCACTCAACACCTGTTCCTTATAATCCCACTCAACCCAAGCCACCTCTCACTCAACACCTGTTCCTTATAATCCCACTCAACCCAAGCCACCTCTCACTCAACACCTGTTCCTAATCCCACTCAACCCAAGCCACCTCTCACTCAACACGTGTTCCTTATAATCCCACTCAACCCAAGCCACCTCTCACTCAACACGTGTTCCTTATAATCCCACTCAACCCAAGCCACCTCTCACTCAACACCTGTTCCTTATAATCCCACTCAACCCAAGCCACCTCTCACTCAACACCTGTTCCTTATAATCCCACTCAACCCAAGCCACCTCTCACTCAACACCTGTTCCTTATAATCCCACTCAACCCAAGCCACCTCTCACTCAACACCTGTTCCTTATAATCCCACTCAACCCGAGCCACCAGATGAGGGAGGCGCTTTGTGATGCGAAGGTGTTTTTAAATGGTGCTACACAAAAACAAGGACTGACTGACTGACTGACTGACTGACTGACTGACGGACTGAATTACTGATTAGCGGGGTTTTGTGCTGGATGACCTGAGCTCACCTGAGCTGGGCGGGCGTGGCGTTCCTGTAGCTGCAGGTGAGCTGGCGGGTCTGATGGCCCACCTGCAGGTCCCAGAGTTTGGCGTTGGGGCGGTTCTGGCGGTTCCTCGTTCTCTTCTTCTTAATGAGCTCGCGCGTTTCGGGGTCTCTGCTACGCGCTCTCTCCCGTTCGCGGCTCCGCTCCCTGTTCTTACGACGGCGGGTCTGGCGGACTTGGCGAGCGAGGCGGGGGGCGGTGGGAGGGGCCTCACACTCGCTCCAGGGCCCCACCCTCAGCCCAAACCCGCCCCCCTCTCCGTCCCGACACTCCCCCGGCGACTCGCACGCCCGGAACTCAGCCAGGGCGGGACAGGCGCCGCCGCCGAAGAGGGGCGGGGCCAGGACGGAGCGGGTGCGGCTCTGGAGCCCCGCCCCCCCGCCGCAGGGGGCGGGGCATGGGGACCAGGGGGAGAACTCTGAGAGGACGCAGTCTCGGGGGCAGGGCACGAGGCAGGCCTGCTCCAGCCGCGCTTTCGGCTCAAAGTACTCGCAGATGGCGTCCTCCTCGGCCGCCGTCCCATCCGCCGTCCGGACGCACCTCACCTCCCGCGTCTGGATGCCCTCGGCGCCCCGGGCACAAGCTCCGCCCGCTCCGGGGGCCGCCGGCTCGGCCCCCCCCGCGCTGGGAGACGGGCACGCAGCGCCCCCACTCGCCCAGGTGCCAGTCGTAAAGGTGGCGGTGCCAGTCGCACACGCGGAAGCATCCGCGCTGGTTGCCTGGGCGATCCGTGGGCGGGCAGTTGGTGTGGAGTGTGGTCCAGCCCTCCGTATGCGCACACCACACCGCCCGGCTCTGACTGCCCCCCAAACCACACTCAGTACCCTTACACCTGCCCCAGGGCCCTGCAGAGAGAGGGGGGAGAGGTCAGAGGTCAGAGTTCAATGAGAGGTCAGAGTTCAATGAGAGGCCAAAGGTTTTACATTTACACTACATGCATTAATTAAGCAGAGTTAAGCAGGATAAGACTTTTATGGTGAAAGTGCAAACAACCAAGGAAACACTTCAGGGGGGAAACTGAGACAAGAAAAAATTATAATAATTCCACAATCATCCACATGCAACCAAGAATGTTTGGGAGGAAAAGGGTTTCGAAAGTGTTTGAGGGTGAGGTGACGTACGGTAGGGTACGGTAGGGTAGGGTACGGTAGGGTATGGAACGGTACGGTATGGTACGGTACGCGTGTCTCTCTGCACATAGGGGCTGTAGTTAATGTGTTATTAGGCCTCACACTGAATGGAGCCTCTGTATTTCCACAGACTAAAGAACCGCAGGGATCCGTTATTCAAACAAAGCCCGTAAACCAGCTGGAAAATAAACTCATCCGTTTCCGCTAAATAGATTTGGAAGCCATTTCTTTTTAAACGCGCGTCTGCAGAAAGAGATGCATGTGAATGAGTTTGATCTGAGATTGGGCCGGGCCAGGCCGGGCCGGGCCGCGCTGAGGAGACCTGGCTGTGTGAGTAACTTTTCTTTGTCAGGTAAAAGCTGAAGATGAGGCACACAGACACGCAGGAGAAGGCTCCTATCGCCCTCTCAGATATCACATCTCTCCCCGAATCGATCCTTCTGCAGGGAGAGATATAAAGAGCGCAGGAGAACGGCAAAGTGCTCTCCTGATGGATTTACCGGAAATGCATAGCAAAGACTTCTTCCATTAGAGGCTTCTGCACAAACAAAAATATAATCCCAAAGACTACTGCACACACATAGATATGGATATAGATATAGATAGAGACAGGCAGACAGACAGAGATAGATAGATACATATGGATATACACAGGCATATATACATACATACTGTACATACATACAGATAGACAGACTGATGTGTGCATGAATAATCAAAAAAATATATAATTTAATATAAATAATACAGCTGAACTGTAGCCTTGAATGAAAAGAAAATAGATCCTGAAGGCCTATTTATTGTGGCTATTTTTATGTATTCAGATAGTCTTTTATGAGCAGGCATAACTGCAGTGCATGAAATGCTTTTGAAAGTAAAGATGCGTCCTCTCTGTAGAACTCATCGCTGGCGTCTGTGCGCTTTTAAAGACGCACTTTCTTCACGGTTTATTGGGAGTTGTCATGTGTGATATCCACGCGCACCGTTTTTCCCTGAGAAAACATCTGTTAGCCCAAGCAGCGGGCGCACCGCGCGATTCAGCGCTGGGGGCTTAATGTTAAAATATGTATGCGTTTGAATCTAAAGCTTACCCCGAGGAGCGTTTGCATCTCATTTCCGCAATAATACTATATGCCCCAAAAAGCGGTGGAAGCAAATGTTTAATATCTGAGGATATTATGACGAATCATTAAAGCCATTTAGCACACACAAAATTTAATCTCAAGGGCTCTGTTCCTTAACAGTGCCCTGTGGATCCTGCTAGTTTATACCGTAAGTGGCACAGTATAATTAATAGGCCATAGCACCTTCATCTAGCCTACATTTTAGGACGCATGTATTGTAGTGGGCGTGGGAGATGAGGAGCTCGCTCAAGTAGAAGTTAACGCTTCGCTGCTCGCGGGCGCCTGGCGCGGTACGGCGGGCTGTCACGTTGTCCTGGAGCTCGTTCGTCTTTACCCAGAGTGGGCTGGACAGTAGGCTAGCGTATTTAAGCACTGCTTTATGGATCCATTCACATAAAGAAAGAAAAAAAAAGACCAAGCCGACGCAATAAAAGCATCCACTGATGAGCTAGCGGGCAGGAGCATCCTACAGCAGCAAGCCGAGCTGGATCAATAACACTCAAAATAAACATCCAGCGCCCCGGGAACCGGATATGCGCGGACCAAGTGTGTCTAAACGAAATCAGGAATACAGCGGCTGTTCTCAGGAAAACTGTCATACTCCCTGTTTAAATTACTCAATCCCCAATTAGTAAATCACTCATTCACTCTTACTCACTCGCACTAACACATTCTCTCTCATTTGAAGCATGATCAGCTCCCCAAACATAACAGCAATATCCTTGTTTCACCACTAGCTAGCGAAACAGCACTCACAACAATCTGTCAACCTAGAGTTGTCAAAGCTCTTTAAAAAAATTTTTTTTAAAATTTATTTAAAATCAAACCATCCTCGCCAAAACACTTATTTCAGTTATACCCAATAAGAGGACTGGTCCAGTTCCCAAAGAGTACCACAGGATCAGTAAAATGTGTGACATTGTGGGCTAACCCAGAATACTCTGTGTCATAGAGCAGCTCTTCCCCAATAAGAGTATGCAGTGAATATAGCCAGCCAGGGAAGCGGGAGAAGTGTTAGCTCCTGTGGCTAATCTCTCCCTGCCGTTTCTCAGGGAGAATAAAAACCCATCTGGTGGGGGGGAACCATTTCTCAGGCTTGTAATAGGATTTCTCTTTGAAGTGGTGCCCCCACCCCCCCCGCCCAACAGTTACAGGCTCACAGCACGTTCCACTGGCAAATTGAGGCCACGATGCCGATCGCTGCTCTCCTGTTGAAAGCTGTATGGAAGAGGACTAGCAGCTGGGGGAACAGGGGTTACACGGGCAGTTAGGCCCTTTGTGGGGTGCATTAGACCGTAAAAACAGGCGTGTTCCTCCGCACAGTGGGGTACGGTTGGTACCACAGCTCCCAGCAGTGGCACTAACTGGCAAAGCCCTGATGTGCGGCAAATATCTCCTGATTAGAGAGAGGCAGGATCGATTAAATAAAGGCCATTGTGACATCACTATGGGGTTCAGGAATCTTGTGTAACGTTCCGTTCCCGTCCTGTCCGTTTTCCATGTTTTCCTTGTTTCCTTCCGTGTCATGTTGGATCCCTTGTCCGTGTTTCCCTCCTGGCTGTGGACTGGGCGTCTCCCTCGGGTACTTTTGGTTTCATTTTCCACTTTAGCTTCCGCCTATCACTCGCCCCTCTCGTTACTCACATTCCTCACTGCTGTGCTTCGGCAATCACTCCTGATTTAACATCACACCTGTTTCTCGTTTTCTCCTTCACTTCCTGCACCATTTAAACCCCTGGCTGGCTGCTATTCAGCGCCAGTTCGTTGACTAACCTACCGTGTTTGTTTCGTATCCCGTTTCTGGTCCAGTGTTTGTGAACCTGCTGGTTCATACCTGTTCGCCTGGTTTCCTGACTGGTAGCTATCTCTGCTAATCTTTCGCTGCTGCATGCATTTACCTGTTTCCCTTCAAAACCTCCAGACGCCGCAGTTCCAGTCTTCCCGCAGCCGTGTTTGTCCTCCCCGTGTTACGTACCTCCCGTACTCGTGTTGCAGTACCAGGACCTCTGCATGCCAGCCGGCTTACGCCAGTATTGCCCGAGCTACGCCGCACCTTCCAACTCGGCGGTGCATTCACCAGCTACAGTCCTGTCACAACACCCTGCCTTTAACCTCTGCTTTCTGCCCGGTTACTCAAGCTACCCGGTCCAGTTTCCAGTCCTGTTCCAGCCCAGTTCCGATCCAGTTTCCAGTCCAGCTCCAGTCCAGTTTCCAGTCCAGTTCCAGTCCAGTTCCGGTGTTTTAGACACCTCCGTTCTAGTCCAGTTCCGGCTTGGAACAAGTTCCGTGCCGTCCCCTGTGTTCCTGAGTGGACCTTCCGGTCCAGCTTCCAGTCCAGTTCCAGTCCAGTTCCGGTGTTTCATACACCTCCGTTCAAGTCCAGTTCCGGCTTGGAACAAGTTCCGTGCCGTTCCCGTTTCCTGAGTGGATCTCCCGGTCCAGTTTCCAGTCCAGTTCCCAGTCCAGTTCCAGTCCAGTTCCGGTGTTTTATACACCTCCGTTCACGTCCAGTTCCGGCTTGGAACAAGTTCCGTGCCGTTCCCGTTTCCTGAGTGGACCTTCCGGTCCAGTTTCCAGTCCAGTTCCGATCCAGTTTCCAGTCCAGTTCCAGTCCAGTTCCAGTCCAGTTCCGGTGTTTTAGACACCTCCGTTCAAGTCCAGTTCCGGCTTGGAACAGTTCCGTGTTTCCTCAAGTCCAGCTCCGGCTTGGAGCAGTCCTCAGTTGGACGCTATCCTGTGTTAACTAACTAACCTGTTTTGCTCCCGTGTACAGCTTTGGGACCACCCCAACGCTTAATAAAGTTCCACTTTCTGTAATCTGTCTCCTGGTCGTTGCACTTGGGTTCGTCCCGTATCAGGATCGTAACAGAACGAACTGGCCCACAATATGGACCCAGCCGATCTGGAACAGATTCGCCACGCCTTCTCCTGCCAAACTGCGATCAGCGACCAACAGGGTCGCCGTTTGGATGATGTGCTGGAAGTAGTTAGGGGCATCACGGAGCAAGTATCCCAACTTTCGCTCCACCAACCGCTACTACGGATTCCAGCCAACCCTACTCCTTCCTCTCCCGAACCCCATCCGGAGGCACCGGCTCCCACTTCCAGCCGTGAGCCCCGTGTACAACACCCCGAGTTATATCGCGGGGGGTTGGGGAGATGTCGTGAATTTCTACTTAAATGTGACATAGTGTTTCGGATGCAGCCCTCCTCCTTCGCCTCTGACTCCAGCAAGATCGCGTTCATTATGAGCAGCCTGGGAGGGAGCGCCCTGGAGTGGGCTACATCCATCTGGGACAGCCAGGCTCCGTTATGCAGCAACTTCGCAGCCTTTACGGCAGAGATGCGACGTGTGTTTGAACACCCGACCTGTGGACGTGACGCTACCCAGCGTCTGCTTCAAGTTCGCCAAGGCAACCGCAGTGTCGCAGAAATGGCCATTCAGTTTCGTACCCTCGCCGCGGAGTCAGGATGGAATGACGCCTCCCTCCAGGGGGCTTTCCGCCAAGCTCTCAGCGAGGAACTCAAGGACCAGCTTGCCACTCGGGAGGAATCCAACTCCCTTAATAGCCTCATCAGCCTCGCTATAGCCATCGATAATCGTCTCCGCATCCGGGCCCGGGAGCGGGGAGGAAGTTCCGGGCGTCATTCGCCCTCCGTCGTCTCTAATGTTCATTCACACTCCATCACTGGATCTCGGGCGCCTACGGCCGGGTCCGAGGAAGAGCCCATGCAACTGGGCAGAGTTGCGGTCAATCCCGAGGAGCGTCAGCGCCGTCAGCGCACCAGATCCTGTTTCTATTGCGGCAAGCCTGGCCATCAGATCGCCTCCTGTCCCATTCGCCCAAAAGAAGGGGCTCGCCAGTAAGACTGGGCGTACTGACGAGCCCCATCGTTCCCAACCATGCTGCCCAGGACCGCCTCATGTTCAAGGCTACTCTCCTTTGGAGGGACAAGACCCTATCTTCTTCGGCCCTAATTGACTCCGGAGCTGACGCCAGCTTCATGGATATCACCTTCGCCAGGAGGGCCGGCATTCCCACGGAACGTCTCACTTCACCCATTTCAGCTCTAGCTCTGGACGGCAGGAGTTTGGGGTTAGTTACCCACTCCACCGTTCCTATCCAATTAGTTCTATCTGGCAATCATCGGGAGTCCATTCAGCTATTACTGATTAACTCCCAACAATCTGCTCTGGTTTTAGGTCAGACCTGGCTTCGCCTCCACAATCCCCATATTGACTGGAAAGCCGGTCGCATCCTGGCGTGGAGTGCCCACTGTCTAGCCAGCTGTCTCCGTTCTGCACTACCCCCTCCGGGGCCCAGTAAACCCTGTTCCATGCAACCTATACCGGATTTAACGAATGTTCCCAGCGAGTATCACGACCTCGCGCAAGTATTTTCTAAATCACGTGCTCTGTCCTTACCTCCTCACAGGCCGTATGACTGCGCCATTGACCTACTGGCTGGAGCTAAACTGCCATCGGGACGCCTCTACAGTCTGTCTGGACCGGAGAAACTAGCCATGGAGGAATACATCCACGACTCCCTCGCTTCGGGTATTATCCGTCCCTCTTCATCCCCAGTCGGTGCAGGGTTCTTCTTCGTTGGGAAGAAGGATGGCTCCCTGCGACCCTGCATCGACTACCGGGGCCTCAACCAGGTCACCATCCGTAACAAATACCCTCTTCCCCTCATTAACACCGCCTTTGAAGCCCTCTCTCCAGCTGTGACGTTCACCAAGCTCGACCTCCGGAATGCGTATCACTTGGTGCGTATCCGTGAGGGGGACGAGTGGAAGACTGCTTTTAATACCCCGTTGGGCCACTACGAATACCTGGTGGTCCCTTTCGGCCTTACTAACGCCCCAGCAGTCTTCCAGAGCATGGTGAACGACGTCCTGCGGGACCTCCTAGGGAGGAGCGTTTTTGTTTATATCGATGATATTTTAATTTTTTCTCAATCCCCGCAGGAGCATGTCCGTCACGTTCGAGAGGTTCTCCAGCGGCTGTTGGAGAATCAGCTGTTTGTTAAGGCTGAGAAATGTTCCTTCCACGCTTCCACGGTCCCGTTCCTCGGCTTCATTATCGAGGAGGGCAGCATCCGGGCGGACCCTGTGAAAATCAAGGCGGTGACAGAATGGCCCCAACCCACCTCCCGCAAGCACCTTCAACAGTTCCTGGGGTTTGCAAATTTCTACCGCCGCTTTATTCGCAATTACAGTTCCATTGCTGCTCCCCTGACTAAACTCACTTCCGTTGCCCTGCCTTACTGTTGGAATTCCGATGCCCAGCGAGCTTTCGAGCTACTCAAGGCTCGGTTTTCCTCAGCACCTATCCTCCTTCACCCTGACACTTCTCGGCAGTTTGTCGTTGAGGTGGATGCCTCCGACACCGGCGTGGGGGCCATTCTGTCTCAACGGTCCGCCTCTGATAGCAAGCTCCATCCCTGCGCATTCTTCTCCCGGAGGCTGTCCTCCGCCGAGAGGAACTACGATGTCGGGGATCGGGAACTGCTGGCGATAAAACTGGCTCTTGAGGAGTGGCGCCACTGGCTGGAGGGGGCAGGTACCCCTTTTCTTGTTTTTACCGACCATCAAAACCTCATTTATTTAAGATCTGCCAAGAGGCTCAATTCTCGTCAGGCTAGATGGTCGTTATTTTTTGCACGCTTTAATTTCTCTGTTTCTTTCCGCCCTGGTTCCCGTAATATTAAAGCAGATGCCCTGTCCCGCATTTTTTCCCCTCCCTCCAGTCCTGCTGATCCGGAGCCCATTTTGCCGGCCTCCTGTGTGGTGGCTGCGGTCTCCTGGGAGATTGAGGGCATTGTGAAGGCCGCCCAGACTTCCCAACCGGACCCCCGCAATAACCCTAACTCCTGTCTTTTTGTCCCCGATTCCGTCCGCTCCCAGGTCCTCGAATGGGTTCACGCCTCGTGCCTGGCATGTCACCCAGGTGTCGCCAGAACTATCGCCCTCGTCAGGAGGAGTTTCTGGTGGCCTACCCTTAAAGGGGATACCCGTGCCTTCGTCCTGGCCTGCTCGGTGTGCGCCAGGAGCAAGGCTTCCCACCAGCCTCCCTCCGGTCTTCTCCTTTCCCTCCCCGTCCCTGGCCGTCCTTGGAGTCACATTGGTGTGGACTTCGTAACCGGTCTGCCGTTGTCAGAAGGTAACACCGTCATTCTGACAATAGTGGACCGGTTCTCCAAGGCGGTTCACTTTGTTCCCCTCCCCAAGCTCCCGTCCGCCCTTGAAACCGCTGAGCTCTTGGTGCTACACGTGGTCAGGCTGCACGGGATCCCCTCTGACATCGTGTCAGACCGTGGGCCCCAGTTCTCCTCCCGAGTTTGGAGGGCGTTCTGTGCAGCCCTGGGTGCCTCTCCTAGTCTTTCCTCGGGTTTCCATCCCCAGTCTAGTGGTCAGGCAGAGAGGGCGAACCAGGACCTGGGGGCCGCCCTGCGGTGCGTTACAGTGCGCAATCCTGCCTCTTGGAGCCGTTTTCTCCCCTGGGTCGAGTACGCACATAACTCCCTTAAGAGTGCCTCTACTGGCCTATCCCCGTTTGAGTGTGCTTTAGGCTATCAACCCCCTCTTCTGTCGACCCAGGAGGCCGAGATAGCTGTCCCCTCTGTTAGGGCCCATGTCCTTCGTTGTAAAAACATTTGGAGACTCACACGCACCGCACTCCTTCACGCCAATTCCCGCTCCCAACGTCTGGCGGACCTTCACAGGACCGCAGCCCCACAGTATAGGGCCGGTCAGCAGGTCTGGCTCTCCACTGCAAACATCTCCCTTCCCTCTTCATCCAGAAAGCTTCAGCCCCGTTTTATTGGTCCCTTCCCCATCATTTGTCTAGTTAACCCGGTGTCTGTTAAACTTTCCCTCCCCGCCTCCCTCAAAGTTTACCCTGTGTTTCATGTGTCCCAGGTTAAGCCTGTCTCCTCCAGCCCCCTCAGTACCCCTACCATCCCGCCTCCTCCCGTCCGAGTTGTTGACAACGCCCCGGCCTACACGGTGAACCGTGTTATTGATATCCGCCGCAGGGGCCGGGGTTTCCAATACCTCGTCGACTGGGAGGGGTACGGTCCTGAGGAGAGGTCGTGGCTCCACAAGAGCCTGATCTTGGACCATTCAGTAATCCAAGACTTCCACGAACAGTTCCCTGACAAGACCAGGCCTCCGGGTACGCCAGGTGGCGTACATTGAGGGGGGGGGTACTGTAACGTTCCGTTCCCGTCCTGTCCGTTTTCCATGTTTTCCTTGTTTCCTTCCGTGTCATGTTGGATCCCTTGTCCGTGTTTCCCTCCTGGCTGTGGACTGGGCGTCTCCCTCGGGTACTTTTGGTTTCATTTTCCACTTTAGCTTCCGCCTATCACTCGCCCCTCTCGTTACTCACATTCCTCACTGCTGTGCTTCGGCAATCACTCCTGATTTAACATCACACCTGTTTCTCGTTTTCTCCTTCACTTCCTGCACCATTTAAACCCCTGGCTGGCTGCTATTCAGCGCCAGTTCGTTGACTAACCTACCGTGTTTGTTTCGTATCCCGTTTCTGGTCCAGTGTTTGTGAACCTGCTGGTTCATACCTGTTCGCCTGGTTTCCTGACTGGTAGCTATCTCTGCTAATCTTTCGCTGCTGCATGCATTTACCTGTTTCCCTTCAAAACCTCCAGACGCCGCAGTTCCAGTCTTCCCGCAGCCGTGTTTGTCCTCCCCGTGTTACGTACCTCCCGTACTCGTGTTGCAGTACCAGGACCTCTGCATGCCAGCCGGCTTACGCCAGTATTGCCCGAGCTACGCCGCACCTTCCAACTCGGCGGTGCATTCACCAGCTACAGTCCTGTCACAACACCCTGCCTTTAACCTCTGCTTTCTGCCCGGTTACTCAAGCTACCCGGTCCAGTTTCCAGTCCTGTTCCAGCCCAGTTCCGATCCAGTTTCCAGTCCAGCTCCAGTCCAGTTTCCAGTCCAGTTCCAGTCCAGTTCCGGTGTTTTAGACACCTCCGTTCTAGTCCAGTTCCGGCTTGGAACAAGTTCCGTGCCGTCCCCTGTGTTCCTGAGTGGACCTTCCGGTCCAGCTTCCAGTCCAGTTCCAGTCCAGTTCCGGTGTTTCATACACCTCCGTTCAAGTCCAGTTCCGGCTTGGAACAAGTTCCGTGCCGTTCCCGTTTCCTGAGTGGATCTCCCGGTCCAGTTTCCAGTCCAGTTCCCAGTCCAGTTCCAGTCCAGTTCCGGTGTTTTATACACCTCCGTTCACGTCCAGTTCCGGCTTGGAACAAGTTCCGTGCCGTTCCCGTTTCCTGAGTGGACCTTCCGGTCCAGTTTCCAGTCCAGTTCCGATCCAGTTTCCAGTCCAGTTCCAGTCCAGTTCCAGTCCAGTTCCGGTGTTTTAGACACCTCCGTTCAAGTCCAGTTCCGGCTTGGAACAGTTCCGTGTTTCCTCAAGTCCAGCTCCGGCTTGGAGCAGTCCTCAGTTGGACGCTATCCTGTGTTAACTAACTAACCTGTTTTGCTCCCGTGTACAGCTTTGGGACCACCCCAACGCTTAATAAAGTTCCACTTTCTGTAATCTGTCTCCTGGTCGTTGCACTTGGGTTCGTCCCGTATCAGGATCGTAACATCTTGGCTGGTATTCAATCAACTTTTGGCCTGAACTCTGACTTAAATGTAAATGTGTTACATTTTTTTTAACTTAGTTTTAGTGTAGTTTAGTTTTTTAACAAATTCTCGCTTTTAAATGTTAGCCAAAGTTAAGGACAGATGTTGATTGAATCCCAGAAACCAGGAGATGGAATCTGAAAAAGGTAAAGGCTTTCACCTGGATTCAACCAACACTTCTACTTCATTTCACTTAATTACAAGTCTTTGGATTTCTTCTTCTGGTTGTCCTTCTCTTTCTTCCGGAACACGGCTCGGTGAGCCCAGTGAAAATCAAAAATCAACTCGCCAAACTACGCTTGTGAAAAAAGAAACATTACCATTTGTAAACCCGTTGTTTGTAAGATTTCGGCTAATTTTAACCCAGACCCAAGGGGAGGAGAGTCTCCAGACCGTAAATATGCTGCATGATGTCTTACGCTGTTGGCGTTTCTCTCCCACCCTGCCAGTACTGCTGGCACCAGAGCCAAACCCCCCTCTAATCATCTTAACGAGCTCTCTCTACACCCTCCTGTGGAGTTAAAGACGTCTCCCTGGCAACAGCACCCTTACTCTGGCTCCACGTCAAAGATTAGTGGGGCCTCAGAATGTCTCCAAAAACTCACAGTAAGCACCTCTGTGTGTGTGTGTGTGTGTGTGTGTGTGTGTGTGTGTGTGTGTGTGTGTGTTCCTGTGCATGCGGGTATATTTGTGAGAGAGAGAGAGAGAGAGCGTATGTGTGTTTGTGTAAATGTATGTATGTGTTTGTGAGTGAGAGTGTGTGTGTGTGTGTGTGTGTGTACATGTGTGTGAGCATGCGTGTGTCAGATTCATGGCCCAAAGGGCGTGTTCACTTGTCTGTGCTCAGTTATTGATTCAGAGTTATAGTTCCCTCTCTCTCTCCATATATCTTTCACTCTTTCTCTCTCTCTGTCTGGGGTTCACCACTGTCTCCATAACGATAGTCCCAGCCAATGGGAGTTCAGATGGGCCCATTATGATGGCCCACTGTTGGACTGGTTTCTTTAGAATGACAGCAGATGGCAGATGATGGCAGACGGCACAGGTTCATCAAAAGGGGAGAAAGCCCTGCTTTTTAATCATTCAGGAGAAAAAAGAAACACAATTTAAAACAAGAGCAAGGTCTGCACCCCGTGGGGAGGGCAAGCGGAGCTGCAACGCTGGAGTAGCCATCACAGACAAGGCCCTAGTTCACACTCGCGTAACCTTTATATGACAAATCAAAGCTGGCAGGATGGTGCGAGGGGAGGGGGGTCTCTTTTTGGAGGCGGTGTTACGCGCTTCATTAAGGAAGTCCTGCTACATCACCAGCTCTTGGTACAGCTCTTTTTTTCTCTGTTTCAGGGAGAGACGGGAACATTTCCTGCAAAAGCAAGTTTTACAGTCCCTCAGAGAAGAACATACTGATGCTATTAATAAAAATAACAAGAGAAAGAAATGTGATTAACTCACTCTCGTTTGTTGGTTAATTAACCCCACAGGTATGTGACCTCACCACGCGTGTTACATGACCATGGTGACCTCACCATGCGTGTTGCGTGACCGTGGTGGCCTCACCATGCGTGTTGTGTGACCGCGGTACTTGGCTGTTTGTTTGTGGGGGCAGATCATAGCTGAGTATGCGTTTACCACTAATGAGCATTCATGTGAGTCTCTGAAGCACCTACGACCTCACAGCACCACAGCTCCTACGACCTCAGAGCATCACAGCGCCTATGACCTCAGAGCACCACAACACCTACGACCTCAGAGCACCACAGCTCCTACGACCTCAGAGCATCACAGCGCCTACGACCTCAGAGCACCACAGCACCTACGACCTCAGAGCACCACAACACCTACGACCTCAGAGCACCACAGCACCTACGACCTCAGAGCACCACAACACCTACGACCTCAGAGCACCACAGCGCCTATGACCTCAGAGCACCACAGCTCCTATGACCTCAGAGCACCACAACACCTACGACCTCAGAGCACCACAGCACCTACGACCTCAGAGCACCACAGCGCCTACGACCTCAGAGCACCACAGCACCTATGACCTCAGAGCACCACAGCTCCTATGACCTCAGAGCACCACAGCTCCTATGACCTCAGAGCACCACAGCTCCTATGACCTCAGAGCACCACAGCGCCTATGACCTCAGAGCACCACAGCGCCTACGACCTCAGAGCACCACAACACCTACGACCTCACAGCACCACAACACCTACGACCTCAGAGCACCACAGCTCCTACGACCTCAGAGCACCACAGCGCCTATGACCTCAGAGCACCACAGCGCCTACGACCTCAGAGCACCACAACACCTACGACCTCACAGCACCACAACACCTACGACCTCAGAGCACCACAGCTCCTACGACCTCAGAGCACCACAGCGCCTATGACCTCAGAGCACCACAGCGCCTACGACCTCAGAGCACCACAACACCTACGACCTCAGAGCACCACAACACCTACGACCTCAGAGCACCACGGCGCCCTGCAGCCATCACTAAACTTCAGCCTCAGACAAAGAACAAACCCTTACAGCCAAGCCCGACAGTAAATGATAAGACATGATAAGAATCTTTCAAGGTGAACTTTAAAAGGGGAGTTTTGCTCAGTCACCACATGTTCAGAGCCTGTGAATGTAGCCAGAGACCCTGGTCTGTCATTACCCAAGAAACAGAGTCCAACATTAACCAAGAACCAGTCAAACATTACCCAAGAACCAGAGTCCAACATTAACCAAGAACCAGTCAAACATTACCCAAGAGCCAAAGTCCAACATTACCCAAGAGCCACAGTCCAACATTACCCAAGAACCAGAGTCCAACATTAACCATGAACCAGTCAAACATTACCCAAGAACCAGTCAAACATTACCCAAGAGCCAAAGTCCAACATTACCCAAGAACCAGAGTCCAACATTACCCAAGAA
This sequence comes from Synaphobranchus kaupii, assembly GCA_029718625.1. Classification (NCBI taxonomy): domain Eukaryota; kingdom Metazoa; phylum Chordata; class Actinopteri; order Anguilliformes; family Synaphobranchidae; genus Synaphobranchus; species Synaphobranchus kaupii. Next base: position 24,590,631 of record CM056387.1, read on the forward strand.
CCAGTAAAACATTACCCAAGAACCAGTCAAACATTACCCAAGAACCAGAGTCCAACATTAACCAAGAACCAGTCAAACATTACCCAAGAACCAGTCAAACATTACCCAAGAGCCAAAGTCCAACATTACCCAAGAACCAGAGTCCAACATTACCCAAGAACCAGTAAAACATTACCCAAGAACCAGTAAAACATTACCCAAGAACCAGTCAAACATTACCCAATGGCCAGAGTCCAACATTACCCAAGAGCCAGAGTCCAACATTACCCAAGAACCAGTAAAACATTACCCAAGAACCAGTCAAACATTACCCAAGAACCAGAGTCCAACATTAACCAAGAACCAGTCAAACATTACCCAAGAACCAGAGTCCAACATTACCCAAGAGCCAAAGTCCAACATTACCCAAGAGCCAGAGTCCAACATTACCCAAGAACCAGTAAAACATTACCCAAGAACCAGTCAAACATTACCCAAGAACCAGAGTCCAACATTAACCAAGAACCAGTCAAACATTACCCAAGAACCAGAGTCCAACATTACCCAAGAGCCAAAGTCCAACATTACCCAAGAACCAGAGTCCAACATTACCCAAGAACCAGTATAACATTACCCAAGAACCAGTTAAACATTACCCAAGAACCAGAGTCCAACATTACCCAAGAACCAGAGTCCAACATTACCCAAGAACCAGAGTCCAACATTACCCAAGAACCAGAGTCCAACATTACCCAAGAACCAGAGTCCAACATTACCCATCCATATCTCCTGCATATCTGGCAACAGAGTGTGTTTGAGGCTCATTTGATACCTCAGACCCTTGATGACTTACAGCCATTTCACCAACCATGTATTCCATACTGTTCCCATGTAATTTATAGTTTAATCTAGTCCCACCTCCTAATTCCCATAGAGATCCATTGCAAATGCAGATAGGTTACAGTATCGTTTGTAAGAATACCAGAAAATAAAATATCAAGAGTTTATTGATTTTGTTGGGTCACAGACATCAGGAAGTCATGACATGAAAAGGATATGCAACCAAATATTAATTAAATGATGACTTTATTTAAGTTTGTTAATCTGTCCAATTAACTTTTCGTCCTCTATGTATATAAAAGCGCTACAATTGCTACACGGTTAACCCGATATGGATGTAAAAACCCTCAAATTAAAGCTGACAGTCTGCACTTTAATCTCATAGTAACTGTTCCATTTCAAATCCAATGTTCTGGAGTACAGAGCCAAAACAACTAAAATTGTGTCACTGCCCAAATAATTTCTGTCCCCACTGTATGTATTGTTCTTATTGGCATAAAATTAACATACATGTGGAAAATTATTAATTTAGAAATTAATCTGTACATGCATGCTGTATGATAGCCATGATGTCCATTCAGATCAATCACCACACTCAGGAAACAGGAAACCAGAAACAGGAAACAGGAACACAATGCGGGCCTACATGTGCCAGGGCGACGCTCGCTACAGATAAGAGTGTTTTTTGTTTGTTTTAAAAAAAAACTCTATTAAGTTCCAACTGACATTCATTGTAAAACTGAGTGCTGCTTAGATTTCCCAGGGCACTACCCACCCGCGACTGTTTCCGCTAATTCATCGACCCATTTCAATGGGGTGAGAGAAACATCCGGAATCTTATTAATCCCAGTTTTGCAACATTCAGTCCCGTGTTTCCACACTTACTGGATTTACGCACCTCCCGATTTCACACAGCAAGATCAAAATACGCACAAATAGCACATCCAGCTCTCTGGAGTCACAAACCTAATGACATCACATGCAGCGAAGCCTCGCACAAGACAGGTCTGTACAGAAGAGCCCCTTCACTTACACATAGTTAGAGCACTTAGAAATACACCCTTTAACCATTTAAACACCAGTAAAACAATTATAATTTACTCATTTAAAAAGTACCTTCACAACATTGAGTACAAAATTCTTCTTTCATACGATTGTAGAGTTCTTGGTTAGTAATACGTTCTGTTTATCATCACGCTTTTCAATTAAATTCTGTATTTATTTAGAGTAATTCTTTATTAATTTAAAGTCTACCAGCATCTAAAGAGTTACAGTATATTAAATAATTAGTATTTAAAATAAATTACATGTCCCAGGCGTGTTCATAGTTAATCAGTGTTGAGTTATGAGCCGTGTAGTATCATAATGACATTTTTATCACTTATTTCTCACACCTCCCCATCCCCTCCTCAGCAAAACAAATTCTACCACTGGGAGATGTCTGAAGCAGTGCATGATGGGAGCTGGCAGGGGGCGGAGTCTGGTGTGGTTGGTACTGATCTGCCATTGTTCTCTAGGAACAACGGGCGAGACTGTGCTGGATGCTGGCACAGCCCAGTGCCCTCTCGCTCCCAACCCCCAACCCCCCTCCATTACAACTCCCGTTCAGCGCAGCCAAGACACAAACACCCCACACACCCTTCTGCTCTTTACCTGGGCACAAGCCACTGAAACACACCCAGATCCTCACGCTGAGGGCCAGACCACCTTAGACTTTTGTATACAGGTATATACACGCAGGTCTATGTCCGGAGTCTACTTTAAATCTCATTTTAGTCAACTACAGTAACAAAAACAGTACAATCATTTATATGCATTTGTG
>CM056387.1:24595771-24610771 GCA_029718625.1 Synaphobranchus kaupii
AAAGAGCAAGCCTGCATCGGGACTGACGGTCAGATGAGAAAGAGCAGGCCTGCATCGGGACTGACGGTCAGATGAGAAAGAGCAGGCCTGCATCGGGACTGACGGTCAGATAAGAAAGAGCAGGCCTGCATCGGGACTGACGGGCAGATAAGAAAGAGCAGGCCTGCATCGGGACTGACGGGCAGATAAGAAAGAGCAGGCCTGCATCGGGACTGACGGTCAGATAAGAAAGAGCAGGCCTGCATCGGGACTGACGGTCAGATAAGAAAGAGCAGGCCTGCATCGGGACTGACGGTCAGATAAGAAAGAGCAGGCCTGCATCGGGACTGACGGTCAGATAAGAAAGAGCAGGCCTGCATCGGGACTGACGGGCAGATAAGAAAGAGCAGGCCTGCATCGGGACTGACGGTCAGATAAGAAAGAGCAGGCCTGCATCGGGACTGACGGTCAGATAAGAAAGAGCAGGCCTGCATCGGGACTGACGGTCAGATAAGAAAGAGCAGGCCTGCATCGGGACTGACGGTCAGATAAGAAAGAGCAGGCCTGCATCGGGACTGACGGTCAGATAAGAAAGAGCAGGCCTGCATCGGGACTGACGGTCAGATAAGAAAGAGCAGGCCTGCATCGGGACTGACGGTCAGATAAGAAAGAGCAGGCCTGCATCGGGACTGACGGGCAGATAAGAAAGAGCAGGCCTGCATCGGGACTGACGGTCAGATAAGAAAGAGCAGGCCTGCATCGGGACTGACGGTCAGATAAGAAAGAGCAGGCCTGCATCGGGACTGACGGTCAGATAAGAAAGAGCAGGCCTGCATCGGGACTGACGGGCAGATAAGAAAAAGCAGGCCTGCATCGGGACTGACGGTCAGATAAGAAAGAGCAGGCCTGCATCGGGACTGACGGTCAGATAAGAAAGAGCAGGCCTGCATCGGGACTGACGGTCAGATAAGAAAGAGCAGGCCTGCATCGGGACTGACGGGCAGATAAGAAAGAGCAGGCCTGCATCGGGACTGACGGGCAGATAAGAAAGAGCAGGCCTGCATCGGGACTGACGGTCAGATAAGAAAGAGCAGGCCTGCATCGGGACTGACGGTCAGATAAGAAAGAGCAGGCCTGCATCGGGACTGACGGTCAGATAAGAAAGAGCAGGCCTGCATCGGGACTGACGGTCAGATAAGAAAGAGCAGGCCTGCATCGGGACTGACGGGCAGATAAGAAAGAGCAGGCCTGCATCGGGACTGACGGTCAGATAAGAAAGAGCAGGCCTGCATCGGGACTGACGGTCAGATAAGAAAGAGCAGGCCTGCATCGGGACTGACGGTCAGATAAGAAAGAGCAGGCCTGCATCGGGACTGACGGTCAGATAAGAAAGAGCAGGCCTGCATCGGGACTGACGGTCAGATAAGAAAGAGCAGGCCTGCATCGGGACTGACGGTCAGATAAGAAAGAGCAGGCCTGCATCGGGACTGACGGTCAGATAAGAAAGAGCAGGCCTGCATCGGGACTGACGGTCAGATAAGAAAGAGCAGGCCTGCATCGGGACTGACGGGCAGATAAGAAAGAGCAGGCCTGCATCGGGACTGACGGTCAGATAAGAAAGAGCAGGCCTGCATCGGGACTGACGGGCAGATAAGAAAGAGCAGGCCTGCATCGGGACTGACGGTCAGATAAGAAAGAGCAGGCCTGCATCGGGACTGACGGTCAGATAAGAAAGAGCAGGCCTGCATCGGGACTGACGGGCAGATAAGAAAGAGCAGGCCTGCATCGGGACTGACGGTCAGATAAGAAAGAGCAGGCCTGCATCGGGACTGACGGTCAGATAAGAAAGAGCAGGCCTGCATCGGGACTGACGGTCAGATAAGAAAGAGCAGGCCTGCATCGGGACTGACGGGCAGATAAGAAAGAGCAGGCCTGCATCGGGACTGACGGTCAGATAAGAAAGAGCAGGCCTGCATCGGGACTGACGGTCAGATAAGAAAGAGCAGGCCTGCATCGGGACTGACGGTCAGATAAGAAAGAGCAGGCCTGCATCGGGACTGACGGGCAGATAAGAAAGAGCAGGCCTGCATCGGGACTGACGGGCAGATAAGAAAGAGCAGGCCTGCATCGGGACTGACGGTCAGATAAGAAAGAGCAGGCCTGCATCGGGACTGACGGTCAGATAAGAAAGAGCAGGCCTGCATCGGGACTGACGGGCAGATAAGAAAGAGCAGGCCTGCATCGGGACTGACGGTCAGATAAGAAAGAGCAGGCCTGCATCGGGACTGACGGTCAGATAAGAAAGAGCAGGCCTGCATCGGGACTGACGGTCAGATAAGAAAGAGCAGGCCTGCATCGGGACTGACGGTCAGATAAGAAAGAGCAGGCCTGCATCGGGACTGACGGTCAGATAAGAAAGAGCAGGCCTGCATCGGGACTGACGGTCAGATAAGAAAGAGCAGGCCTGCATCGGGACTGACGGTCAGATAAGAAAGAGCAGGCCTGCATCGGGACTGACGGGCAGATAAGAAAGAGCAGGCCTGCATCGGGACTGACGGTCAGATAAGAAAGAGCAGGCCTGCATCGGGACTGACGGTCAGATAAGAAAGAGCAGGCCTGCATCGGGACTGACGGTCAGATAAGAAAGAGCAGGCCTGCATCGGGACTGACGGTCAGATAAGAAAGAGCAGGCCTGCATCGGGACTGACGGTCAGATAAGAAAGAGCAGGCCTGCATCGGGACTGACGGTCAGATAAGAAAGAGCAGGCCTGCATCGGGACTGACGGTCAGATAAGAAAGAGCAGGCCTGCATCGGGACTGACGGTCAGATAAGAAAGAGCAGGCCTGCATCGGGACTGACGGTCAGATAAGAAAGAGCAGGCCTGCATCGGGACTGACGGTCAGATAAGAAAGAGCAGGCCTGCATCGGGACTGACGGTCAGATAAGAAAGAGCAGGCCTGCATCGGGACTGACGGGCAGATAAGAAAGAGCAGGCCTGCATCGGGACTGACGGGCAGATAAGAAAGAGCAGGCCTGCATCGGGACTGACGGTCAGATAAGAAAGAGCAGGCCTGCATCGGGACTGACGGTCAGATAAGAAAGAGCAGGCCTGCATCGGGACTGACGGGCAGATAAGAAAGAGCAGGCCTGCATCGGGACTGACGGGCAGATAAGAAAGAGCAGGCCTGCATCGGGACTGACGGTCAGATAAGAAAGAGCAGGCCTGCATCGGGACTGACGGTCAGATAAGAAAGAGCAGGCCTGCATCGGGACTGACGGTCAGATAAGAAAGAGCAGGCCTGCATCGGGACTGACGGTCAGATGAGCGGTGTGGTCAGCGTCTGGGTTTTTAACAGGATGTTGCTGGTTTGAATCCCCAGGTTAAAGGGGGCACAGCGGCAGCAGATATCTGGCTGTATAAATGCATGATGTGTAAAAAGGTAAGACGTGTACGCTATGGGCCCCTTGGCAGTAATAATATATAATGTAAATCTCTCTCATGTCAGTGGGAGGGAGAGCATTTTAAACATGCATTAGCAACAGCCAGGAGCAGTCAGGAGCAGCCAAGAGCAGCCAGGAGCAGCCAGGAGCAGTCAGGAGCAGCCAGGAGCAGCCAGGAGCAGCCAGGAGCAGTCAGGAGCAGCCAGGAGCAGTCAGGAGCAGCCAAGAGCAGCCAGGAGCAGCCAGGAGCAGTCAGGAGCAGCCAGGAGCAGTCAGGAGCAGCCAGGAGCAGTCAGGAGCAGCCAGGAGCAGTCAGGAGCAGCCAGGAGCAGTCAGGAGGAGCAGTCGGGAGCAGCACATTTATGAGGGCCAGCGAAAAGCAATGAGGAGAGAGCTAATATACACTACCTGTACCCTCCCTCTCTCATCCCTTCCCTCTCTCCCACCCCATGCTGGCAGCCTTGTTCCACAGGCAGGTCTCTGTCAGTCTGGCATTTATGTTCATCAGTCTCATTTTTAAATAATTTAAATAAAATAATAATCTTTTTTTTTTTTTAAGTCAAACAGCAGAAAGGTGGCACACATGCTGCCGAGAGATCACCACGCTCCCTCCACAGCCTGGCCCCGCCCCACCCAGCTAAGCCCCACCCAACTCAGCCCCGCCCAGCTCAGCCCCGCCCACCCCCGTCCTGCTCTGAGACAGCTTATGAGTACAGGTGCCAGATCAATCAATCACATCGCTCGACACCAATTAGCTTTAGAATCCAAAGAGCGAGCGGTGGCTCGTCCCATTTATCAGGAATCACGGAGCAAAGAATTCCCAGCATCCCGGAGCATCACATTCCCCCGGGAGCGTCACATCCACACAACAAATCTTCCGCGGCAACAATTACATTGCAAACATGACACCATCGATTAAACGCTCCACGCACGCTGGGATGACAGGAGAAAACGAACGGAAGGAGAGAGTTAGAGAGGAATCAGAGGTCATAAATTAAACGTGTGCGATATTGATGTCATTGAGTAAACCTGGATGATCGCTCTACAAAGAGTATCTTTATCATTTAGATTCCGGAAAATGACAACACATCAATCGGCAGGCGCACGGGACTGATACGCGTGTCTAAGTCTGTCGCCAGTGGCTGAAGGGTAAATTATGCCTCAAAGCCGTTATGTGAATATATGAGGCTAAAGGCCTGCACAGTAATTATGATATACAGTAAATAAAAATAATAAACAAAAATATAGATGAGCCACCGCTTCACTGGAGTAATATAGCTGAATACAGAGTGGTACAGAGGGGCCACACCTGTACATATACTGCATGTTTAACCCTACCCAACTACACCCTAACACCCTATACCATATACCCCACACCCATTGAGCCCTATGCCCTACACTCTACATCCACTAGACCAGGGGTGGGCAGCTCAGAGATTTCAGATTTCAGCATCCATGTCCTACACCCTACTCCATATACACACCAACCTGGATCCTCAAAATCACAGTCTACCCCGTAACACCACTTCTACCATGCACAGCGTGTACATCGCACAGTCCATTAACACCAGCCAATAACACACTCAATTAACACAGTCAGGCTGTTAGTAATACACTCCATTAACACAGTCAGGCTGTTAGTAACACACTCCATTAACACAGTCAGGCTGTTAGTAACACACTCCATTAACACAGTCAGGCTGTTAGTAACACACTCCATTAACACAGTCAGGCTGTTAGTAACACACTCCATTAACACAGTCAGGCTGTTAGTAACACACTCCATTAACACAGTCAGGCTGTTAGTAACACACTCCATTAACACAGTCAGGCTGTTAGTAACACACTCCATTAACACAGTCAGGCTGTTAGTAACACACTCCATTAACACAGTCAGACTGTTAGTAACACACTCCATTAACACAGTCAGGCTGTTAGTAACACACTCCATTAACACAGTCAGGCTGTTAGTAACACACTCCATTAACACAGTCAGGCTGTTAGTAACACACTCAGAAAGGAGCATGGTGAAGCACAGAGCCTGCAGTTCAGCAGTGATCCCACAGTTCAAAGGTCACACGCAGCACAGTGTGCAGTTCCTGTATCTGATTGGGGGGGGGGGGGGGGGGGTATGCTTCTACATATCTCATACATTTTATATTCACTGCGCTGGTGCTGTTTGTGTGTCTGTGCGTTGAGTGTGTATACAGTATGTGTGTGTAGAGTGTGTATGTGTGTGTACAGTATAGAGAGTGTGTGTGTCTGTGCGTGTGTGTGTGTGTGTGTGTGTGTGTGTGTGTGTGTGTGTGTGTGTGTGTGTGTCTGTGTGTGTGTGTGTGTGTGTGTGTGTGTGTGTGTGTGTGTGTGTGTGTGTGTGTGTGTGCGTGTACAGTATAGAGAGTGTGTGTGTCTGTGCGTGTGTGTGTGTGTGTGTGTGTGTGTGTGTGTGTGTGTGTGTGTGCGTGTGTGTGTGTGTGTGTGTGTGTGTGTGTGTGTGTGTGTATGTGTGTGTACAGTATAGAGTGTGTGTGTGTGTGCGTGTACAGTATAGAGAGTGTGTGTGTGTCTGTGCGTGTGTGTCTGTGTGTGTGTGTGTGTGTGTGTGTGTGTGTGTGTGTGTGTGTGTGTGTGTGTGTGTGTGTGTGTGTGTCTGTGCGTGTGTGTGCGTGTGTGTGTGTGGGTGCGTGTGTGTGCGTGTGTATTAAAGCAACCCTGACGAAGGTTGCAGCTGAAATGTTTGCGTTCACACGTTGTTTAGATACAATAAATGGACTAAGAGTGCAGCTGTAATAGTTTGGTCTACCAGCTATTTTTCAATCGTATTATTCTTTAGACACCATCTCCTCTGCACGAGGCTCCCGATTCTGTAAAAGCAGCGCTGTCATGAGCCTCTCTCGTATGGAGCAGCTGTCAGAGATGCCTCTTAAACCCTATTAAATATTATTTTTCATATTCACAGACACCATGTTTCATGCGCATAGCGTATGACAGAAATCCTTCAGGTGCAGCAATCCACTCTGCCCATTGCATATTAATGGCGGAAATTAGCATAGCCTTCTATTAAAATATTAATGGCCACAGTCGTGTGCTTCTTAATGATCCGGGGTAGAGGCTGGGGGTTTGTGCAGCAGGTAGGAGCTGAGACAGATGCAGAATATCTGACATGTCCTCTGTGTCAAACATACGAACGGGAAAGAGAGGAGGAGGAAGAGTGGGGGAGGAAGAGGAGGAGAAAAGTAGCAGAGGAAGTAACAAAAATAATAGGAGCACTGACAGTAATATTAACATAGTAATAGTAGCATTAATACAGTAGTATTAACAGAAATAGTAGCATTAATACAGTAGTATTAGCAGAAATAGTAGCATTAGCATAGTAATAGTATTAGCAGAAATAGTAGCATTAGCATAGTAATAGTATTAGCAGAAATAGTAGCATTAGCATAGTAATAGTATTAGCAGAAATAGTAGCATTTGTATACTAATAGTATTAGCAGAAATAGTAGCATTAGTATAGTAATAGCATTAGCAGAAATAGTAGCATTAATACAGTAGGATTAGCGGTAGCAATATCAGTAGTAGCAGTAATTATAAACAGTAATTATAAACTATAAAAGTGGTATTAATAGTAGAAACACAACAAGAATAAAAATGCATAATGAGGTGAACAGGCCTTTCAGTCCAGTGTTGGTAATAGCAGTAATATTAGAAGTGTAATGATTAACAATAACACCAGTAATTCCCCATGTAAAGCATTAGCAGCAATTACGGAGTTACACAGCTGTGTTGGGATCACAAATTTATCTCCAAAAACTGCTAAATACTGAGAGACAGTTTCAGTGATAATTGTGCTATCTCTTCAGAGGCCAATCCTAGGTGCCATGTCTCACTTAATTTTACCCAGAAAAGTCTAATCAGCAATTCCAATTCCATAAACAGCCAGGTAGCGTCTCGGCCAAGTGGGAACTGTTTAATGATAATTATTAATTACTGAGTATTAAAGTGATTGAAACAGAAAATTGCAGCAACGTATTTAATTGAATGCTTCTCATGCATAAGTGGAAAACACATTGTCATTAAACATTTCCTGGAACCACAGTATTTCTGTCAATAAGTCTCAATTCTCGTCTGTGTACCAGTTTTTTTGTTTTTTTTCTTTAAAACAAATGTGATATTGCATCAGGCTCCTCCAAGACAAACCGCACATTACTACATACAGGCAGTGTCCTTTTAGAAAGTACATTCGTCACAATCATTGTGACATCATAGTATAAGGTTGCCGGTGGTTTCCAGAACAAAGGAATCCTTGCTACATTAGTAAGGATTGAGTGTCACATGACATATCCACCGTATTCTCGGGAAATAAAAAAATAAAAAACATATCAGATTTTCCAGCGATATCAGATAGTAGCCCGCGTTAATATTTAATGCAGGAGTAATCATTCCAGGGCTGAGCTGAGGAATGAGTGTTGTGCCAGTCTGGAATTCTGTTCAGACAGGGATTGTGGGACACCCCCAAAGAGATTTCCAGGAGGGAAAGAGATCTGGGATCGAGCGTGCAGCCTTTCAGAACCCATTTTACATAGACACACCTCACACACTTATGTGAGTGCACACACACTCTCTCTCACAGACACACACACACACAATGATTCTAATCACAGAATTTAGCACCAAGCAGCAACAGTTGCGCTTGTCACAGCTCCCCAGAGCTCCTGCCATGTCCTCACATGTACAATTAAAGATCATAATTAAACCAAAGTGTTTAATTGGAGGGAAGACGAGTGCATAATTAAACCGGGAATAATTGGTGTTCTTTGTCATCAGCTGTTACATAACCCCAGCTCACAAGAGAGAGAAAAAGTTGTGCAGTTAGCCCATGCTAACTGCATGTGTTGAGGTTAGCCGATACTAACTGCATGTGTTGAGGTTACCCATACTAAGTGCATGTGTTGAGGTTAGCCCATGCTAACTGCATGTGTTGAGGTTAGTCCATGCTAACTGCATGTGTTGAGGTCAGTCCATGCTAACTGCATGTGTTGAGGTTAGTCCATGCTAACTACATGTGTTGAGGTTAGCCCATACTAACTGCATGTGTTGAGGTTACCCAATACTAAGTGCATGTGTTGAGGTTAGCCCATGCTAACTGCATGTGTTGAAGTTAGTCCATGCTAACTGCATGTGTTGAGGTTAGTCCATGCTAACTGCATGTGTTGAGGTTAGTCCATGCTAACTGCATGTGTTGAGGTTAGCCGATACTAACTGCATGTGTTGAGGTTAGCCCATGCTAACTACATGTGTTGAGGTTAGTCCATGCTAACTGCATGTGTTGAGGTTAGCCCATGCTAACTGCATGTGTTGAGGTTAGCCCATGCTAACTGCATGTGTTGAGGTTAGTCCATGCTAACTGCATGTGTTGAGGTTAGTCCATGCTAACTGCATGTGTTGAGGTTAGCCGATACTAACTGCATGTGTTGAGGTTAGCCCATGCTAACTACATGTGTTGAGGTTAGTCCATGCTAAATGCATGTGTTGAGGTTAGCCCATGCTAACTGCATGTGTTGAGGTTAGCCCATGCTAACTGCATGTGTTGAGGTTAGTCCATGCTAACTGCATGTGTTGAGGTTAGTCCATGCTAACTGCATGTGTTGAGGTTAGCCCATGCTAACTGCATGTGTTGAGGTTAGCCCATGCTAACTGCATGTGTTGAGGTTAGCCCATGCTAACTGCATGTGTTGAGGTTAGCCCATGCTAACTGCATGTGTTGAGGTTAGCCCATACTAACTGCATGTGTTGAGGTTAGCCCATGCTAACTGCATGTGTTGAGGTTAGCCCATGCTAACTGCATGTGTTGAGGTTAGTCGATACTAACTACGTGTTGAGGTTAGCCCATGCTAACTGCATGTGTTGAGATTAGCCCATGCTAACTACATGTGTTGAGGTTAGCCCATGCTAACTACATGTGTTGAGGTTAGCCCATACTAACTGCATGTGTTGAGATTAGCCCATGCTAACTGCATGTGTTGAGGTTAGCCCGCGCGAACTGCATGTGTTGAGGTTAGCCTGCGCTAACAGGCCATAGAAGCCAACAGATTTAGTTTAGCTTCTCAAAAACACCTCACTCCGGTTAACAGAAAAAATAGAAGCAAATGCTAAATGAGCAGTGGTAAGCGTGTGAGGCGGCGGGAAAGATCTGCTGAATGTGCACTAGTTATGCATGCCTTGCGCTTCTGTGAGAACGCTAAATTGATTACAGTGGAATTGTGGGACACGACATGACCGCTGAGCTAATTAATCTCCCAGCATCTGGAGGCTAACGCTCTAAGATTTCTCCTCGCCGATGATAAACAAACGTGGCGACAAAATATCCCCCCCGTTGCGCGGACTGATCGTTAATTAGCTCGTAATCACGTTGGATGACCATGGCGAAGGCTCAGAGTGAAGAAGATGAGGGTGATTTTCTTACTCAGAGAGAGAAAGGAACAAAGTTCTGTTCACAGTACTGGATTTATTTAGAAATGTATTACTTGCTAATTTATTTTCCAGCAGGTATTTTAATTTCGTTCTCCCTCAGGCACCCTTAAAGCACAATGAGAAAACTGTCTCTGATTGGCGAATAGGGAGCGAAAACTGTCTCTGATCGGCTCATTGGGAGAGAGAACTGCCTCAGACTGATTCTGATTTTGTGCTTGTGAAAAGAATCTGTCTCTGATTGGGTGTTTGAGAGTAAGCTGTTTCTGATTGGCTGATTGGAAAGCAGTTTGTTTCCTGGATGAAGCCATAATGACTTGCAGGCCTGAGGCAGGAGCCCAGTGCCATCCATGCTGACGTTTGGGGTGCAGGGTTAGAGAGGTGGGGGTAGGGGGGTGGGGGGTGAGTCAGGGCTGTTCCAGGAGAGCATGGTGTTTTTGGATTTGGGGAGGGGGGGTAGCAAGTGCAGATGGGTGGGGGGGGGGGGGGGGGGGCCCATAACTGACCCCGTCCCCCCACAGGTCCCACAATGCGGCATCTGCCAGGGACACTTTGCAGAAAGGCACTCTGGGAAATGGAGTCATTTCCCCCTAGTTTAGCTGTGCCACTCATAAATCCAGTTCAGGGGAGACACTGGCCAGACGGTTCCTCCCCCTCCCCTCTGCAACCTCTATACAGCAGATCTGGGGCAAATTATTCCTCACAGATTACTGATGATTTGAAAAGAAAGCTTCCATTTCACCAATTTCCAGGAAATAATGGCTTTCATATGGCTGTGCAGCTTTGGGTCAGTAATGTGTGTTAGAGCGTTTCATATGAGTGCTTTCGAAATTTACTACAATATAAAAAGTTAAAAGCATTTCAAGTACGTATTAGACCCTGATGTTCTCTAGAGGAGAGAGAGAGAGAGAGAGAGAGAGAGGGAGGGAGAGACAGAGAAAGCAAGAGAGGTTAGAGGGTACTTGAGGGATGCCCTCTCTCTACCCACAGTAATCCAGGGGGATTATGGGATATGATGTTCATGTAGGACGGTATTAAACACAGCTGCTGTGAAGGGGTACGCGCCCTCATCCCCAACCCCCCAGAAACAGCTCTCTCCTCCCACCCCAATGTTTTAATTTCCAAAGGTTCTCAAAGTTCAAAGTTCTTCATCCTGTAATTCCAAACCCTGAGATTTAATCAAACTCTCACCGCTCCCCTGACAGTCTGCACTGCGCTCTGGGACCAGGATGGCTGTCGATCAAAAATCACATGGCTCGACAGATATAAGTTCTAAAATAGACTTACAGATGTACCTTCTAAGCTGCTACCCTGTACTTCCTTTTGATTCAATAAAAGAATGTGACATCATAATGGAGATGAATAACGAGGCTGAGAGATTCTCTAAGATTTATGTGACATCATAATGGAGAAAGCTGGGAAGGTGCAGAGCCATGGAGAAATGCCACAGAGTGTCTGTGACATCATAAAGGAGCAGAGGAAGGCGGAGCTGAGAACTTTTATGGCTCTCAAAGGGGAGATGGTTCTAGAAATCAAAATGGCATGCCTGTGCTTTCACATGTAGACTGGACTGAAACCTAATTTTTAAATGGCAAGTGTTCATTTCAAAGGGTTTTTTCGTTCCTGATTAGCTATAGGATTGCTCAATAATAATCTACCACCCAGGTCTTCCGTCTTTTCCTGCTGTGGGTTATGATATGAGATGATTTATCACCTTTTCAAAATCTCATCTCAGAGCGACCTTTCTGTGGGCTGTTGTGGGTGTCGGGGTGACAGACGGGATTAGCACCTGACTGCTGTGAGAAGCCAAGCTGGCATTTGACTAAATCAGTATGGTGTCTTTACAAAGCAGTGCAGAGCAAATCATTTGGCCGGAGTCTTGATGGATTAACCACGCACCCGCGGATGAATTACGCCTTACAGGAAACGGCTGTTGAACGCATTTCCTGTGAAGGCCGAACCCGCATACAACGGTTTACTACTGAGAAAAATTCCCACCTAACGGTAAAACTGAAGTGTCAGCAAAAACGGGCAACAAAGAGACGCCTAAGGACGCAGTGTTTTAATTAAATCCCTCTGAACAGATTATACGCGCACAGCACTTACCGCCACAAAAAAAGCCTGCTTCAATCGCACGCTTTTACTGAGGCAGAGTCTTGGGCCGCTCTGTGTGATTAATACACAGCTTATAGAAATACATTCCGATCCCTATTTCTCCCTAAAAGTCTGCACACATGACTTTTTCTGCTCGCTAAATATAGAGCTTTTTTCTTCTTTTTTTTTTTGAATAACGCGTGTTGATCACATTGCAGAATGCGTATACCATTACAGTCTGGCACAATGTGCGAGAATAATCTTTTAGGAGACTCTAATCTGTGGGTTGAGTTTAACCTGTAATGCATGCAGCCAGCCTGTATCAGTAATAATGCGTCTTAGACTAAACTCTCTCATACAGATGAATACAGACAGAATTCTACCTTTGGAACAGTCTCCATATCTTCCTCTATATCTATGTTCTTCTTTCTCGCTAACTCACTCTCCATCTCTCACTTTCTCCCTTGTTATCGCCCTGTCATTTCTCCTCTCTCTACCGCTCTCTCTCTCTCGTGCTACCTTTCTAAGAGGTCATAGCAGAGCAGCTGTAATATGCTGAACCCTGGCTGACATTTTCTCAGGCCAGATTTTGCTTCTCTTCCACACACAAAGAGTCATATTGCCGAAGGAGATGGACCCAGAGGCGTTTCCCACTGACCCACATCTAAGCTGCAGGTTCGATGCACCTGAGGCGTTTCCGCGGCAACGCGAGCAGAGCCAGCGCTAAGGTGAGCTCCTCCCACTCCCTGCTGGAGGGACAGACAAACTGCAAGGCTTCCGGCCCACCCGAGGGAGGCGCAATTGCTCAATGAGGACAAGCCCCCTGCTGACCGGAACGTCGTCCCCCCCGGGGGGTACCACAGATTCTACAGACCCAGCAAACACGGAGTTCTGTGTCCCAACCGTTGAAGCCAAAAACACTCCAATTAGTGTTTAAATTTCTTCTGAAAATGAATTAAGTACAGTAATGTGGAAATGAACATTGTGTACTGTAGTACAGCAGCACTGTGGAAATGGACATTGTGTACTGTAGTACAGCAGCACTGTGGAAATGGACATTGTGTACTGTAGTACAGCAGCACTGTGGAAATGGACATTGTGTACTGTAGTACAGCAGCACTGTGGAAATGGACATTGTGTACTGTAGTACAGCAGCACTGTGGAAATGAACATTGTGTACTGTAGTACAGCAGCACTGTGGAAATGAACATTGTGTACTGTAGTACAGCAGCACTGTGGAAATGAACATTGTGTACTGTAGTACAGCACCACTGTGGAAATGGACATTGTGTACTGTAGTACAGCACCACTGTGGAAATGGACATTGTGTACTGTAGTACAGCAGCACTGTGGAAATGGACATTGTGTACTGTAGTACAGCAGCACTGTGGAAATGGACATTGTGTACTGTAGTACAGCAGCACTGTGGAAATGAACATTGTGTACTGTAGTACAGCAGCACTGTGGAAATGAACATTGTGTACTGTAGTACAGCACCACTGTGGAAATGGACATTGTGTACTGTAGTACAGCACCACTGTGGAAATGGACATTGTGTACTGTAGTACAGCACCACTGTGGAAATGGACATTGTGTACTGTAGTACAGCAGCACTGTGGAAATTGACATTGTGTACTGTAGTACAGCACCACTGTGGAAATGGACATTGTGTACTGTAGTACAGCAGCACTGTGGAAATGGACATTGTGTACTGTAGTACAGCACCACTGTGGAAATGGACATTGTGTACTGTAGTACAGCACCACTGTGGAAATGGACATTGTGTACTGTAGTACAGCAGCACTGTGGAAATGGACATTGTGTACTGTAGTACAGCACCACTGTGGAAATGAACATTGTGTACTGTAGTACAGCAGCACTGTGGAAATGGACATTGTGTACTGTAGTACAGCACCACTGTGGAAATGGACATTGTGTACTGTAGTACAGCAGCACTGTGGAAATGAACATTGTGTACTGTAGTACAGCAGCACTGTGGAAATGGACATTGTGTACTGTAGTACAGCACCACTGTGGAAATGAACATTGTGTACTGTAGTACAGCAGCACTGTGGAAATGAACATTGTGTACTGTAGTACAGCACCACTGTGGAAATGGACATTGTGTACTGTAGTACAGCACCACTGTGGAAATGGACATTGTGTACTGTAGTACAGCACCACTGTGGAAATGGACATTGTGTACTGTAGTACAGCAGCACTGTGGAAATGGACATTGTGTACTGTAGTACAGCACCACTGTGGAAATGGACATTGTGTACTGTAGTACAGCAGCACTGTGGAAATGGACATTGTGTACTGTAGTACAGCAGCACTGTGGAAATGGACATTGTGTACTGTAGTACAGCACCACTGTGGAAATGGACATTGTGTACTGTAGTACAGCAGCACTGTGGAAATGGACATTGTGTACTGTAGTACAGCAGCACTGTGGAAATGAACATTGTGTACTGTAGTACAGCAGCACTGTGGAAATGGACATTGTGTACTGTAGTACAGCAGCACTGTGGAAATGGACATTGTGTACTGTAGTACAGCAGCACTGTGGAAATGGACATTGTGTACTGTAGTACAGCAGCACTGTGGAAATGGACATTGTGTACTGTAGTACAGCAGCACTGTGGAAATGGACATTGTGTACTGTAGTACAGCAGCACTGTGGAAATGGACATTGTGTACTGTAGTACAGCAGCACTGTGGAAATGGACATTGTGTACTGTAGTACAGCAGCACTGTGGAAATGGACATTGTGTACTGTAGTACAGCAGCACTGTGGAAATGGACATTGTGTACTGTAGTACAGCACCACTGTGGAAATGAACATTGTGTACTGTAGTACAGCAGCACTGTGGAAATGGACATTGTGTACTGTAGTACAGCAGCACTGTGGAAATGAACATTGTGTACTGTAGTACAGCAGCACTGTGGAAATGGACATTGTGTACTGTAGTACAGCAGCACTGTGGAAATGGACATTGTGTACTGTAGTACAGCAC
>CM056387.1:24614825-24650205 GCA_029718625.1 Synaphobranchus kaupii
TTTGGTCAGACGTGTATATACGTGGTCTAGCTAGCTAATAATTTTCTTAGCTAGAAAACATCATGTCAGCTTCTGAATCAACTTCGGATGAGCCACCGAGGACGAAACGTTGTTGTCAGTAGCTCGTGTTGTACTATTCAGCTAAACACAGCGCGGCGCAGACATTACGGATTGTAGCCTACTGTTAATAAACAGTTGACAAATACATTTAACTAATGGTTTGTCATTTCAAACCATTTGTTAATGTTTGAAAATACTTCAATAATATTTGTACATCATTAATTCATATGAACAACTACATTAGTTAATGCTAATTCATGTAACCTTATTGTAAAGTGTTACCAGATAGGCCAGTCTTTGGTAGTCAAACCAAGGGCTCTGTTCTACCCTCTATTGTCAAACTTTCCGCCTGACTGCTATTGTTCTACCAGTGATGAACAACTATTGCTGATTTTAACATACTCCTGATGTAGAGTATCGATTTCTCGTGTCTCTTTTTTCCAGCCTCACATTCAGTGTGTGCCGAACAACCTCTCTCCAGAGCCACCTTATTTCCATCATTCATATATTCATCATTCATGTCCTTGCTGTTACAGGACTGCTATAAATAAACTAAAACTTTTTGATCCACTACTACCCTTGTTATCTATTGTCCCTTTTGTGTTCAGTCACCAGCCCTGGCCTTAACAATCCTGGATAGGATTCATTCTTCCACAATTTTTTAAAAGTAATGAATAGAGCAAATTAGACTTTTTTAATATACAATGAACAAAATTTATCTAAAAGAGAAAATAGCTTGATCCATAATGAAACCAGAATGAGTACACTGGATCATTAGCATAGCCTATCTAGCTACAAATTTTTTATGTGAAATGGCAACAAATTGGATAAATTAAATAACCTTAGTCACTACAAGCAAAATATTGGGGAAATAGGATTAAAGCTGCAGTAGGCAAGTTTGAAAATACAGAAGGCTAAAAGACTTCCCTTTTGCTCTCCTCCCTCCAATCTCTATTCTAAGCCCCGCCCACCAAATTTTGCTCTGTGCACATGCAGAGACGGAGGGGTTTATTCTACAGGGAGGATATTTTGTTTGTAGATAGTTGCCCTGATTGGAGCTCTCTCGAACCAGGGCCTGAAGGTGGTCATCCAAGGCCAAACGATGGGCCAGCTGCCCGTCATCCCTGGCCCCGGGCAGCAGCTCAAGCTGGCGGCCATGCCCAGTGGAATGAGAACCTGTGTCATGAGGCCATCAGCGGCCTGTCCCGGTTGTGAAGTAGGACCCGGTGTCAGACTGCTATCTGGTGACCTCATCAGCAAATTTTCTTCCTTAGCATACAACTATGCATAAAATGTTATAGTTTATCAGAGTTTGTTTGGATCTGTCCCATAGTGTTTTAAATCACCTCTTGATACCATGCATGCTTTTCTGGCACACCATTCAGGGTAATTACACTGTTTTGATTGGTATGTGTACAGTATATGAGCTTATTTCAAATGCCTTGGATCAAATTTTTAAAACTATTTTATGCTCATTTGCATTTCTCCACTGAATCGATATTTTGAGACGAATGGAGATGTTTAACAAAAAAGGCCAAAATCGACTCAATCGAATTGAGAGAATGTGATTATTACATTACATTATTGGTGGGCAGTCTTTATGGGATGAGACCTACAATGATCCTGATCTAGGGCTGGAAATTAAGGAACCATTAAGATAAAGCAAATGTTGAATTTGAGTTATGTCATCAATGGACCTCTTGTAAATATGTCATACAGATCATTAGCCTGGATTTAATATCATTAAACATATCTGATGCACCCTTGTTTCCCACTCTTAATCCATATAGTTAATGTTGTATTGCCTTTTTCATTAATTGCAGCTTTAAACTAAATGCCCCATTGTGGCTTTTTAGCCAATCAAGCATGCTTCTAGCTTGCTGTCAAACACAATACTCCCTTATACAAGGTTTTTGAGTGTAGGCTACGTGAGTAATATGTAAGAAAGAATGATACTTGAGTCAGTAATTTACATTTTTATTAAGAGACAATTCAATTCATGTAACATTATTGCAAAGTGTTAGCGACTTTTTTGTTTTCTTTTATTACAACTATAAAGCACGTAACACGTCATAGCTAACACTAATGGCTCATAGCTGTTTCGACAATCTGAAGCCGAGCCAACACGCACCATTCACATAAAAATGAGTACATTTTAGCATATTATCACTAACTGGCAACCGAGGGAACTTCAGCTGAATAACTCTCAAACTTTCACTCAGTAGGCTAGATACCATTGCTTTTGAAATTCAGAAGGTTCCATTAATTACGAGCGACTGTTTTATTTCAGTGTGGCTTTACCTGCACGCTGCTCTTTCTGTTTTTTTCCCCTTCGTCTTGTAAGCGCATGCGCACTTGCGAACTTCCTGTAATCACGAATGAGGCCGATCACGATTGAGGCCGATCACGAATGAGGCCAGGTCTGCGAGTCTGCAGATGGACCCTTCTCAGATTGGGGGCTCTTCTAAATGTACAGAGAGGGGGGTCAGGGAATATGTTGGACAAGGCATCATCACATTGGATCAGGCTCCAATTCTTTTTAATTATGTTGCCGACAGCGAGGGCCTTAGTGCTGTATGTGGTGGAGAAAAACACCCTATCGGATTTCTCTTTCTGCATCTTTCTTGTTAAGAGAGAGTCGCGTTCTACAGTAGCGGCTTTAGATAGAGCTGTTTTAAGAGTATTATGTGTATAGCCACGTTCTCTGAAGCGATCATACATCGCTGGCTAAACATCTTAAAAACGCTCACCAAAGTGCCTCAGTTATATTTACAGCTATCGGCATTGACATGGTCCCCCCCACCTCTAGGGGAGGAGATAGACAGAAGAAATTAAACCAAAAAGAGAGCCGCTGGATCGATAGGCTACAGGCCACCTCACCCCCAGGTCTAAATGACTCCATAGACTTGGTGTCATTTCTATAGGTTAAGTAGGTTACTTTATTACTTTGTCCATTGTTCATTGCTCATTTCCTGATATTTTCTTTATTTTATTTTTACATTATATTTTTATATTATATTGGTTATATTATATTGTTTATATTATATTATTTTCTGTTTAACATCAATCTAGTATGTTTGACTTATTGATTTGATCTGACTTGTTTTCTTATGTTGCTACAGTATTTATTTTTTCCTTTTAGTTTTTTGAGTTGTTGTTTATATATATATATATATATATACATATATATATATATATATATATATATATACATTATGTATTAGTTTGATGCATTATTTTGTAAGTAATATTGTTTATTCATTTGACATAATGATCTATATAACGATCTATTTAATAGATTGTATCTCGACTGACCCCTTCTGGCTATGTTATATATTGTTCCATTCTTTCAGCACCAGCTGATGAAGTCCCTATGTAGGCCGAAACATGTTGGTTTTTTAATATTCTAATATCTTTAATTTTGTAGAGCTGCCTTGGACTACAAAACTTCTTCTAATTATCAAAATAGCTAGTTGCAGCCCTAGTTCTATGGGAACATTTGATCTTCAAGGCAATTATAAAACAAATGATCTTTTTTGTTAGATTTTTAATGTAAACTATAAATGTATGTCTATTTAACGTTTACAGTGATTCCAGCATAGGACTATATGGACATTAGTCTGTTGAGACTGAAAATATTTCCCTATATTTTACATGGAGTATTAGATTTTGAAAGGTAGGTCGGTAAAATTAATGTACGCGTTCATGCACGCGTCCATGTACGCGGCCATGTACGCGTCCATGTACGCGGCCATGTACGCGGGATGCTGCGCATGTGTTTCGTTATTTTTGACACTGTTGGACCGTCTCATAAATACGATTAGTGGTGCGCAACAGTCATTACACGTGAACGCGTGACCGTTATAAGTCCATGTACGCGGCCATGTACGCGGGATGCTGCGCATGTGTTTCGTTATTTTTGACACTGTTGGACCGTCTCATAAATACGATTAGTGGTGCGCAACAGTCATTACACGTGAACGCGTGACCGTTATAAGTCCATGTACGCGGCCATGTACGCGTCCATGTACGCGGCCATGTACGCGGGATGCTGCGCATGTGTTTCGTTATTTTTGACACTGTTGGACCGTCTCATAAATACGATTAGTGGTGCGCAACAGTCATTACACGTGAACGCGTGACCGTTATAAGTCCATGTACGCGGCCATGTACGCGTCCATGTACGCGGCCATGTACGCGGGATGCTGCGCATGTGTTTCGTTATTTTTGACACTGTTGGACCGTCTCATAAATACGATTAGTGGTGCGCAACAGTCATTACACGTGAACGCGTGACAAAATTTCTCTAACAGTGACAGACGAACGTGTACACGCTTTGAGTGCAGTACGCATCATCTTGTCACGCGTGAAATACAATGCGCACGTAACAACGGACACACGCACGCACGCGTACCAAAATTTACCAAGTTAATCACGCAGGCACACACGCGTTGCTGCGCATGTGTTTCGTTATTTTTGACACTGTTGGACCGTCTCATAAATACGATTAGTGGTGCGCAACAGTCATTACGCGTGAACGTACGCGTGCACGCGTGACCGTTATAAGTCAATGGGGAAATTACATGACACGTCAGGCGCTGCTGTGCTGCACATGCATCAAAGCAGGCGTTGCTGCGCATGTGTTTCGTTATTTTTGACATCAATGGGTCTTCATAGTGTGTGTGCGTGTGTGCGCGCGCGCAAATTTCAAGCTTTTGCAAATTTCAACATAAGATAGGTGTTCCATTCCGTCAAAATGCATAAGCTAGTGACTCAGGGTTTACATGCACTGTGGGGGAACTGAGGCTTAAATTCAGGGGACTTTCAGAAGTAAAAGGAGACAGTCATGTTAGCATCCAACTACAACAAACATAATGGGTAGCTAGAACATTGGATCGCTGCTGTGTATAGTTCCGTTAATCACAGCTAGCTAATTGAAACATTCTGTTATATTTCCAGGCTAAAAATATTGAAAGAGGTTGGCAGGTAGCTAGCTTTCACTTCACTGCCACCGTGTTAAATTACCAAGTTACTGTAGTTAGCCACGTATACAGCCAGCCTCATAGTAACAATGCTTATTAGCCAGCGTGCTAGTTAGTAGAGGAGCTTGCTATAGCTAGCTTACCAACAATGACATGTGTTCTGTTGATCAGCTATCGAACCCTTGATACCTTAGACCAGGGGTGTCCAATCTTACCCGAAAAGGGCCGGTGTGGGTGCAGGCTTTTGCTCTAGCCCAGCACTATGACACCTGATTCTACTTATCAAGGTCTTGATTGAAGAGCACGATTAGTTAATTAGTTGAATCAGGTGTTGTAGTGCTGGGCTAAAACAAAAACCTGCACCCACACCGGCCCTTTCCGGATAAGATTGGACACCCCTGCCTTAGACCCTTGCTGACTTTTTTTTGCCAGTCATGTGTTCCATACTGTACCAGCATAATTTACAGCTGAATCTAGTCTCACCCCCCATTTCCCATAGAGATCCATTCAAATGCAGAGCGGTTATAGTATCACTTGTGACAGTACCTAAAAATAAGATATCGAGAGTCTTTTGATGTTGATGGGTCACAGACTTCAGGAAGTAAGAGCATGCAAAGGATATGCCACCAAATATGAAATATGATACATTAAAAATACATTAAAGCAAAGGGTTTGAATACTTATGCACATGAGATTTCAGTTTTTGATTTGTAATACATTTGCCAAACTTTCTAAAAACATGTTTTCACTTTGTCATTATGGGTTATTGAGTGTAGATTGATGGGCAAAAATGGCAATTTTATCCATTTAAAATTAAATCTACAACACTTATTGTGTTGCAAAAAGTGAAGGGGGTTGAATAATTTTGAGTGCAACTGTATAAAATAAATTAGATTTACATCCATTACTGTTCTGGTTAGTCAGCGACGTGTGGTTGCTTGTGCACCATCCAAAAGTGAAATAAGTCAAACACTTGAGTCCATAGATTTGTGTCCAAAAAGTGAAGAAAAATGTAATATTAAATAAAATGCACGAAATGGAATTTTGAACATATTCTTATTTCATTTTGGTCTTATGTATCACATGAATGAAATTGTGTATTAAAAATGAAATTAGCACGGTATAGCTGACCCTCTGTGGTTGATGAGGTTAGAGGTCATGGTTCAGTGTTTTAAGTCGTCCATTACCGTTGTCTCCACAGCACAGCACTCAGTAGACATCGCTGGTCAGATGGCCTGGCAGGATGAACTGGACCTACCAACGTCCTACAGTAGGTATTCTACTTGGACAGGAAACGGCGCTTCCTGCTGGCGCGTATGTAGAACATTAAGAGGGCAATCTCTCAGCTACATTAACCACAGAATCTAAGCCTGCCGTTACTGGCCATGTACTAAAGCAGGGTGTGTGTTTTGTTGGGAGCACCAAGTATTCAATAATCACCGTTGAGAGCTTGTTATCTCAGGCATGCTCGATGACAACAATTGAACACTTCTCCCTGGGGTGTTTTTTTTCCAAATATTTGTTGACCTTTTCCATAAAACTGAATAATCTCCCAATTATAGCGTAGGCATGGCCACTGGAATATGTGAGGTTTTTGCCACTTAAAACCCTTGAAACACAGCAAACCAGCAACAATATCAGTCATAGCATTATATTTGACATTGTGCTGCTATCAGAACTAGCCTATGCCTTGTGCCATTTGGCTATAAATCAGTGCAAAAAATTCAAATCAAAGAGAGCAGCAAAGGGAGAAACATTTGGATTGGGGGCAATCTTGGGCTCCAGTGATGAAATTCAAGGATTTCAAAAAGGATACTGTATATTTCTCTGACACAAAAAAAAATGAGGGGAAAAAAAAAAGTGTGTGTGATGTCCCAGATTCCAGGGAACGGTCCAATGGCGCGAGTTCTTGTGAAAGCACTGTGAAATGGCAAATGACACCAGCGAAGTGCCTTCTCTGTTGCCGACACTTGACATGCAGTGCAAAGACAATATGACTTCACGCTCTACAAATACAAAAAAAAAATGAAACAATCGGGTGCATGCCAGCTTTGAAAAACACCCACAAACTAAACCGATCTCTTTGAGAGTTACATTCCAGAAGTACAAACAAATATTCGTCGGCAGAAAGCATTTAAAATTAAAAACGAATCCCTCGGCCACCTCCGTGATTTGAGCATGTGAATGCTTACCACGTATGCTTAGCAGGAGTTAGCAAATATACTCACGTCTATGGAGCCAAAGTATCAATATTTTAAAGCCAGCCACAGCCCCTTTGAACTTGCTGAGTGTTTGTAGCCGGGCGAGACACATCATGGAACAGAGGACCATGGTTGTGAGGACCGGGTTAGAAGGGAGCCGGGCGGTGCTGTGAGTTATAGTCTCTGGATGTGAGAGAGATGAAGGGTGGCGCAGAGCTTTTGGATCACCTCCACTCCCACCTCCTTCACTTCTCCCCGGTGATTGATAGAGCGGGAGGGGGGGAATTGACCGACTTTTCCCCTGAACAGATTTATTTGATGGAGGGCTGCCCGACCAGCTGGCCCGCAATAAATACCTACTGGAAGGGGGTGGGGGGGTTCTTTTTCCCATGTCTCCACATGAGAAACACTGATGTCATTTATCAATCTCACATGGCCCCGGAGATTTATCCGTAGGTGGTATTTACATTGGCCGCCAGTCATCTTGGCTAGCGTCTCAGCTTGCATGTGTGAGCCTCAAGAGATTCTGAAATCCTTATTGGCCCATGAGCAGGGCCTGCTCTCAGCTGCTCAGGAAACCATACGTCATTTACATTTACTTCTTTTTATAAACACGAACACACACAGCAGGTTAAATTCTGACAGGCGTCCATATGTCAGGTGTATATACCTGCCAACATAACCACAACTTCCCGGGTTTCTACCGCATTTTAAAGCCACTTACCGGCGTACTCCCGTTTGCTTGTTTCTCCCGGGAAACTTGCGCAATTTCCCGAGCCCTCAAAGTTTATTATGAAAATGAAAATCATCATGAACTGATCAATCGGTCTTGTCTGTTCGTTTAACGTAAGCAAAGGTGCCACTTTCTACCGCCACAGTTTCAAATTGATCAAAAAAATATATCAGAAATAAAAACTGTAGACTACTTAGCGTAGCGTAGCCCCCTCTTATCACTTTCCTCGATGCCCCTCCCCCCTGCATCTCTGATTCTAAGGAGATTGACATGGTTGGTATGTTTGTGAAAGTTATGTTTGTGAAAGTTAACCCCTCTGTGGTACACTCTAATAGATACATATCGTTTAAAGCAACAAGCTAGCCAAGCTCTCAACTGCGTTACGATACCATTTTATCTTAAGCTAACGTAACAAGGTTAACACTTTTTCTAGAAAGCTAGCGGCTATAATAAATTTTTTACAACTAATGTTATCTTGCTAGCTAACCTGAAAAGTGAAGTAAAATACATCCTAGCTCATGTAGTCTCGTATTCAAGGGGAGATATCAGCACAATGTAAGGCAACGCAAATCTATCGCAAAACGCAACCTGTTGTGTTCGTGGCAGGGTTTCCCCTTTTCCTTTCACTGCAGGCTGTCGGTTTTTAACAATCTCTGTCTGGCGTCGCCCCGCTCATTTGGCTTCTACATCACATAACAGGATCTACCTTTTAAACTAATTTACTAAGAAAAAAACTAAGAAGACAAAGAGGAAGAATCAACAGAGGTAGCAAATATTAAATAGAAAGCCAATCAGATTCAGAGGTTTTATTGTCAATAAACAAACAAGTATTCAACTTGTTTTCTATTGTAGTTTTCAAGTTCAATCTCACTTAAGACAGGGGCTGAGCTTTGGGGCAGAACAGGTTAACATGTATTGTGATGGTTTCTGTATAGTCTTGTCCACTGACAAAAGGTTTATGAATGATTAATCAGACCACGTTTCTGCATGTTAGATAGAATTTTGGCTAGACGCCTACGTACCTGTATTGTGATGGTTTCTGTATAGTCTCGTCCACTGACAAAAAGTTGATGAATGTTTCATCAGACCACGTTTCTGCATGTTAGATAGGCAGCCGTCTAGCCAAAATTCTATTTCATGTGTTCCATTTCCCATGTTCCAATCACAAAGAATTGTGGAGCTAGTCTTAAAATTTTAATCTCAAAGTAGAGCCCATCCAGACAGGACCTCCCCCCAAACAATCTTCCATATTTTAAAACGTTGGCAGGTATGAGTGTACTTCTCCTCTCTCTTACCAGAGTTGTTTTGCACCACTATAACGTTTTACCAGCAGGTAGACACCCACTCCACGATATTTCCCAGTTACATCCAGGTGGCTCGATCTTGCCTTGACGATGGCAAATCCCTGTGGGCAAGTTTCATTACGCGGAATGTGGCTCCGGAGCCACGTCTCTGCGATTGGCAACAATGCGCGTTTTCTCCGCATTCCCGTTGCAGCCTTGCAGTGTGGCAAAGATTTCGTCAGCTTTTCCCCCGAAGCGATTGAGCAGTAAAAAGCAGCGCTGTGTGTGTGTGTGTGTGGGGGTGGGGGGAGGGGGGGTTGTTGCCAAGTCTTTAAAGCTTGGCCCTCATTCCACCCCGTTTTCTACTTTTTCGCGCTTACATAGTCGGAAACCTATTTTCAGCTACGCTGGAATCAGTTTTGAAAAGAGAAGCATCCGGAACATTTGGAGGATGTTGCCGTCCAAATTGTAACAGAAATTCTCTGCTACAGTCGATCACACCGCCAGCGGCGTCTCTGTGAGAGAGTCCACAAACACCGCAAATAAATAAAACAGCAGGGTAATCCCGAAGCCCCTCGATAGTCCTCATGCTTACAGCGATAAGTCAAAAGGATAAAAAGGGACACTTACTAAACCCTTTTAGTATACGCAAAACTAATAACATGACCAATGATTGGTCATGCTATTTCTTGTGCTCCAATCATTGGTTGTTTTACGTGTGCTAAAAGGTTTTGCACATGCTGAAGGTCAGGCCCTTAGACACTTAGTTACAACATAGAGAGCCCACAAAACACACCACAGGTCACAGCAGAGGCCATAAATTCATCAGCAAATATTAGTCTGTACAACGGATAACAGATAACGTTAAAATATGCAAGCTGGCCTAGATAATGGCGTACGCAAAGCCCTTTAACTCAAAAGTACAAAAACGAGTCTTGCAAATCGCTGACTTGTTCAAGATGATTATTGTGCGTGTTTTTGTTGTACCGTATGTAATGCCTCTTTATGTAAAGCAGGAATACCATCAGTATGCTGGATAACCTTACTGGCAGCTCGACTAGTAATCCTCTCTGTTCTGCTGATGTGTGTTTAAAGATACTGACGTGGACTGGAGTCGGCCAACATTAGCGCAGTAGAGCAAAATCCCGCTACAAAACACAGTCAGCATGTTCTACTCTCTCAATCTTCATCAGTCAATTGTTTCCCCCCCAACAGCATTCAGAGTTGAATGCGGCCTCCTTCTGGCTGCTCCTCAAGGGGCACTCCCTCCCCCTCCCATACACCTCCTCCCACCTCCTTCACCCTATGGCATTCACTGAGGTGCCTCCTGTTTAATTGCTTTTTTTATTTAAATCGGACACCGGTGCCGCTCGCCCTGAGGGACGTAGCGCCTTGGCTTTCCACAACTCTCGGGCCCGACCTCACCTCGCTCGGACATCGAACGCCACCTCTCTTCCTGAACGCCGTTCTCCCTCTCACGCTCCGTATCCATAGCGGTTCGATACGAGGAGGCGGGACGCGTCCGTACACTGTCAAGCTTGATACGGCGAGCAATCCGACGTGGCCGCTTTAAAGGGACGCGTCACAGGCGCTCACTCTCAAGCGTGACATTCAGAGCAGTTCGATGCGAGGGCGCCGAAGACCCACGTAATGCGCATACTGTCGAGATTCATATCCACAGCAATTTCATATACGGCTGTGCACGAGCGCCTTTCTGCATTTACACATTCGAGGGACCTTTTTGTTTCACAATAAAGCCAACGCTGCACATTTAAATCCCTACGCGTGACTCTCTCTGGATTGTGACTTTTTCCAATTAGCAGAGAAGTATGAGCATTGGGGAGTTTACACAATTACTTATCAGCTCAAAAAAAAATTTATATAATAAGAATGACAAACCATGTATTCTGCCACCTTACCACCACAAAGAAATGTGGACATTTTCATAATAATGTGCTTGTTTGTGATTTCAGATTTCTGCACAAGATTGACAAATGAATATATACAGTATATTATATATATTACAGTTTGATAAATGAGGCTGTGGGTCAGGCTCTTTCTCCACACTCCCCCGGGCTGCTTTAACCTTGGCAGACGAGAGCAGCCCACTGCATGAGGAATCAGTCGAAAAGTCCAAAACGGAGGCACAACGTATCTATAAAACATCGGCGTTCCCGATCCACATTCCGTTTCAGGTTTTTCCAGCCAGCACGATTCCAGGTTGGCTGCATGAAGCCTCCAAAGGGCATAATGCTAATGGCACGTACGCTAGTTCTACATCCACCGAGAGAACGAGTCTCATTCAGACTACGATAACGCATGAAGAAGCATTGACCTCGCCCCGTTTAAAACGTTATCTTATCAAAACGAGTTCCAGGCCAGGGGGCATGAGCCACGTTAGCTCACCTTTCAGATGCTTCGCTTGATGACGGAGACAGCTTACGCAGACGGTTAAAGCATAGAGAAAAGGCACAAGAGCCGGTGACTAAGATAGTCTTATTATGGAAAAATTACAATGGAGGTGATGAGACCCAGCAGCAATCTAGCTTGTGTCTATTAGGGAAATGCACATGCCAGATGCCCCCCCCCCACCCTCACCCCCCGGCCCCCGTCCCCCGCCCCCCGCCTCTCTCCCCTCACCCGGAATTTAATAGACAGACAACCATCCCCACATCCAAAGAAATCCATGCATTCATTCTTCCGCATTAGTCACCGTTATTGTGTTTTTTTTGTGTTCGGCAGAATCAAATTTGAAGCGGTTGACCGTGGATCAGAGCCGGCGATCTTAAATATGTATGCGTATGACGCACGACATCCATGCAATTTGAAATGCTACATGGATTCTGAATCATGGGGTGGGGGGGGGGTGGGTGGCGGCAGGAGGGGGTTGGCGGTGTTGGCAGTAGTCATACATATATGTATATGCTTCTCAGCAGCAGAAAATATTCACTATCTACGTAATCGACTCATATACACCACTTCAGGACAGAAAAGTTTCTTATGAAGGGTGATGCATCGTGGAAAACCGGGATGAACATATGTAGATATTTCCCATTAGGTAAACGCATACTTGCTCACAAAGAAAACGACTTCCAGCGCTCACAGCTTTTTAACAATCAGGCGACAGAAGACCATTAGTTATTTTCAGCCTCGTTAGTATTAATCCCTTCAAGTGCAATAATCAACCTTTTCATCTATTCCACAGTATCCATGCCAATAACTCATCATTTACCGTTTATTTATGCGGAAAGGCGGAAATTCATGCAGAACGACTAACAAGGCCTCTGTGGCACAACACATGGATGCGATCATAAAGTAAGACATGATACATCTAAAAGGGATTACAGGTTACTTGGATGTACAACCCCAATTCCAAAAAGTTGGGACAGTATGTAAAATGCACATTAAAGCAGAAAGCAGTGATTTGTAAATTCTCTTTTACATATATTTAATTGAAAACAGTACAAAGAAAAGATATTTAATGTTTTACCTTATCAACTTTATTGATTTTTGTAAATATACGCTATTTCCGAATTTGATGCCTGCAACACGTTCCAAAAAAGTTGGGACAGGGCCAAAAAAAAACTGGGAATTTTAAAAAACACCTATTTGGAACGTTCCACAGGTAAACAAGTGATGCTATCATGACTGGATATAAAAGGATATCAAAAGACTTTTGATATTTTATTTTCAACGATACTATAACCTCTTTGCATTTGAATGGATCTCTATGGGAATTGGGGGGTGGAACTAGATTAAGCTGTAAATTACACGGGAATAGTATGGAATCCATGGTTGGCTGAGTGGCTGTAAGTAATCAAGGGTCCGAGGTATCAAACAAGCCTCAAACCATCACTCTGCTGATATTTTACATTTTACACTTTGATTTTTAATAAATTAGCACAAATGTCTAAAAACCTGTTTTCACCTGGACTATTTTGTGTAGAACTTTGAGACAAAAAATGAACTCAATCTATTGTAGAACATGTCTGTAATGTAATAAAACGTGGAGAAGGTGAAAGGGGTGTGCAGACTTTCCGGCTTGACTGTATGTGCATTTTACCAACATTTTTGGAATTGGGGTTGTACGATTCCCACCAACCCTTTCTGCTCATTGGTCAACCGCGAATGTTTTCCGCTGGTGTTTCCAGCCATTACTGGTAAAGGGTTAACGCAGGAGCTACCGCTGCAAGGCAGAGTCACTGAGGAATACCGCCATTTATCCCGCTGCTCAGAAACCATGTTTATACCATTTTACTTTCACCTACATTGGCCCAGGTAGGTCAACTGATGACTTTTCATTCTCAGTGAATCAATGTTGTAAAGGATGCAAGGCACTGTGTAGCCAATCAGATTGTGGGTTACAGCCGGGGGTTAATACCCATACTCTTTTGAAATGAGGACGCTAGCACCGCTAACGCTACTCAACTCCAGGTCCTGGAGGCCGCAGTGTCTGCGGGCCTTTTTCTCCAGCCGTGCACTACGCCACCTGATCACTAAATTCTTTTACCTCCTCGGTTCAGGAGGCAAGCTCATTAGTGAAAGCAGGTGGCGTAGCTGCATGGTCGGAGCAAACGCCTGCGGACACTGAGCCGAGTAGCCCTGGTTTACAGTCTCATCCAAAGGACAACGCCTTCTACAGCGCTGGAATTGTCTTTGGTCCAAGAGTGGAGAGTGCTCCCCACTAGCGCACCAAAAAACTCCTTCCAACAGCAACTCAGCAACTTCATTTTCACAAAAGGTTTCCCATACAAGTACTAACCGAGCCCAACTCCGCTTATCTTCATCAGTTTGACAGTTATGGCAGTTTGAGTTTGAACTTAAAAGTAACCCCCCCCTTTTTATATACATGCGGTTTCTTCCAATAGCCATAGCCCTATTAAATGCACAGTTCTCATTATTAATATTATTTAATATGAATTTTAAACTAAAATCATAGCCGGATGAGTATAACTCATCATCACCAAGCAGTCCAGAATTGCTTCAGATTCGCACTGCGGCAAGGCATGGGCGGCGAGAGCTTGGCAGCAGGGATGTTTAGGGAGCTGGGCTTACAACCAGGGGTGTAGCACGAATTTCCGGGCCCCGTGCTAATGCAGTCTCTTTGGGCCCCCTTCCCGAAGCCGTCCAGGCCTTCTGAGGGCCCCTCCCTGCCTTGGCCCCCCCCCCCCCCCCCCCGGTTTGAATCCCAAGTAGGGCACTGCCATTCCGCCCTTGGGAAATTCTCTTGACCTGAATAGCCACAGTAAACACGCAGCCACAAAGACGTAATCCGTGCAAGTCACTCTGGACAAGAGCATCTGCTAAACGGCTAAAGTAATTACAATTATTTATTAACCAATAGAACAAAATACATATGTTCAATGAGGAGCGTCTCCTGCCCCATGTACACATTACATTGCAGGCATTTAGCAGACGCTCTTATCCAGAGCGACTTACACAACTATTTTTAGCATTTTTTACATATTATCCATTTAGACAGCTGGATATATACTGAAGCGATTCAGGTTAAGTACCTTTAGCTCAAGGGTACAACGGCAGTGTCCTACCTGGGAATCAAACCTGCAACCTTTCGGTTACAAGGCCAGTTCCTTAACCATTATACTACACTGCCGCCACACCAGCACCCGCTGGTATCAACAAGCTCCTCTGCTTCTTACTATAATAGCGGAAAACAACTCCTGCGTAAGGGGAGTGGGGTGATGCCGCTTGATTGACAGGTGGAGATGGAGAGAGATCGGTCTGTGAGCACATGATACCAACTGAACAGACCTCATTTGAAAGTGGAGACTGAGTAGCACCTGCTATTTACCGATAAGTTTTCTGTTTTCAGAAAGTAATTACAATTTGACGTAGCAGGCAGCAGGATGTCTGACGCCACTCCTCCAACGTTCGCGGAAAATACCTTCTTTTCTCTCCCCCTCCCTCGTCAGAAGGACAAAATATCTCTAATGACAGCCTCGCCACACACGCCGCTTTCCTTTCCAAAGGAAAGGCAATTAAAAAGAAAACGTATTTGATATTTTCCCATTAAAAAATTGGATTAGCATATAATAGGGAAGAAAAAAAAAACAGCATCTCCAGGTCATTGTTAAACTAAACTCTCGAATGCAGCCAAGTTTTTGACAGAATCCCGGTTCTCATCTGGGATGAAACGGGCCTTGATAGTCCTCGCGTTCACCTCGAAGTGCGAGCAGTGCACAGAGGTAATCTTGATAGCATTGTGTTCCCCGTTCACACACTCTCTGGTGCCTCCCAGGAAAGATAGATATCTCCCCTGTGAGACCAAGGGCATTAATTAACTGCGCAGAGATGCAGTCAACCATCAACAGGAGGAACGTATTTGCCATTTAAAAATAAGTTTTAAAAAATTACAATTATTTACTTTTATTTAATGCTTCAGAGAGTGGCTCTCCGGAGTGCTTTGTCGGTTGGGGGTCAACCCGGGAAGAGTGGATGTACTTACCGGCCTTATCGCACCTGTGGGGTGTTATCGCCGTTCCGGCTCTCCGGCACACTTTATTTTATATTACCTTTTTTAATCTTATTATAGCCGCACCTGTGTGAGGCCTTCCATTATCGGCCTTTCACACACCTGTGCTCCGCTGGGGCCAAACCCCCCCCACACCCCCAGTTTAAACACTGTGCGTTATTACAGGGGAGAGAGAGAGAGGGAGAGGGAGAGGGAGAGGGAGAGGGAGAGGGAGAGGGAGAGGGAGAGGGAGAGGGAGAGAGAGAGAGCCCCTTGGGTGTGTAAATGGGAGGGAGAAAAACCTTTCGGAGCAATCACAGTTAAAAAACCCATCTCCTCGTCTCTGTCCTAATGATGTCTACAGGCCAAACTAAACAAACGGCTCTTGTTTTCTTCTCTCAACCTCCCTCCCCCCTCTCTCTCCCCCTCCCTCTCCGCTGCGTTTAATAAGCTAGTGCTGTTTGCCATGAAAACTGCGCTGCTTTCCTGCTATCCATTTTATTTGTCTGTCTCTCAGGGAGAAAAAAAAAACCCGATACTGTAAGAATCAGATGGACGACTTCAGATGCATTTCTTTTTTCCCCAGTAAGCGGTTGTCTTGAGGGATTCCTCATCCGCGCCGAGCGTCAGAGAGTTCCGCGTGCCGCAGAGAAAACGGCGAGCTCGGGTCCGCCTGCGTGGACGTCTGGATTTGAGAGCTAGGAACATGCCTTCCGGTGCTGTTTCAGAGACAGGGCCAGTTTTTAAAAAGAAGATGAGGCTGGAGACCGTGTCCGTCAGTCCCTGGTGATCTTAAAAAGTTTGCTGAAGGGTTTGCTGGGGGTTTTCAACACCGCGTGTGACACGGTGTTAGATACCATCTAGTTTGTAGGTAAACGGTGAGCGCTAGGCACCCTTTAGTGGTAAGAAAATGGCGAGCATTGTTGGGCTGAATGGCCAGTTCTCGTAATTAAGTTACGTAATGTTATAATCGCAAATAAAGGCTGGCCAATTGCTTATCTTTCCACCGATATTGTAGAACCTGACAGGGAGACATGAAGGAAATCGATAGGGAGTGGACTCTCTGTCGGCAGATGAATTCCTGGGAACAGTATGTACAGCCAGGACGGTGCTTCTACGTCCTGATGATTGTTCGGGGGTTTTTGTTCTTTTCCCTGCGAAGGTATTATTAACCGTGAAGTCTAGGTGACCTTACAACATACTATAGATGCTGCAGTGCACTTTCCAAAGCCCGGAGGCCAGAATTATTTCCACCTTCCAACCGCTCTGATATTTGCCCCAGTCTCTTCTCTCACGGTGGCCCGTTTTAGCTTTGATAAAGACGCAGTGAAGCCTTCGGATGCCTCGGAGGGACCGCGCACATTCAGCAGCGCATCCCTACAAAGGAATCGGTCCCACTTAAAACCTGAACGCGATGGGGTCGAGCGGTGATCTCAGTCCGTTATTTAAGCGTCGTCGTATGTTGGGGTATTCCTTCGGTAGGTTGACATTTTCGTACGTTCATTAATTTAGCTCCTTAAGGAATCCGTCCACCAAGGTTGAAATTTTTTTTTTCACCCAGTAGTAATCATGCATTGGTCAAGATTGAATTTTTTTTTTTTTTGCAGTCAACTTGTCAGTGTGTTTTATAGGCTTGCAAGTGTGCAAGGCCAGGCTGAATTAGCATTGAATGGAAATGCCTCGGTCAGCAGAATAAAAACCGTATAACACAGCGGTGACCGGAACCACAGCGGACACACAGAATACCAACTACAGACGCAACCGGTGAGATGCGGAGCACAGATAAGCTCGGCTCAGGATGCCGTTGGAGAATCTCTTTTTTAAAGTCGACACATTTTTTAAAGTCGACACACGGAAATACAGGTGACCTCTAAAATTCAAGATTCAAGGCTGAATGATAGCAGTCTAAGATACTTGACAAAAAAAGGGCAGTGGAATACTGAAACTAGCGGAGAGCCATGGGTAATTTGGATCATTTTCTTGTCCATGTCTTATTCCGGCTCCCCCGTCCATTAATATAGACTGCAAAAAAAAGATTATTAATAAAAAGGGTTAACAAAATCCCGATATGAAAACAATGCACATTGAGCTCCTCTGCATAACAGGAGCGTATGTGCACACGCACACACGCACACGCATGCAGAGGAGGAAATGATGGAAATGATGGTAGATACACATTCTGGCTCGGCTTCACAGACATATGCCGCCTCCCACACCAGATTTCTCATCTTCCGTCTGGCTCACCGCAACGGCAGGAACGTCTTCCAAAAAAATAAATAAATAAATCCCATCGTCTCTGACAGGCTTTCCTCCCGGACGCTAATGAGTCATAGCCACAGAGTGGCGAAACACCAGCGGAAATAATAATCAGGGCTAATCCGCTGGCCGACGACGGCAGTCTTCGTTTAGCTTTTGGCCGACTCGATCCCACGGCGACTCAGAGGAGCGGGGTTTACGACAGACAGGAAATGCCTCCTACTCTCGATCCCGCTCGAACTGGCCCCGCATGCACTCCGCGTTATCCACCTCCACCCTCCAGTGCAGCTGACAAACTCCGTACCCACGATGCACCACAACGCCGACACCTGCTTGTTGCGCTTACACACATGCTCAGAACCAGGCAGAAAAAAAAGCATTTACTTCACAAGACACCCATGTCTATGGGGAATTTCATACACACTGTGTATGAGAAAAACATTCGTACACATTGCATGACACAAGGGTAGAGCGTCCATTTAAGGAGCTGGTAACCTGCAGCTCAAAGGCCTGGCTGTTGAATGGACACCTGCTTGGAAACTCTAAAGGGACGCAGACGTTTGGACATTGAGCCGATGGTGTATTACTTTCAGTACAGTAGAGCAGGGGTGTCAAACTCCAATCCTTTAAAGTGGACACTTTAGCCAATCAACGACTGGAGTTAAACCTGCAGAAACTGCGGCCCTCCAGGACTGGAATTAAACCTGCACACACTGCGGCCCTCCAGGACTGGAGTTAAACCAGCACACACTGCGGCCCTCCAGGACTGGAGTTAAACCAGCACACACTGCAGGCCTCCAGGACTGGAGTTAAACCAGCACACACTGCGGCCCTCCAGGACTGGAGTTAAACCAGCACACACTGTGGCCCTCCAGGACTGGAGTTAAACCAGCACACACTGCGGCCCTCCAGGACTGGAGTTAAACCAGCACACACTGCGGCCCTCCAGGACTGGAGTTAAACCAGCACACACTGCGGCCCTCCAGGACTGGAGTTAAACCAGCACACACTGCGCCCCTCCAGGACTGGAGTTAAACCAGCACACACTGCGGCCCTCCAGGACTGGAGTTCCACACCTGTGCAGCACGGAAACAGAAAATGTACAAAAAGAAAAAAAAAAAAGAAAATGTATCAAAGGAGTCGGAGGCGTGAAGACCGACAGCTGGCCGCCGTGATTATCCGCGCTCGCCCCCCCCCCCCCTCTCTCTCTCTCTCTCTCTCTCTCTCTCCGCATCCTGGGAAACTCGGCGGAATGCAGAGGCGTGGCGGAGCGCGGGTAACAAGCGCTCCGCATCCGAGAAGGCGAGAGAAGCGGGAGGAAGAGGGAGGGACGAGTGGCGCTTTCGCAGTTCGGCGGGCGCAGGTCCGCCGGCGAAGAACAAACCTCAATCACGGCGCTCTTCACACGCCGCTCTTCACACGCCGCGCGCCAAAGCTTTTCATCTGGGCTCATTAACGCATCGCCGGCGTCGGGCGACTGCTCAACAGCTTTCTGCTGCCAACTTTCTTACTTTTATAGCCTTCCGTTATCTGTGATCGGCTTCGCGGGGAACGCACACAGCCGCGCCGATCCAGTTAGCGACTGAACGCGGCGACTTTTTAGCACCTCAAATTATTCAAACGGACATTTTTCTCTGTTCTTCCTTCCTCATGCTAGTGGTGCATGCCGCCCAATCACACAAACCGCTCAGGAGCAACAGGTAACCATCCCACACCAAACGCTATACAGTACAAAAACTAAATCAAATCAATATTTGGTGTGACCACCCTTTGCCTTTAAAACTGCATAAATTCTCCTAGGTACACTGACGTGCAGTTTTATAAGAAAATCAGCTGGTAGGTTGTTCAAAGCATCTTGGAGAACTTGCCACAGTTCTTCCGCAGACTTTGGCTGTCTCGCTTGCTTCTGTCTGTCCGGGTAATCCCAGACACCCTGGATGATGGTGAGATCAGGGCTCTGTGGAGACCATACCATCTGTTGCAGAACTCCTTGTTTTTTTTTGTTTTTTTTCCGAGGCTGAAGTACAATACACTTTTTGGAAAATGAACATTTGGAAATGTAAAATTTGCTCTTTTCTACTGACACACTAATGCAGAAGATCAAAAATAAACATCTAAGAAAAAATGTATATGAAAAATCTAGGGTGCTTTGGAATTTGAGAGTACTGTATATCAAATATATTACTCATATAAATTATACAGGGAAGGCATAACATAAGCACATAAAATACTTATATTATAAAGCTTCTGGAATGCCATTCTGAGGAAATAATACTAAAAACAAGTATCAGACTTTTGACTCTGAATCTATCTTTAAAATGTAAAGTATAATGCAGCCTTTTGATAATCTGTAATCATTATCTATGCAGTATTAGCCAGGTCTCACGTCCCGTTAGCCATTTGAGGAGAACGTTGCGAAATGCTGTACGTTCTCTACAGTTTGTGTGGAGAATTGCAGAGGTGCGAACGGAAGTGATTTATGTGTCTTGTCAACAGGACCAATTTAATTGGCCTCTCATATTCCCCCCTGTCCCTTCTACACTCGCCCTCCTCTGCGTAAAATATGTGAAATATTACTTTTCAAATTGACTTTGGGATTGAGTCGTTCATTCTTCTGCGCTATGACTCGTAATAGCAGACTGTGCTCGAAGAAACCTTACGCATAATTTATTGAGATTACCCCCCTTCTGCGCAACAACGTAAAATTAAACGATGTGCTACGCTGCTGGTGTTGATTTTCAGGTTCAAAACATTTTGTAAAGGGTGCAATGTTGTGTCGGCAAGTATGTATGAATGAGCCGTTGAACCGCTGATAAAAAGGGGCCTTCTTCATTCCCCCAAAAAATGGGTAGAGCAGAAAGGAGAATTTCACCGATGGTAGCATACAGTAATTGCTGATGTTCTTTGAAGATCACGGGGTCAAGGTTCATTCTCTTTTCTTGCCGCACTGACCTCATTTTAGTTCATCAGGATTGCGGAAGTGAGCCTAAATATAAAACCAAAGCATTCCTGTCAAATTCTCTTGATTTAATTTCATCATCATTTCGGGGAATCCTGCTAGTTCACCCCCTTTATTTAAGACCAGAACGCTCTTCAGTTCTGTTTGCAGAGTATTTGCTGATTGCATTTCCAGAAAACCTGTTAAGCAGGACAAACCAGTCGTTACATAGGGTTCAATAAAGTACTTGAATTATAAGCTCAATTTTGTGAAGCGTTTCCTTTTAAAAAACATCTAAAAACTTCCACTCCATAGCTATATCAATATTTATTCTTACATGTGTCGCTCAATATGTTAACATGTTAATGTTAAATCAAATAAAGTCAATTACTTTTTACTGGCATATTGGATTACTGCAAACTCCATTTTATTGCACAGTGCACAGGCCGTCCAGCTTTAATGCTGCCAACTGCAATTATTCCTGTTTAGTGCATATTCTGCGATCCGAGTTCATAATTTTGCAAATGCGGTTAAAAGGAGCCAACTTTTAATAACGACCTGAATTATTTCTTTTGTCTCGTGGAGTCGTCACTTATGGACCCAACGTCCTAAATCTCGAGAGACAATAAATAGCTCCGTTTGCTGAAATCGCACCCGTGGCAACGCGGGCTCCGCGGGGAACGTATCGCTTTTACGAGGCTCATCGTGTTTCGCCACCTCTGTCGAAGTCGGGGGAAAAGGGTTCAGACAGCATGGCTCCCAATGTTACCGACAGAGAAAGGAATTAAACCAGGGACCAATATCTCACCGGCTGTCCCTCGCTTCATATCGGTCAGAGAAAGTAGGGCAGGGAAACAATAATGGCGTCGAGTTTCAGGTCTGCTAAAAACTCCAGCCACTTTGGAATCTTATAGCCCGGCTTTCGACACAGGAGAGCCCCGCCCCCCCCCCCCACCCCCCTCCCCTCCATAGGGATCAAAAACGGTTTTGCTTACTGTTATTTCTCAGGGAGAAAACTCAATTGAAACCGCATTGCTCGGTGAGGTTAGCCTTTGACAGAAGAAGCTCACACAATCGTAGGCTCAGAACTCTTACCCTGCCGAGATGTGAGATCTAAATTGATTTAGTTTTTGTTCTGAAGGGGGGGGTCTAAAACGAAGGTGCTTTTGAGTGCACTCTCCTCGTTTGTTCCGTCAGTCTTCTGTAAATCTTCTAAATCATATATTTATTTTGACATTTTTTTGACGCGCACATGGATTTGAAGATGATGAAACTGGCTGCTTCGCGTAACGTCAACGCTCAGCTGGTGTCGTCTTGGAGCCTCCGTAGGGAAAAGGAAGTATGACAGTTCACAGACAGTGCAGAGCAGTGTGAATGGATGGTTGAGATATTGGTTTAGAGGAAAACTGCTAGTCTCAGATCGTGACTTTTTTCGGTCACACACAGTCTCTCGTATAAAGGCTTTATATAGCATATATAAAGCATTCATAAATGTGCCATGGCTTCATAAATCCTACATAAGCATACTTATGCTTGATAATGTCATGCTTGATGAAGGGTGACATAACACCTTCTTATGCAACATGTTATTCCAAATGTGACATAACCAACAATGTCACCTGGCTAATGGCTAAACATTATACAGGGTGACATAAAACATGCTTATGTTGGATGCTAGGCTAACTGACGCATTTGGCATAACGTTGCAAAAGAAGGCGTTATGGCACCCTTTTTGAAGCATGACATTTGCTTATGTATGATTTATGAAGCCGCTACGTCACGTTATATATGCTATATAAAACCTTTATACGAGAGACTTTGTGTAAAGTGTGACCCCTTGTTCCAGAAGTTGAATATGGTATCAGAGGAGGAACGCTAAAGTTAGCATCCTGCTAACAGAGCTGGTTACAGGTTTACAGAGACTGCATTTGCTAAACTGCTGCATTAGCAATAGCATATATTAACTATGAGTGTGGCTTACCGCTTTTAAATAATAAACGTGTTAAAGAAATGCACGGCGCGATTTATCCTGGCTGGCGGCAGCTTAAGGAGAT
This sequence comes from Synaphobranchus kaupii, assembly GCA_029718625.1. Classification (NCBI taxonomy): domain Eukaryota; kingdom Metazoa; phylum Chordata; class Actinopteri; order Anguilliformes; family Synaphobranchidae; genus Synaphobranchus; species Synaphobranchus kaupii. Next base: position 24,637,805 of record CM056387.1, read on the forward strand.
GTTTTTACATGCAGGTATTATAACACACAAGGGAAGCAGGTGTTAGCTTCTTTCAGTGATGATGATAGCAGATAATTTAGCAGAGCGCTTAAGCACAGCAATTTATAGTACAAGAAAACATCTAAGTTACCTGAGCAACAGTCCCAGACCCAGGCTGCATTCGGATCCAAATTTTATGCCTGTCGCTTGTCCCCTTCCCTTGCTTCAAGGGGGAATCCCCAAAATGCCAGGATGAAATATGGCAGCCACACCAAGTGGGATTCAGTTCCCATTTAAGAAAGGGGAGGGAGTGATTATATTCCCTCGCTCCCTTGTTTATTCTCCCTCCCACCAAGGGTATAAAATCCAACCTTCCAGTAAGAAGGGAATCCCACAATGCAATGCTCCACCCGGAAAAAGCGGGCAGTCGCATTTCAACTCTATTGGGGTAGCACTTCCTATATCGGTCGCGAGGCCCGTTCAGTACAGCTTTGCTTTGTTTCTCGTCTATCCTCCCTCGCAAGGAACCTGCTAAGTTGCTTCCTTGCTTCACGTTACAGATTTACTCACAATATAGCTTAGTTAGTGTGGCAAAAAAAATATTTGATAATAATTGTTACGGTTTAGCACCCAGCCCTATATCAATGTTTGTGCCCCTCTAAGATTTACAGTAGTCCTATCTTCACTTCCATGGATGCATGCCAAGCTGCCCTGAACCGCATACGAGAAGCACCCTGAGACCAATATGGAGTCAGCGGCAATGGAATGTGTCCTGGTGAAGTGCGTCATTACGTAGAATAGTGGCATGAGTCTGATTTTTATTCCAACAATCAGAGATGAATCATTTGTAAACTCAATTCGTTTATCGCTCCTCTGACTCTCCGGCTTCCTTTCTCCCAAACGCTCCTCTCTCCTCCCTTTGCTCAATTCCTTTCTCTCTCTCTCTCTCTCTCTCTCATTCTTCTTCTATATATGGTGAATGTTAATGGAATGAGGCGTTCCATTAGAATACAGAGTGCAATGAGTTTGAGTTAGGTCTACCGACTCGCTAGCTTTTGAAACTAATGAACTCAAAGGAGATTTGACTGCAGCCAAAATGGTTAAATCAGAGCTTGTCGCAAATTGCTCTTCCAAAGGCAATTATGTGAAAAAGAGACCACTCAGCTGACACCCTGTTGCAATATTTATCACGTTTTTTTTCTACACAATTTGGAACCTGCATTTGTGCCTCTGTAGTAACTGCTGTTCTACACCGACACAAGGATCACAACATATACACATATCAATTAAGTCAAGCCTGATTTACTCAGGCCTTTAGCGCGTGCAAAACCTTTGAGCGCACGCAAAACCAATAACATGACCGATGATTGGTCATGGTACTTGCTTTGCACCAATCATTGGCTGTGTTACTAGTTCTAAATGTGTAAAAAGGTTTTTATAAAAAGAATAATAAAAAAAAAAAAAGGTTTTAGTAAATCAGGGCCATAGTGTCATTGGTATGTAGTCAAACTCTGGTGCGCATATATTCATTACATATTTCCGGTTGGGCACCCCATAATATACTAATTAAAAATACACATTTTTTTCTTTCTTGCTAAAGCATGCTTTCTTCCTAAAGTTTCCCCACATTTTCCTAGCGAGCTCATTATATTAAAAAAATGCAACAGGTAGGAAATCTGTCTAATTTTAATTACGCGATTTGTTAATGTTATGGTTTTTGTTCCCACGACTAAACATTTTTCAGTTAGTTTAAAGCAATAATTAAAACACCTGGAGAAAAAAAAAAAAAAAAAGTTTTCAAAATGTCGAGACGTTCGGGACACAGCTGGCAGTTACAAAATCACGAGGCGGCTGCGGTTGTCCCTAATCAATTAAAAAGGTTCAAGCTTTAAAACCACGTTTCCTTGACTCTCACAATTTGCATAATAATGTTCCTCATTACAGAAGGCTGTGCTTTGAGAGCCCAAGGTGAATTACAGCAGGTGACGGAAAACCCCATCACCGCTTCATCTGTAATCTCGCTATGAGAAGACCGGGGGCATTAACCAGGAATAAATTACTAAGGGCAAACTGAAAGAAAAACAACAGAATAATTGGCCTCGCACACAAAGACTGACATTTCTGATGGAAACTACAACAAGAATTGAGTCATTCCCAGTGTACGTTTCGCAAAAACAAGCTGAAGTCATGCGTGAATTACGGTTGATCAGTATTAATTTATCATACAACCGTGATGTATGTGCGCGTCGACTGTTTAAGAAAGCCTCATTTTACTCTGATGTTTTTTAAACATTGATCCCCCTCTCCTCCCACCATATGCATGCAGCTTATACCAGCAGAAAGCAGTCATGTGAAATATAGTAGTCCCCTATGGGGAGCCCTTGCCAAGACGTTCCGGCCAATTGTCTGAATGCGACGTTTGTGAAAGGGGCGTGCACTTCACAATACGACCTTTGACCTTGGAAAAGGGGCAAAGAAATGATTGCAACAACCAAACAAAGTTTCTAAAAATGTTGCTCCTGCCCTTCAAAAAAAAGAATGTTTTAAAACATTTATAACAAAGTTAAGAAAACACACTGCAAATAATCTACACGCTACGAATCATCTATTCACTACTGTCCAAACCACAATATCAAGGAAGTAAGCAAATGGATTTCATATTAATCACATGCTCTGCCCAGTCGTTAGGGATAGATTTCTTAGCAGTCAAGCTTGCCAGTAAAAGTCTGTATTCAATCAATATCAGTCCCTAGTCTTCGATTTACACTTTTTCTCTGCAACTCAGTCGGGTTAGGTTCAGTGATTGCTGGTTTTTCCAAAGTCAAGTTAAGGACAAATGTAGATCAATACTGGCCGTCTCCTTTGTAGGTTTCATTGAATTTGGGATTCATCCCTAAAAAAGTAAAACACTCTGGAAAGGTGGGCATTTCCAGAGCACAATAACCAGGAAAGCACATCACAGCACATTCTACAATCCACATCACATGCACATTCTACAATCCACATCCACATGCACATTCTACAATCCACATCCACATGCACATTCTACATTCCACATCCACATGCACATCTCATACCAACTCCACATCCACTTCTACAATCCACATCCACATTCACATTCTACAATCCACATCCACATTCTACAATCCACATCTACATGCACATTCTACAATCCACATCCACATTCTACAATCCACATCCACATGCACATTCTACAATCCACATCCACATGCACTTCTACAATCCACAATCCACATCTACATCCATAATACACAATTCCATGTCGACATCCGCAATACATATCCACATCTACATCCACATCCCGCCATCCACAATCCACATCCTCACATCTACACAATCCACCATCCGCAATCCAGGAATACATTACCTGGCATTCCAGAGCATTCCCAGAACATGAGCCTGAAGGTACTCATGCACTCTGGACCACCTACCAACTTTTTTTTTTTTTTCTTCCTCAGAAACGTACATTTAGAAAAGACGGTCAGGAGGGAGCCATGCACTTATTTTGAACTACAAACCATATTAGTTAATGACCAAAAACCTGCATTCAACATGTGATATATTGGTTGGGAAGTTCAGAACCCATCAACAAATGATCACTTTGCTAATGGGGGACAAGGTCATTCCATGGTAAATAAATACTGCTTCAAAGGCCTTTAAAAGAAGCTTGCTGCAAACAGCTCTAATACGAGCGTGCTGCTGTGTGCTTGTAATTAAACACAGGGTACTCTGCAGAGCACACGCGTCCAGTGCCGCTATCGTGAGGGAAGACAAGAAGAATTCAGTTACACCACCTGGGCTAAATCCCAAATGAACAAACACTCCAAACCCCACTGCAACGGGTGTTTCACACTTCCAGAAGAGTGTAATCTTTCCTCCAAAAGGGAAGCGTTTACTCTGGACTCTTAAAAGGGAGGCGACACCCCTCCTCCTTCAGAGAAGAAAGGATAAATCCCACCGCTGACACCGAGCCGCGAAGCGTTACAGACGGGCGGTTAAAGCACCGTTCGCGGGGATGCATTCAGCCGTTCAGCCCGTTATTACAAATTAAAGCGCTCTCGCTTCTAAACGGGACGGGGGAGGGTCAGATGTCGTTTTTTTTCCCTCGCTGCGCGCTGACATGGTGCGGCGGGCCCCCGCAGGTTGAGCGGATAATGCGAACGCTTCTTAAATCATCCACGGCAAACAGTGAAGCGCGGGCAATTACCAGATAGGTGACGGTCAATAGAAGAGCCGGCAATCACAAGGCCTCTCTCCAAGCCATCAATAACGCAGACGCACCGGCGCCAATGCGAAGCAGTGGGGCCAGTGTCTTTTCATCAAAAAAAACTCGCTCATCTTGAGTGAATATAAGCTCTGGTGCATCAGTGTATCTAACACATTGTGAGGTGGTCGGGAAAAGAAAGAAAAAATAAATCCCGCTGCCCTAGCGTCTCGGTCAAGGCAACACCGATACTGGCAGACGGTCACTTCGTAGTTGAAATAGAAGTGGATCGCACTCTCATTTCAGCCTCTAATTAAACAAGAAGGGTGTACGGATCAAAGGGATTCAGTAACTACGGTAATAAACCCTGCGTCTTTCCGTTAAGATGAGGCTAAAGGTTAAAACGCGTGAAGGCAGCGCGCCAAAGCATTTGAATCGTTAGTCTCATCTTTACTGAGAATTTCTATTGAATATTTTTTTATACTGTAGTTTTTTTTATCTCTTTAAAAGATTTTCCTCACAAACTCGTTTTTTATATTAATGTGCAACGATTACAATATTGAGAGGAGGAAGATAAGGCCATATAACAAAAACTACAAAGGGTACACCACTCAACCAGCCGTGACTCACCCATTATCAGACACAAAAACATCACAAAACCAAAATAGCAGGCTCTGTCCAGCCCTTCTTTGAAGCCTGGCAACACATTTATTTTGCGTACATTGATTATGGTGGATCATCCCTAACATGGGGCTGCAATGGGGAGTGGGGCAGTGATTAATCTATACATGTATATACACTAGGTCCCCCGGACTTGGTTAGAAAACCACGGTCACAGATTGGCATTTAAATTGACGGCAAGTGATACGTTTCGCATTTCTTCTCGACCTGAGATTGTAATTACATAACTGGACCGATTGTTAGTGAAAATGAATGTCGGCGACCATTTTGCGTGGACATGCTGGAGATGCTCGAGCCACTGAGTCTCCTTCCTCTGATCAACTGTGCTCATTAAATTACTGTTATTGAGCAGTCTTATCCAGAGAGACTTACACAATGTCTTGCATTTTTTAAATAGTATCCATTAATACAGCTGGATATATACTGAAGCTATTTAGGTTAAGCACCTTTAGCTCAAGGGTACAACAGCAGCGTCCTACCTCGGAATCGAACCTGCAACCTGCAGGTTACAAGCCCAGGTCCCTAAACCATTGCACTGCATCATGGGTCTCCAACCCCTGCTCCTGGGCAGCCATAGGCTTGGCTGGTTTTCCCTGTTACTCTGCACTTAATAAATCAATAGAGCAGATTACACGGCAAACTCACTGCACCTGGTTACTTGGCTCTAAATTGGGTGCTGATTTTAAGGTGAAAACAAAGATTAGCAGAGCTCGGTGCTCCCTTTGACCCTGTACTACACAGTCATACTACACAAACACCAGCTCTGTGTGTATAACAGCAACAGCCTCGGTGAAGCAGCTCTTGCGTGCGGAAAGGTCGAGAGCTTTTGTGCGTCTTCCAAACCCCGTCTCCGCTCGAAGGCGCCCGTGTGGTTCCGCCTCGTGCTTTTCCCCCAGGATCACACTGTCCTTGAGAGACAACAAACCCGTGCCAATCCACAAACTATCCTGCAGCAATCACAGAAATTGAAAAGCCTAAAAAAGATTAAAAGATTTTTAAAAAGGTTTTTAAAAAAAAAGAAAAATAAGGGATCGAGCAGCATAAAAAAGTGAAATTCTATTAAATGCGCTGCGGACCAATCAAAGGCAAACGGTTGGCAAATGTGGAAAATGTGTTTTTTTTTTTTTTGTTTTTTTTTTCCGTACCTCTGTAGTGCACCTCCCTTGGATACGACACGGCAACAAAACTGAGGGAGCTGAACAAGGTGGGAAGGGGAAGTGGTTTGGCCGCTTTTCAGTGCCGTCAGGGCCAATCGTAGCTCTCCCGGGGGGGGGGGGGGGGGGAGTGGGCGATTAAAGTGCAACACGGCTGTTTTTATTGGGCCACAGCAGGTATGGCACGCTCACCGGCCGGGGGATCTTTTAACACACGCACGCAGTGTTAAAAACCCGCCCATTTCCCCCCCCACCACCGCTGGCAATGTTGGCGTTTAGTCGCGCGGAAGCAACTGAAGCCTTGCCGAGTGCCTTGACTGATTAAGTGGGGAAAAAAAAAAAAAGTATTACCGAGCCCTTGGAACTGTATCGGCTCAGATAATGACTGATTAATTAACGGCTAATAGCTTATGAAGTTGAGGGACCTAATCAGGCAGCTGCTATTACCTTAATGGCAACAGACATTTGAAAATTGTTAGGTAACATTTACAAAAAAAAAAAGTGAAAAGAGTGAAAATGCTCACCTTTTAAATGAGTGAGTCAAGGGTTGAATATTAACTACTTATTTTGAAGTGTTATCAAATGATTAATTGCTGTGTCTATTACAGCACCTGCACTATGCATAGACCCTTTAAATTATCCATTGTGCATCACAAAAATCATGGGTAATTACTTTAGTGTGGTGTCACCTCATAAATTACGTGCACATTAGTATGATGTAGGCATGTCGTTGTTTAAGGCGACAGCATTTATATGCATGCAAAAACATACAAAAAAAACATTAGCCTGAAAAAAATTAAATGGCTTACAGTTCCAAAGGGGTAGGAATTTCAAAACAGGCATGTGATGGATAATCTTGACAGGCAAAGCCTTTGAAGCCATCTGTCAAGTCTTGACATGAAAGGAAATTTCCATCGCATTTCATATTTTGATCATATTTATTCATGCTTATTGCACAGAATTATAAATTAATTTAATGGCAGACTAATAATATTTTTGAGCGACAATGAAAAACCAGTGTCAGCAAGGCATAGTTTAAGGCAGGGCTCCTCAATTTTACCCAGAAAGGGCCAGTGTGGGTGCAGGCTTTTGTTCTAACCAAGCAGTAATACACCTGACTCTACTAATCAACCACCAGAGTCTTTACTAAGGACCTTGATTAGTGGAATCAGGTGTGTTCCTGCTTGGTTGGAACAAAATCCTGCACCCACACCGGCCCTTTCTGGATAAGATTGAAGACTCCTGTTTTAAGGGCTTATACCCACTTTATCATTACTTATTAGCTGGGTGACTGTTAGGAGTCTATCCTTAGCGTCTCAAGTTGGGCGTCCTGGCTATGAGATGACTTGGAGGCCCAGCCTTGAGTAGGGCCCAATCACAAGCGTTACCGCCTCCTCCAGACAATCTTAGCCAGCGTAGAGAGCAATCTGAAAAAGCACAAAAGCGCTAAATTAAACCCTGAAAACCATCCGTGCATCTGATAGAAGGGGACCCTGCCGATTTCAGACAAGACGCTCGGAGTGTGTGAGCAGACGAGGGGGGGGGGGGCAGGGAGGGGATGGGGCAGGGGGGGGTCTAGGCATGTGACCTGCCCCCCCCCCCCCCCCCCCCCCCCCCCCCCCCCACCCACCCCCTTTTCCATCCCAATCAAAAATCACCTCAAAGAGTGTTACTTTACCTGACGCAAAGAGCGGCGCATAAACGCAGCAGTAATGCGCCCGTCGCATATTTACATACCCATTCGCTCAGCAAACACCCTTCATCCAAGGTGACTCGTACAGCTCAGATTTCACATATTATCCGTCATTACGGCTGCATATTTTACCAGGCCGCTCAGCTCGAGTACCGCCTTCTCCGAGAGCTGAGATAATGCCGTCTGGATTGCCAGGAATGAAACCCCTGCGTGCAAACCCCCCCCCCCCCTCTCCGGTTACAACTCCAGTCCACACTCATTTTGAGATTTGCAGCACGATACGGTGCGAAATTCACACCCCAGCCAAGAGGGGCGCTGCAGCGACAGGGAGGGCGACTTGTTGGCTTGCCAAGCAGCCGGACGTAGTTCAGCTAATTTATTGTTTTGTTTTGTTTATGGTCTATTTAATGTCGGCTGACCTGTAAACTGATGAACAGCCATTCCAGCAGATTTCTTATTAAAGATTATTACGATGACCTTTAAGGTGGTAATTAGACCATAACCACCAAAAAAGGTCATAGGTACATTATAAACCATTGACAGCTTTTACACCACTGCCATATTGTATACCTTAACCGGAGATTCAGACATGCCCCCCTAGATATAAACGTCTGCTTCAATAACAGTTAGCAAAAACTGTTTACCAACATGCTGCATATATACATAGTGCATTCAAATTAAAGTGTATTTTTTTTATATCTGATAACTTGATTTGATGATTTGGTGATATCAGTCGGTTCACTTGGGCTTAGAGCAGTTGATAAATGTTTTGAGTGATGTTTCTGGGACTGTTTGGGCCTGTCCCAGAGGCTAGAAATACAAGAAAACAAACAGGTGGAAATAGTATTAGTTCTGAATGCTCGGTTTCCTGCTAAAGTTTGCCTACGAACCATTTGCATAGCAACAAATGTAGATTTTTATGCACAGCTCTCATGTTGCGATATATTGATTCAGGAGATCATGTTTTCCAGGTTTATGAGAACACAACCACATTTTACAGGAACAGCTCATGAGGAATGGTAGAATTTCTCCTTCCAGGCGGCAGTTAGGTTTTCTTTTTTTTTTTTCATCATCACATATTTTGAACATTTCCAAATGTTCAACATGTGTCACATTTATGGTAGAATGATGTTTATCAGATTATAAATCCACAAAAAAAAATCATACATTTCCATAATGTTAATAAATTTCCATAATGTAACTTGAAAACCCATATAGTGTCCACAAGGGAGAACTGCAATCCTAACCAGAAGGCATGACACTGCCTTGCTAGTTGCTCTCGGTCGAAACCCGAGTGGCTGTCAGATTCACTCCCAACCTGCGTCGTGCTACACGGTGATGGTACATCGTTGAACCTAGTGTGACGGAAAGCTGGATATTGTAGCATCCACAATGTCAAGCGATGAGTCTTACACCGGACAAGTAATGAATAACATATTTATGTAGCAACTTTGCAATATTTTATAGCAATGCATTAGCTACGCAGATCACTAGTGTCCTGTGAACATGTTTGTGTTGAAAAGTCTGTGAAATGCCGTCAAGATGTTCAGGTGAAAACTACTGAAAAGTGAAAGTTCTCTCGCCGACTAGAATATAGCCAGGCTATATTTGGGTAGAATCTGAGCTATATTGGGGTTAACCTAGTCCGTTTATGTAAAAATTACACAATTCACAGTCAATATGATCTTTTGAGGAAAAGCAATACTTTTACTCTGCGTCTTTCTGCAAACTCTGTATGCCTTACTTTTTTTTATTTATTATTTGTCCATGTTAAAAATTTAAAAGTTAAATTAACAAAAAAAACACCAGGATGGTGTATTGACTGTCTTATTATTCTTAATACACCATTAAAATGCAGATAATAGGATAAGCTCAATGGTTAAAAAAATATATACAGCTTGAAGAATTAACAAACACATAAATCAAATCAGCCTGTCCAGGGTGTATTCCTGCCTCTCGCCCAATGCATGCTGGGATAGGCCCCAGCACCCGCCGCGACCCTGACCAGGAAGAAGCAGGTTAGATAATGGATGGATGGATGGATGGATAGATAGATCAAATCAAATGAACTATGACATGTACACGTATGTCATTTTTCCAAAAGTCAGTTGAAGTAAGCAAGAAAGTATGAATCTTTCGTTATAGTTTAGCGCAAAGGTCAAAGGTCATAAAATTCAGAGCGTCGGCATCAGTTTCATCAGAATCAGTAAAAAAAAAAAAACTCGGTTCCGAGTTTGGGAAATTCAAAAGGTGGTAATTAACTGCTTATTAAGAGCCAATGACCACAAAATTAATCTTATTAGACCATTATAATGGGATATTGGCAATTACCTAGGGCTAAGCATGAAAGCTGAAACTGTCAAAAAAAACTAAAGGTTTTGTTCCCTAGGGCTGGGTTTTGAAGTAGAGCTAAGGCCTGCTGCTGCTTGGGGGTCAAGATGTGATTTCACACAGAGAAAAATTTATTTCATTCACACCGAACACAGCCTTCCTGAGGTCATGCCGAACTCACTTGTAATTCTTTTTCTCAATCACATGGGCAATTTTTAAACCACATATTTCCTCCCGCAAAAAGAAATGTCCACGCTTAAGTCTAATTCTTGCAAAGGCAATAATAAATCATTTCGAGACGGTCGCTGAATGAGAATATCCTATCGGAAAGAAGTACACGACCATCCGCAAAATATATTCATAATCATGAAATTCAGGGAATTACTATTACTATTTATTTTTATAATTGCTTCGTTTTATTTATTTTTTTTACACCGGCTACTTAATATTTCAAAATCATTTTCATGACATTCCCTTTGAAATTCATCATAACATCTTCAACAGGGCACATCTAATTTATTTCCCTATTATTTAATTTGGCTGTGTAATTTAATAAGAGCTGTATGACCTCTCTCCAAAAGGATGGGCTTTAGACACATGTGGAGGCTCTCAGCTGGAACTGCCCCTCTGACACACATTGCCGCCGACGATTCCACACAATCTTTACTTTAATCAAATGGACTCATATTTAACAGTTAAATGGAGCACGTCAAATATAATATTGAATACAATAAACAAAGCATTCGTACTGAAATACATAGGTGTTTCATTGTTATAACTCCGCCCCCCAGCTTGCAGTGATGATTTAACTGCCGCTTTGAAATGGGAGTGCACTCTAAAACACTTTGCAAATGATGTGGCCATGTCTTTCAGTGGAGTCTGGGATGTGGGCGGCGGGTAGAGAACTGGGCTTGTAACCCAAAGGTTGCAGGTTCGATTCCCAACTGCTGTTGTACCCTCGAGCAAGTTAGTTAACCTGAATTGCTTTGGTATGTATCCAGCTGTAAAAAAAATTTAAATATGCTGTTGTGCATCGGTGGATAAGAGTGTCTGCTAAATGCTATGCAACTGTCAGAAATCTTGACCTCTCTCCATCCTATCCTCATAGTCCTGGGATGGAATGAATTAACTGTTCTCTGGAGGGCAAGTGGCAGTACTCTGTGAGCAGGTTTTTACTGGATTTCACCCCCTAGGGGTGAGTCGGGTTTCAGTATCAGTGGCCTTGTCGAAGACACTCGGCTCTGGTTACCACAGCAACATGCACTCCTCCTAAATTAAGATTTACCTTTCTTATTGTATCGCTTTCCCTTCAAGAGGAGTTCTGAGTTGTGTATGTTGAGACAGGAAGCGCAGATGTTTTGTCACAGATGCCTGCCAGCACCCCGTCTCTTCAGTTGACGAGTGCGCTCGGAGAGTCTCTCTCATTGGTGGCAGCTTTAGCGACACTTTCCTCGCCTTGGGTCATGGAACCAAAGGAGCGCCAGGATGTGGCAGGAAAAGCCCTCGGGCGACGAGGGAAGGCTGGAGCAGCTGTGCTCTTCAGCGCCCGTCAATCATCCACCTCCAGATCTCTGCCTCTCAGATTCATTTCTTTAAATGTTACTGAATAAAAGGCAGTAAGTGAGTGTTCACCAGGTTGCCAGGAGACACTCTACTTCTGAGAAAGTACTGACAAATGCACAGCGGTACCGTTTAACCTCACACCATCGCCATTAAAAAAAACGAAAAAAATAAAAACATTACACCACACTCTCCATCTAAACTCTAATCCAGACTGTAAAGTTAATACAATAACCGTTAAAAATTATGACCGCATTTACATGTGACCATGACTAGCCGTCAGATGAATACTGATGCCCAAATATTCCTGACAGAAAGACCCCAGATCCCTTTTGTCAAGCAGATTAGTTCTTAATCTGTGGACTGTGGAGGAACTCTATAGTTACACTATTCACCATTGGCTCCGATCCCATAGTACCCTCTAATGACTCCATCATAGATTGTTTGCAAGGAGAAAAAACAACCGGTTTGATTTCCCCACCAGTGAAACTAACATGTTGAAATGAGCGAGGCGGGGCGGGGCGGAACTGTTCATAAAGGAATCAGGGTCTAAAAACCTAATCAGACCTCTTTAATGTAGGAGTTAAGAAAATGAGAACTCTAGTGCAATGCCCTGCAGAGATTACCCCTGTGGCTAAAAGCGTTAATGGGATGGGAGTGCAGTCATTAATGCCAGCAGCAGCGAGGCCCACGGAATCCCGGTTAAAACCCTGAGAAGACACTATTCTCAGAATCAGTGGATCCCCAACCCTGTTCCTGCAGATCTACCATCCTGTAG
>CM056387.1:24650705-24721598 GCA_029718625.1 Synaphobranchus kaupii
GTACCTTTAGCTCAAGGGTACAACGGCAGTGTCCTACCTGGGAATCAAACCTGCAACCTTTCGGTTACAAGGCCAGTTCCTTAACCATTATACTACACTGCCGCCACACCAGCACCCGCTGGTATCAACAAGCTCCTCTGCTTCTTACTATAATAGCGGAAAACAACTCCTGCGTAAGGGGAGTGGGGTGATGCCGCTTGATTGACAGGTGGAGATGGAGAGAGATCGGTCTGTGAGCACATGATACCAACTGAACAGACCTCATTTGAAAGTGGAGACTGTGAGTAGCACCTGCTATTTACCGATAAGTTTTCTGTTTTCAGAAAGTAATTACAATTTGACGTAGCAGGCAGCAGGATGTCTGACGCCACTCCTCCAACGTTCGCGGAAAAGACCTTCTTTTCTCTCCCCCTCCCTCGTCAGAAGGACAAAATATCTCTAATGACAGCCTCCGCCACACACGCCGCTTTCCTTTCCAAAGGAAAGGCAATTAAAAAGAAAACGTATTTGATATTTTCCCATTAAAAAATTGGATTAGCATATAATAGGGAAGAAAAAAAAAACAGCATCTCCAGGTCATTGTTAAACTAAACTCTCGAATGCAGCCAAGTTTTTGACAGAATCCCGGTTCTCATCTGGGATGAAACGGGCCTTGATAGTCCTCGCGTTCACCTCGAAGTGCGAGCAGTGCACAGAGGTAATCTTGATAGCATTGTGTTCCCCGTTCACACACTCTCTGGTGCCTCCCAGGAAAGATAGATATCTCCCCTGTGAGACCAAGGGCATTAATTAACTGCGCAGAGATGCAGTCAACCATCAACAGGAGGAACTTATTTGCATTTAAAAATAAGTTTTAAAAAATTACAATTATTTACAATTATTTAATGCTTCAGAGAGTGGCTCTCCGGAGTGCTTTGTCGGTTGGGGGTCAACCCGGGAAGAGTGGATGTACTTACCGGCCTTATCGCACCTGTGGGGTGTTATCGCCGTTCCGGCTCTCCGGCACACTTTATTTTATATTACCTTTTTTTAATCTTATTATAGCCGCACCTGTGTGAGGCCTTCCATTATCGGCCTTTCACACACCTGTGCTCCGCTGGGGCTTTTCCACCTTGCGGACAAACCCCCCCCACACCCCCAGTTTAAACACTGTGCGTTATTACAGGAGAGAGAGAGAGAGAGAGAGAGACAGAGAGACAGAGAGAGAGAGAGAGAGAGAGAGAGAGAGAGAGAGAGAGAGAGAGAGAGACAGAGAGAGACAGAGAGAGACAGAGAGAGACAGAGAGAGAGAGAGAGAGAGCCCCTTGGGTGTGTAAATGGGAGGGAGAAAAACCTTTCGGAGCAATCACAGTTAAAAAACCCATCTCCTCGTCTCTGTCCTAATGATGTCTACAGGCCAAACTAAACAAACGGCTCTTGTTTTCTTCTCTCAACCTCCCTCCCCCTCTCCCTCCCCCTCCCCCTCCGCTGCGTTTAATAAGCTAGTGCTGTTTGCCATGAAAACTGCGCTGCTTTCCTGCTATCCATTTTATTTGTCTGTCTCTCAGGGAGAAAAAAAAAAACCGATACTGTAAGAATCAGATGGACGACTTCAGATGTATTTCTTTTTTCCCCAGTAAGCGGTTGTCTTGAGGGATTCCTCATCCGCGCCGAGCGTCAGAGAGTTCCGCGTGCGCGCAGAGAAAACGGCGAGCTCGGGTCCGCCTGCGTGGACGTCTGGATTTGAGAGCTAGGAACATGCCTTCCGGTGCTGTTTCAGAGACAGGGCCAGTTTTTAAAAAGAAGATGAGGCTGGAGACCGTGTCCGTCAGTCCCTGGTGATCTTAAAAAGTTTGCTGAAGGGTTTGCTGGGGGTTTTCAACACCACGTGTGACGCGGTGTTAGATACCATCTAGTGTGTAGGTAAACGGTGAGCGCTAGGCACCCTTTAGTGGTAAGAAAATGGCGAGCATTGTTGGGCTGAATGGCCAGTTCTCGTCATTAAGTTACGTAATGTTATAATCGCAAATAAAAGCTGGCCAATTGCTTATCTTTCCACCGATATTGTAGAACCTGACAGGGAGACATGAAGGAAATCGATAGGGAGTGGACTCTCTGTCGGCAGATGAATTCCTGGGAACAGTATGTACAGCCAGGACGGTGCTTCTACGTCCTGATGATTGTTCGGGGGTTTTTTTGTTCTTTTCCCTGCGAAGGTATTATTAACCGTGAAGTCTAGGTGACCTTACAACATACTATAGATGCTGCAGTGCACTTTCCAAAGCCCGGAGGCCAGAATTATTTCCACCTTCCAACCGCTCTGATATTTGCCCCAGTCTCTTCTCTCACGGTGGCCCGTTTTAGCTTTGATAAAGACGCAGTGGAGCCTTCGGATGCCTCGGAGGGACCACGCACATTCAGCAGCGCATCCCTACAAAGGAATCGGTCCCACTTAAAACCTGAACGCGATGGGGTCGAGCGGTGATCTCAGTCCGTTATTTAAGCGTCGTCGTATGTTGGGGTATTCCTTCGGTAGGTTGACATTTTCGTACGTTCATTAATTTAGCTCCTTAAGGAATCCGTCCACCAAGGTTGGAATTTTTTTTTTCACCCAGTAGTAATCATGCATTGGTCAAGATTGAATTTTTTTTTTTTTTGCAGTCAACTTGTCAGTGTGTTTTATAGGCTTGCAAGTGTGCAAGGCCAGGCTGAATTAGCATTGAATGGAAATGCCTCGGTCAGCAGAATAAAAACCGTATAACACAGCGGTGACCGGAACCACAGCGGACACACAGAATACCAACTACAGACGCAACCGGTGAGATGCGGAGCACAGATAAGCTCGGCTCAGGATGCCGTTGGAGAATCTCTTTTTTAAAGTCGACACATTTTTTAAAGTCGACACACGGAAATACAGGTGACCTCTAAAATTCAAGATTCAAGGCTGAATGATAGCAGTCTAAGATACTTGACAAAAAAAGGGCAGTGGAATACTGAAACTAGCGGAGAGCCATGGGTAATTTGGATCATTTTCTTGTCCATGTCTTATTCCGGCTCCCCCGTCCATTAATATAGACTGCAAAAAAAAGATTATTAATAAAAAGGGTTAACAAAATCCCGATATGAAAACAATGCACATTGAGCTCCTCTGCATAACAGGAGCGTATGTGCACACGCACACACGCACACGCATGCAGAGGAGGAAATGATGGAAATGATGGTAGATACACATTCTGGCTCGGCTTCACAGACATATGCCGCCTCCCACACCAGATTTCTCATCTTCCGTCTGGCTCACCGCAACGGCAGGAACGTCTTCCAAAAAAAATAAATAAATAAATCCCATCGTCTCTGACAGGCTTTCCTCCCGGACGCTAATGAGTCATAGCCACAGAGTGGCGAAACACCAGCGGAAATAATAATCAGGGCTAATCCGCTGGCCGACGACGGCAGTCTTCGTTTAGCTTTTGGCCGACTCGATCCCACGGCGACTCAGAGGAGCGGGGTTTACGACAGACAGGAAATGCCTCCTACTCTCGATCCCGCTCGAACTGGCCCCGCATGCACTCCGCGTTATCCACCTCCACCCTCCAGTGCAGCTGACAAACTCCGTACCCACGATGCACCACAACGCCGACACCTGCTTGTTGCGCTTACACACATGCTCAGAACCAGGCAGAAAAAAAAGCATTTACTTCACAAGACACCCATGTCTATGGGGAATTTCATACACACTGTGTATGAGAAAAACATTCGTACACATTGCATGACACAAGGGTAGAGCGTCCATTTAAGGAGCTGGTAACCTGCAGCTCAAAGGCCTGGCTGTTGAATGGACACCTGCTTGGAAACTCTAAAGGGACGCAGACGTTTGGACATTGAGCCGATGGTGTATTACTTTCAGTACAGTAGAGCAGGGGTGTCAAACTCCAATCCTTTAAAGTGGACACTTTAGCCAATCAACGACTGGAGTTAAACCTGCAGAAACTGCGGCCCTCCAGGACTGGAATTAAACCTGCACACACTGCGGCCCTCCAGGACTGGAGTTAAAACCAGCACACACTGCGGCCCTCCAGGGACTGGAGTTAAACCAGCACACACTGCGGGCCCTCCAGGACTGGAGTTAAACCAGCACACACTGCGGCCCTCCAGGACTGGAGGTAAACCAGCACACTCTGCGGCCCTCCAGGACTGGAGTTAAACCAGCACACACTGCGGCCCTCCAGGACTGGAGTTAAACCAGCACACACTGCGGGCCCTCCAGGACTGGAGTTAAACCAGCACACACTGCGGCCCTCCAGGACTGGAGTTAAACCAGCACACACTGCGGCCCCTCCAGGACTGGAGTTTCACACCTGTGCAGCACGGAAACAGAAAATGTACAAAAAGAAAAAAAAAAGAAAAGAAAATGTATCAAAGGAGTCGGAGGCGTGAAGACCGACAGCTGGCCGCCGTGATTATCCGTGCTCGCCCCCCCCCCCCCCCCCTCTCTCTCTCTCCGCATCCCGAGAAACTCGCCGGGATGCAGAGGCGTGGCGGAGCGCGGGTAACAAGCGCTCCGCATCCGAGAAGGCGAGAGAAGCGGGAGGAAGAGGGAGGGGACGAGTGGCGCTTTCGCAGTTCGGCGGGCGCAGGTCCGCCGGCGAAGAACAAACCTCAATCACGGCGCTCTTCACACGCCCCTCTTCACACGCCGCGCGCCGAAGCTTTTCATCTGGGCTCATTAACGCATCGCCGGCGCCGGGCGACTGCTCAACAGCTTTCTGCTGCCAACTTTCTTACTTTTATAGCCTTCCGTTAATCTGTGATCGGCTTCGCGGGGGAACGCACACAGCCGCGCCGATCCAGTTAGCGACTGAACGCGGCGACTTTTTAGCACCTCAAATTATTCAAACGGACATTTTTTCTGTTCTTCCTTCCTCATGCTAGTGGTGCATGCCGCCCAATCACACAAACCGCTCAGGAGCAACAGGTAACCATCCCACACCAAACGCTATACAGTACTGTGCAAAAAGTCTTATCCACACAAAAAAAATTCTGTAAAGCGAAGGTGCTTTTAAAAATATTTAATTAAGAGTTTCTAAATATCAAACAATTGACTACAAAGTGCAGTAAAATGGTAAAAAACTAAATCAAATCAATATTTGGTGTGACCACCCTTTGCCTTTAAAACTGCATAAATTCTCCTAGGTACACTGACATGCAGTTTTATTAGAAAATCAGCTGGTAGGTTGTTCAAAGCATCTTGGAGAACTTGCCACAGTTCTTCTGCAGACTTTGGGTGTCTCGCTTGATTCTGTCTGTCCGGGTAATCCCAGACAGCCTGGATGATGGTGAGATCAGGGCTCTGTGGAGACCATACCATCTGTTGCAGAACTCTTTGTTTTTTTTTTGTTTTTTCCGAGGCTGAAGTACAATACACTTTTTGGAAAATGAACATTTGGAAATGTAAAATTTGCTCTTTTCTACTGACACACTAATGCAGAAGATCAAAAATAAACATCTAAGAAAAAATGTATATGAAAAATCTAGGGTGCTTTGGAATTTGAGAGTACTGTATATCAAATATATTACTCATATAAATTATATAGGGAAGGCATAACATAAGCACATAAAAATACTTCTTCTGGAATGCCATTCTGAGGAAATAATACTAAAAACAAGTATCAGACTTTTGACTCTGAATCTATCTTTAAAATGTAAAGTATAATGCAGCCTTTTGATAATCTGTAATCATTATCTATGCAGTATTAGCCAGGTCTCACGTCCCGTTAGCCATTTGAGGAGAACGTTGCGAAATGCTGTACGTTCTCTACAGTTTGTGTGGAGAATTGCAGAGGTGCGAACGGAAGTGATTTATGTGTCTTGTCAACAGGACCAATTTAATTGGCCTCTCATATTCCCCCCTGTCCCTTCTACACTCGCCCTCCTCTGCGTAAAATATGTGAAATATTACTTTTCAAATAGACTTTGGGATTGAGTCGTTCATTCTTCTGCGCTATGACTCGTAATAGCAGACTGTGCTCGAAGAAACCTTACGCATAATTTATTGAGATTACCCCCCCTTCTGCCGCAACAACGTAAAATTAAACGATGTGCTACGCTGCTGGTGTTGATTTTCAGGTTCAAACATTTCGTAAAGGGTGCAATGTTGTGTCGGCAAGTATGTATGAATGAGCCATTGAACCGCTGATAAAAAGGGGCCTTCTTCATTCCCCCAAAAAATGGGTAGAGCAGAAAGGAGAATTTCACCGATGGTAGCATACGGTAATTGCTGATGTTCTTTGAAGATCACGGGGTCAAGGTTCATTCTCTTTTCTTGCCGCACTGACCTCATTTTAGTTCATCAGGATTGCGGAAGTGAGCCTAAATGGATATAAAACCAAAGCATTCCTGTCAAATTCTCTTGATTTAATTTCATCATCATTTCGGGGAATCCTGCTAGTTCACCCCCTTTATTTAAGACCAGAACGCTCTTCAGTTCTGTTTGCAGAGTATTTGCTGATTGCATTTCCAGAAAACCTGTTAAAGCAGGACAAACCAGTCGTTACATAGGTTCAATAAGTACATTGAATATATAAGCTCAATTTTGTGAAGCTTTTCCTTTTAAAAAACATCTAAAAACTTCCACTCTATAGCTATATCAATATTTATTCTTACATGTGTCGCTCAATATGTTAATATGTTAATGTTAAATCAAATAAAGTCAATTACTTTTTACTGCATATTGGATTACTGCAAACTCCATTTTATTGCACAGTGCACAGGCCATCCAGCTTTAATGCTGCCAACTGCAATTATTCCTGTTTAGTGCATATTCTGCGATCCGAGTTCATAATTTTGCAAATGCGGTTAAAAGGAGCCAACTTTTAATAACGACCTGAATTATTCTCCATCCCGATATTTCTTTTGTCTCGTGGAGTCGTCACTTATGGACCCAACGTCCTAAATCTCGAGAGACAATAAATAGCTCCGTTTGCTGAAATCGTACCCGTGGCAACGCGGGCTCCGCGGGGAACGTATCGCTTTTGCGAGGCTCATCGTGTTTCGCCTCCTCTGTCGAAGTCGGGGGGAAAGGGTTCAGACAGCATGGCTCCCAATGTTACCGACAGAGAAAGGAATTAAACCAGGGACCAATATCTCACCCGGCTGTCCCTCGCTTCATATCGGTCAGAGAAAGTAGGGCAGGGAAACGATAATGGCGTCGAGTTTCAGGTCTGCTAAAAACTCCAGCCACTTTGGAATCTTATAGCCCGGCTTTCGACACAGGAGAGCCCCCCCCCCCACTCCCCTCCCCTCCATAGGGATCAAAAACGGTTTCGCTTACTGTTATTTCTCAGGGAGAAAACTCAATTGAAACCGCATTGCTCGGTGAGGTTAGCCTTTGACAGAAGAAGCTCACACAATCGTAGGCTCAGAACTCTTACCCTGCCGAGATGTGAGATCTAAATTGATTTAGTTTTTGTTCTGAAGCTGGGGGGGGGGGGGGTCTAAAACGAAGGTGCGTTTGAGTGCGTGTGCACTCTCCTCGTTTGTTCCGTCAGTCTTCTGTAAATCTTCTAAATCATGTATTTATTTTGACATTTTTTTGACGCGCACATGGATTTGAAGATGATGAAAACTGCTTGCTTCGCGTAACGTCAACGCTCAGCTGGTGTAGTCTTGGAGCCTCCGTAGGGAAAAGGAAGTATGACAGTTCACAGACAGTGCAGAGCAGTGTGAATGGATGGTTGAGATATTGGTTTAGAGGAAAACTGCTAGTCTCAGATCGTGACTTTTTTTCGGTCACACTTTAAACAGTCTCTCGTATAAAGGCTTTATATAGCATATATAAAGCATTCATAAATGTGACATGGCTTCATAAATCCTACATAAGCATACTTATGCTTGATAATGTCATGCTTGATGAAGGGTGACATAACACCTTCTTATGCAACATGTTATTCCAAATGTGACATAACCAACAATGTCACCTGGCTAATGGCTAAACATTATACAGGGTGACATAAAACATGCTTATGTTGGATGCTAGGCTAACTGTGACGCATTTGGCATAACGTTGCACAAGAAGGCGTTATGGCACCCTTTTTTGAAGCATGACATTTGCTTATGTATGATTTATGAAGCCGCTACGTCACGTTATATATGCTATATAAAACCTTTATATGAGAGACTTTGTGTAAAGTGTGACCCCCTTGTTCCAGAAAGTTGAATATGGTATCAGAGGAGGAACGCTAAAGTTAGCATCCTGCTAACAGAACTGGTTACAGATTTACAGAGACTGCATTTGCTAAACTGCTGCATTAGCAATAGCATATATTAACTATAAGAAAAGTGTGGCTTACCGCTTTTAAATAATAAAACGCGTTAAAGAAATGCACGGCGCGATTTATCCTGGCTGGCGGCAGCTTAAGGAGATGTTTTTACATGCAGGTATTATAACACACAAGGGAAGCAGGTGTTAGCTTCTTTCAGTGATGATGATAGCAGATAATTTAGCAGAGCGCTTAAGCACAGCAATTTATAGTACAAGAAAACATCTAAGTTACCTGAGCAACAGTCCCAGACCCGGGGCTGCATTCGGATCCAAATTTTATGCCTGTCGCTTGTCCCCTTGCCTTGCTTCAACGGGGAATCCCCCAAAATGCCAGGATGAAATATGGCAGCCACACCAAGTGGGATTCAGTTCCCATTTAAGAAAGGGGAGGGAGTGATTATATTCCCTCACTCCCTTGTTTATTCTCCCCTCCCACCAAGGGTATAAAATCCAACCTTCCAGTAAGAAGGGAATCCCACAATGCAATGCTCCACCCGGAAAAAGCGGCAGTCGCATTTCAACTCTATGGGGGTAGCACTTCCTATATCGGTCGCGAGGCCCGTTCAGTACAGCTTTGCTTTGTTTCTCGTCTATCCTCCCTCGCAAGGAACCTGCTAAGTTGCTTCCCTTGCTTCACGTCACAGATTTACTCACAATATAGCTTAGTTAGTGTGCCAAAAAAAATATTTGATAATAATTGTTACGGTTTAGCACCCAGCCCTATATCAATGTTTGTGCCCCTCTAAGATTTACAGTAGTCCTATCTTCACTTCCATGGATGCATGCCAAGCTGTCCTGAACCGCATACGAGAAGCACCCTGAGACCAATATGGAGTCAGCGGCAATGGAATGTGTCCTGGTGAAGTGCGTCATTACGTAGAATAGTGGCATGAGTCTGATTTTTTATTCCAAACAATCAGAGATGAATCATTTGTAAACTCAATTCGTTTATCGCTCCTCTGACTCTCCGGCTTCCTTTCTCCAACGCTCCTCTCTCCTCCCTTTGCTCAATTCCTTTCTCTCTCTCTCTCTCATTCTTCTTCTATATATGGTGAATGTTAATGGAATGAGGCGTTCCATTAGAATACAGAGTGCAATGAGTTTGAGTTAGGTCTACCGACTCGCTAGCTTTTGAAACTAATGAACTCAAAGGAGATTTGACTGCAGCCAAAATGGTTAAATCAGAGCTTGTCGCAAATTGCTCTTCCAAAGGCAATTATGTGAAAAAGAGACCACTTCAGCTGACACCCTGTTGCAATATTTATCACGTTTTTTTCTACACAATTTGGAACCTGCATTTGTGCCTCTGAAGTAACTGCTGTTCTACACCGACACAAGGATCACAACATATACACATATCAATTAAGTCAAAGCCTGATTTACTCAGGCCTTTAGCGCGTGCAAAACCTTTGAGCGCACGCAAAACCAATAACATGACCGATGATTGGTCATGGTACTTGCTTTGCACCAATCATTGCTGTGTTACTAGTTTTATATGTGTAAAAAGGTTTTTTATAAAAAGAATTTTAAAAAAAAGGTTTTAGTAAATCAGGGCCATAGTGTCATTGTATGTAGTCAAACTCTGGTGCGCATATATTCATTACATATTTCCGGTTGGGCACCCCATAATATACTAATTAAAAATACACATTTTTTCTTTCTTGCTAAAGCATGCTTTCTTCCTAAACAAGTTTCCCCACATTTTCCTAGCGAGCTCATTATATTAAAAAAATGCAACAGGTAGGAAATCTGTCTAATTTTAATTACGCGATTTGTTAATGTTATGGTTTTTGTTCCCACGACTAAACATTTTTCAGTTAGTTTAAAGCAATAATTAAAACACCTGGAGAAAAAAAAAAAAAAAAGTTTTCAAAATGTCGAGACGTTCGGACACAGCTGGCAGTTACAAAATCATGAGGCGGCTGCGGTTGTCCCTAATCAATTAAAAAGGTTCAAGCTTTAAAACCACGTTTCCTGACTCTCACAAATTTGCATAATAATGTTCCTCATTACAGAAGGCTGTGCTTTGAGAGCCCAAGTGAATTACGGCAGGTGACGGAAAAACCCCATCACCGCTTCATCTGTAATCTCGCTATTGAGAAGACCGGGGCATTAACCAGGAATAAATTACTAAGGGCAAACTGAAAGAAAAAACAACAGAATAATTGGCCTCGCACACAAAGACTGACAATTTCTGATGGAAACTACAACAAGAATTGAGTCATTCCCAGTGTACGTTTCGCAAAAACAAGCTGAAGTCATGCGTGAATTACGGTTGATCAGTATTAATTTATCATACAACCGTGATGTATGTGCGCTCGACTGTTTAAGAAAGCCTCATTTTACTCTGATGTTTTTTAAACATTGATCCCCCTCTCCTCCCCCCATATGCATGCAGCTTATACCAGCAGAAAGCAGTCATGTGAAATATAGTAGTCCCCTATGGGGAGCCCTAGCCAAGACGTTCCGGCCAATTGTCTGAATGCGACGTTTCTGAAAGGGGCGTGCACTTCACAATACGACCTTTGACCTTGGAAAAGGGGCAAAGAAATGATTGCAGCAACCAAACAAAGTTTCTAAAAATGTTGCTCCTGCCCTTCAAAAAAAAAGAATGTTTTAAAAACATTTATAACAAAGTTAAGAAAACACACTGCAAATAATCTACACGCTACGAATCATCTATTCACTACTGTCCAAAACCACAATATCAAGGAAGTAAGCAAATGGATTTCATATTAATCACATGCTCTGCCCAGTCTTTAGGGATAGATTTCTTAGCAGTCAAGCTTGCCAGTAAAAGTCTGTATTCAATCAATATCAGTCCTAGTCTTCGATTTACACTTTTTCTCTGCAAACTCAGTCGGGTTAGGTTCAGTGATTGCTGTTTTTCCAAAGTCAAGTTAAGGACAAATGTAGATTCAATCCTGGCCGTCTCCTTTGTAGGTTTCATTGAATTTGGGATTCATCCCTAAAAAAGTAAAACACTCTGGAAAGGTGGGCATTTCCAAGCACAATAACCAGGAAAGCACATCCACATGCACATTCTACAATCCACATCCACATGCACATTCTACAATCCACATCCACATGCACATTCTACAATCCACATCCACATTCTACAATCCACATCTACATGCACATTCTACAATCCACATCCACATGCACATTCTACAATCCACATCCACATGCACATTCTACAATCCACATCCACATGCACATTCTACAATCCACATCCACATGCACATTCTACAATCCACATCCACATTCTACAATCCACATCCACATGCACATTCTACAATCCACATCCACATTCTACAATCCACATCTACATGCACATTCTACAATCCACATCCACATTCTACAATCCACATCCACATGCACATTCTACAATCCACATTCTACAATCCACAATCCACATCTACATCCATAATACACAATCCATGTCGACATCCGCAATACATAATCCACATCTACATCCACATCCCGCCATCCACAATCCACATCCACAATCTACAATCCACCATCCGCAATCCAGGAATACATTACCTGGCATTCCCAGAGCATTCCCAGAGCATTCCCAGAGCATTCCCAGAACATGAGCCTGAAGGTACTCAATGCACTCTGGACCACCTACCAACTTTTTTTTTTTTTTTTCTTCCTCAGAAACGTACATTTAGAAAAGACGGTCAGGAGCCATGCACTTATTTTGAACTACAAACCATATTAGTTAATGACCAAAAACCTGCATTCAACATGTGATATATTGGTTGGGAAGTTCAGAACCCATCAACAAATGATCACTTTGCTAAATGGGGGACAAGGTCATTCCATGGTAAATAAATACTGCTTCAAAAGGCCTTTAAAAGAAGCTTGCTGCAAACAGCTCTTAATACGAGCGTGCTGCTGTGGTGCTTGTAATTAAACACAGGGTACTCTGCAGAGCACACGCGTCCAGTGCCGCTATCGTGAGGGAAGACAAGAAGAATTCAGTTACACCACCTGGGCTAAATCCCAAATGAACAAACACTCCAAACCCCACTGCAACGGGTGTTTCACACTTCCAGAAAGAGTGTAATCTTTCCTCCAAAAGGGAAGCGTTTACCCTGGACTCTAAAAGGGAGGAAGCGACACCCCTCCTCCTTCAGAGAAGAAAGGATAAATCCCACCGCTGACACCGAGCCGCGAAGCGTTACAGACGGGCGGTTAAAGCACCGTTCGCGGGGATGCATTCAGCCGTTCAGCCCGTTATTACAAATTAAAGCGCTCTCGCTTCTAAACGGACGGGGGAGGGTCAGATGTCGTTTTTTTCCCCTCGCTGCGCGCTGACATGGTGCGGCGGGCCCCCGCAGGTTGAGCGGATAATGCGAACGCTTCTTAAATCATCCATGGCAAACAGTGAAGCGCGGGCAATTACCAGATAGGTGACGGTCAATAGAAGAGCCGGCAATCACAAGGCCTCTCTCCAAAGCCATCAATAACGCAGACGCACCGGCGCCAATGCGAAGCAGTGGGGCCAGTGTCCTTTTCATCAAAAAAAACTCGCTCATCTTGAGTGAAATATAAGCTCTGGTGCATCAGTGTATCTAACACATTGTGAGGTGGTCGGGAAAAGAAAGAAAAATAAATCCCGCTGCCCTAGCGTCTCGGTCAAGGCAACACCGATACTGGCAGACGGTCACTTCGTAGTTGTAAATAGAAGTGGATCGCACTCTCATTTCAGCCTCTTAATTAAACAAGAAGGGTGTACGGATCAAAGGGATTCAGTAACTACGGTAATAAACCCTGCGTCTTTCCGTTAAGATGAGGCTAAAGGTTAAAACGCGTGAAGGCAGCGCGCCAAAGCATTTGAATCGTTAGTCTCATCTTTACTGAGAATTTCTATTGAATATTTTTTTTACTGTAGTTTTTTAAATCTCTTTAAAAGATTTTCCTCACAAACTCGTTTTTTATATTAATGTGCAACGATTACAATTATTGAGGAGGAAGATAAGGCCATATAACAAAAAACTACAAAGGGTACACCACTCAACCAGCCGTGACTCACCCATTATCAGACACAAAAAACATCACAAAACCAAAAATAGCCGGCTCTGTCCAGCCCTTTCTTTGAAGCCTGGCAACACATTTATTTTGCGTACATTGATTATGGGGATCATCCCTAAAATGGGGCTGCAATGGGGAGTGTGGGGCAGTGATTAATCTATACATGTATATACAGTAGGTCCCCCGGACTTGGTTAGAAAACCACGGTCACAGATTGGCATTTTAAATTGACGGCAAGTGATACGTTTCGCATTTTCTTCGACCTGAGATTGTAATTACATAACTGGACCGATTGTTAGTGAAAATGAATGTCGGCGACCATTTGCTGGAGATGCTCGAGCCACTGAGTCTCCTTCCTCTGATCAACTGTGCTCATTAAATTACTGTTATTGAGCAGTCTTATCCAGAGAGACTTACACAATGTCTTGCATTTTTTAAATAGTATCCATTAATACAGCTGGATATATACTGAAGCTATTTAGGTTAAGCACCTTTAGCTCAAGGGTACAACAGCAGCGTCCTACCTCGGAATCGAACCTGCAACCTGCAGGTTACAAGCCCAGGTCCCTAAACCATTGCACTGCATCATGGGTCTCCAACCCCTGCTCCTGGGCAGCCATAGGCTTGGCTGGTTTTCCCTGTTACTCTGCACTTAATAAATCAATAGAGCAGATTACACGGCAAACTCACTGCACCTGGTTACTTGGCTCTAAATTGGGTGCTGATTTTAAGGTGAAAACAAAGATTAGCAGAGCTCGGTGCTCCCTTTGACCCTGTACTACACAGTCATACTACACAAACACCAGCTCTGTGTGTATAACAGCAACAGCCACGGCTGCCTCGGTGAAGCAGCTCTTGCGTGCGGAAAGGTCGAGAGCTTTTGTGCGTCTTCCAAACCCCGTCTCCGCTCGAAGGCGCCCGTGTGGTTCCGCCTCGTGCTTTTCCCCCAGGATCACACTGTCCTTGAGAGACAACAAACCCGTGCCAATCCACAAACTATCCTGCAGCAATCACAGAAATTGAAAAGCCTAAAAAAGATTAAAAGATTTTTAAAAAGGTTTTTTAAAAAAAAGAAAAATAAGGGATCGAGCAGCATAAAAAAAGTGAAATTCTATTAAATGCGCTGCGGACCAATCAAAGGCAAACGGGTTGGCAAATGTGGAAAATGTGTTTTTTTTTTCCGTACCTCTGTAGTGCACCTCCCTTGGATACGACACGGCAACAAAACTGAGGGAGCTGAACAAGGTGGGAAGGGGAAGTGGTTTGGCCGCTTTTCAGTGCCGTCAGGGCCAATCGTAGCTCTCCCGGGGGGGGGGGGGGGGGGGGGGAGTGGGCGATTAAAGTGCAACACGGCTGTTTTATTGGGCCACAGCAGGTACAGCACGCTCACCGGCCGGGGGATCTTTTAACACACGCACGCAGTGTTAAAAACCCGCCATTTCCCCCCCCACCACCGCTGGCAATGTTGGCGTTTAGTCGCGCGGAAGCAACTGAAGCCTTGCCGAGTGCCTTGACTGATTAAGTGGGGGAAAAGAAAAAAAAAAGTATTACCGAGCCCTTGGAACTGTATCGGCTCAGATAATGACTGATTAATTAACGGCTAATAGCTTATGAAGTTGAGGGACCTAATCAGGCAGCTGCTATTACCTTAATGGCAACAGACATTTGGAAATGGTTAGGTAACATTTACAACAAAAAAAAAGTGAAAAGAGTGAAAATGCTCACCTTTTAAATGAGTGAGTCAAGGGTTGAATATTAACTACTTATTTTGAAGTGTTATCAAATGATTAATTGCTGTGTCTATTACAGCACCTGCACTATGCATAGACCCTTTAAATTATCCATTGTGCATCACAAAAATCATGGGTAATTACTTTAGTGTGGTGTCACCTCATAAATTATGTGCACATTAGTATGATGTAGGCATGTCGTTGTTTAAGGCGACAGCATTTATATGCATGCAAAAACATACAAAAAAAACATTAGCCTGAAAAAAAATTAAATGGCTTACAGTTCCAAAGGGGTAGGAATTCAAAACAGGCATGTGATGGATAATCTTGACAGGCAAAGCCTTTGAAGCCATCTGTCAAGTCTTGACATGAAAGGAAATTTCCATCGCATTTCATATTTTGATCATATTTATTCATGCTTATTGCACAGAATTATAAATTAATTTAATGGCAGACTAATAATATTTTTGAGCGACAATGAAAAACCAGTGTCAGCAAGGCATGGTTTAAGGCAGGGCTCCTCAATTTTACCCAGAAAGGGCCAGTGTGGGTGCAGGCTTTTGTTCTAACCAAGCAGTAATACACCTGACTCTACTAATCAACCACCAGAGTCTTTACTAAGGACC
Organism: Synaphobranchus kaupii; assembly: GCA_029718625.1. Taxonomy (NCBI): domain Eukaryota; kingdom Metazoa; phylum Chordata; class Actinopteri; order Anguilliformes; family Synaphobranchidae; genus Synaphobranchus; species Synaphobranchus kaupii. Next base: position 24,666,401 of record CM056387.1, read on the forward strand.
TTGATTCGTGGGAATCAGGTGTGTTACTGCTTGGTTGGAACAACAAAATCTTGCACTCCACACCGGCCCTTTCTGGATAAGATTGAGGGCCCCTGCACCCACACCGGCCCTTTCTGGATAAGATCGAGGGCCCCTGCCACCCACACCGGCCCTTTCTGGATAAGATTGAGACTCCTGTTTTAAGGGCTTATACCCACTTTATCATTACTTATTAGCTGGGTGACTGTTAGGAGTCTATCCTTAGCGTCTCAAGTTGGCGCGTCCTGGCTATGAGATGACTTGGAGGCCCAGCCTTGAGTAGGGCCCAATCACAAGCGTTACCGCCTCCTCCAGACAATCTTAGCCAGCGCAGAGAGCAATCTGAAAAAGCACAAAAGCGCTAAATTAAACCCTGAAAACCATCCGTGCATCTGATAGAAGGGGACCCTGCCGATTTCAGACAAGACGCTCGGAGTGTGTGAGCAGATGAGGGGGGGGGGGGGGGGGGGCAGGGGGGGTCTAGGCATGTGACCGCCCCCCCCCCCCACCCCCCTTTTCCATCCCAATCAAAAATCACCTCAAAGAGTGTTACTTTACCTGACGCAAAGAGCGGCGCATAACGCAGCAGTAATGCGCCCGTCGCATATTTACATACCCATTCGCTCAGCAAACACCTTCATCCAAGGTGACTCGTACAGCTCAGATTTCACATATTATCCCGTCATTACGGCTGCATATTTTACCAGGCCGCTCAGCTCGAGTACCCCCGCCTTCTCCCGAGAGCTGAGATAATGCCGTCTGGATTGCCAGGATGAAACCCCTGCGTGCAAACCCCCCCCCCCCCCCTCTCCGGTTACAACTCCAGTCCACACGCATTTTGAGATTTGCAGCACGATACGGTGCGAAATTCACACCCCAGCCAAGAGGGGCGCTGCAGCGACAGGGAGGGCGACTTGTTGGCTTGCCAAGCAGCCGGACGTAGTTCGGCTAATTTATTGTTTTGTTTTGTTTATGGTCTATTTAATGTCGGCTGACCTGTAAACTGATGAACAGCCATTCCAGCAGATTCCTTATTAAATATTATTACGATGACCTTTAAGGTGGTAATTATACCATAACCACCAAAAAAGGTCATAGGTACATTATAAACCATTGACAGCTTTTACACCACTGCCATATTGTATACCTTAACCGGAGATTCAGACATGCCCCCCTAGATATAAGTCTGCTTCAATAACAGTTAGCGAAAACTGTTTACCAACATGCTGCATATATACATAGTGCATTCAATGAAAGTGTATTTTTTTTACATCTGATAACTTGATTTGATGATTTGGTGATATCAGTCGGTTCACTTGGGCTTAGAGCAGTTGATAAATGTTTTGAGTGATGTTTCTGGGACTGTTTGGGCCTGTCCCAGAGGCTAGGAATACAAGAAAACAAACAGGTGGAAATGGTATTAGTTCTGAATGCTCGGTTACCTGCTAAGGTTTGCCTATGAACCATTTGCATAGCAACAAATGTAGATTTTTATGCACAGCTCTCATGTTGCGATATATTGATTCAGGAGATCATGTTTTCCAGGTTTATGAGAACACAACCACATTTTACAGGAACAGCTCATGAGTAATGGTAGAATTTCTCCTTCCAGGCGGCAGTTAGGTTTTCTTTTTTTTTTTTTCATCATCACATATTTTGAACATTTCCAATGTTCAACATGTTGTCACATTTATGGTAGAATGATGTTTATCAGATTATAAATCCACAAAAAAATTTCCATAATGTTAATGTAATGTTATTAAATTTCCATAATGTAACTTTGAAAACCCATATAGTGTCCACAAGGGAGAACTGCAATCCTAACCAGAAAGCATGGCACTGCCTCACTAGTTGCTCTCGGTCGAAACCCGAGTGGCTGTCAGATTCACTCCCAACCTGCGTCGTGCTACACGGTGATGGTACATCGTTGAACCTAGTGTGACGGAAAGCTGGATATGTGTAGCATCCACAATGTCAAGCGATGAGTCTTACACCGGACAAGTAATGAATAACATATTTATGTAGCAACTTTGCAATATATTATAGCAATGCATTAGCTACGCAGATCACTAGTGTCCTGGTGAACATGTTTGTGTTGAAAAGTCTGTGAAATGCCGTCAAGATGTTCAGGTGAAAACTACTGAAAAGTGAAAGTTTTCTCGCCGACTAGAATATAGCCAGGCTATATTTGGGTAGAATCTGAGCTATATTGGGGTTAACCTAGTCCGTTTATGTAAAAATTACACAATTCACAGTCAATATGATCTTTTGAGGAAAAGCAATACTGTTTACTCTGCGTCTTTCTGCAAACTCTGTATGCCTTACTTTTTTTTTTTTATTATTTGTCCATGTTAAAAATTTAAAAGTTAAATTAACAAAAAAAACACCAGGATGGTGTATTGACTGTCTTATTATACTTAATACACCATTAAAATGCAGATAATAGGATAAGCTCAATGGTTAAAAAAATATATACAGCTTGAAGAATTAACAAACACATAAATCTAATCAGCCTGTCCCAGGGTGTATTCCTGCCTCTCGCCCAATGCATGCTGGGATAGGCTCCAGCACCGCCGCGACCCTGACCAGGAAGAAGCAGGTTAGATAATGGATGGATGGATAGATCAAATCAAATGAACTATGACATGTACACGTATGTAATTTTTCCAAAAGTCAGTTGAAGTAAGCAAGAAAGTATGAATCTTTCGTTATAGTTAGCGCAAAGGTCAAAGGTCATAAAATTCAGAGCGTCGGCATCAGTTTCATCAGAATCAGTAAAAAAAAAAACTCGGTTCCGAGTTTGGGAAATTCAAAAGGTGGTAATTAACTGCTTATTAAGAGCCAATGACCACAAATTAATCTTATTAGACCATTATAATGGGATATTGGCAATTACCTAGGGCTAAGCATGAAAGCTGAAACTGTCAAAAAAAACTAAAGGTTTTGTTCCCTAGGGCTGGGTTTTGAAGTAGAGCTAAGGCCTGCTGCTGCTTGGGGGTCCAAGATGTGATTTCACACAGAGAAAAATTAATTTCATTCACACCGAACACAGCCTTCCTGAGGTCATGCCGAACTCACTTGTAATTCTTTTCTCAATCACATGGGCAATTTTTAAACCACATATTTCCTCCCGCAAAAAGAAATGTCCACGCTTAAGTCTAATTCTTGCAAAGGCAATAATAAATCATTTCGAGACGGTCGCTGAATGAGGAATATCCTATCGGAAAGAAGTACACGACCATCCGCAAAATATATTCATAATCATGAAATTCAGGGAATTACTATTACTATTTATTTTTATAATTGCTTCGTTTTATTTCTTTTTTTACACCGGCTACTTAATATTTCAAAATCATTTTCATGACATTCCCTTTGAAATTCACCGTAACATCTTCAACAGGGCACATCTAATTTATTTCCTATTATTTAATTTGCCTGTGTAATTTAATAAGAGCTGTATGACCTCTCTCCAAAGGATGGGGCTTTAGACACATGTGGAGGCTCTCAGCTGGAACTGCCCCTCTGACACACATTGCCGCCGACGATTCCACACAATCTTTACTTTAATCAAATGGACTCATATTTAACAGTTAAATGGAGCACGTCAAATATAATATTGCATACAATAAACATAAAGCATTCGTACTGAATACATAGGTGTTTCATTGTTATAACTCCGCCCCCCAGCTTGCAGTAATGATTAACTGCCGCTTTGAAATGGGAGTGCACTCTAAAACACTTGATGTGGCCATGTCTTTCAGTGGAGTCTGGGATGTGGCCATGTCTTTCAGTGAGTCTGGGATGTGGCCATGATGTCTTTCAGTGGAGTCTGGGATGTGGCCATGATGTCTTTCAGTGGAGTCTGGGATGTGGCCATGATGTCTTTCAGTGGAGTCTGGGATGTGGCCATGATGTCTTTCAGTGGGAGTCGGGGATGTGGCCATGGATGTCTTTCAGTGGAGTCTGGGATGTGGCCATGATGTCTTTCAGTGGAGTCTGGGATGTGGCCATGATGTCTTTCAGTGGAGTCTGGGATGTGGGCGGCAGTGTGGCATAGCGGGTAGAGAACTGGGCTTGTAACCCAAAGGTTGCAGGTTCGATTCCCAACTGCTGTTGTACCCTCGAGCAAGTTAGTTAACCTGAATTGCTTCGGTATGTATCCAGCTGTAAAAAAAATTTAAATATGCTGTTGTGCATCGGTGGATAAGAGTGTCTGCTAAATGCTATGCAACTGTCAGAAATCTTGACCTCTCTCCATCCTATTCTCATAGTCCTGGGATGGAATGAATTAACTGTTTTCTGGAGGGCAAGTGGCAGTACTCTGTGAGCAGGTTTTTACTGGATTTCACCCCCTAGGGGTGAGTCGGGTTTCAGTATCAGTGGCCTTGTCGAAGGACACTCGGCTCTGGTTACCACAGCAACATGCACTCCTCCTAAATTAAGATTTACCTTTCTTATTGTATCGCTTTCCCTTCAAGAGGAGTTCTGAGTTGTGTATGTTGGGACAGGAAAGCGCAGATGTTTTGTCACAGATGCCTGCCAGCACCCCGTCTCTTCAGTTGACGAGGTGCGCTCGGAGAGTCTCTCTCATTGGTGGCAGCTTTAGCGTACATTTCCTCGCCTTGGGTCATGGAACCAAAGGAGCGCCAGGATGTGGCAGGAAAAGCCCTCGGGCGACGAGGGAAGGCTGGAGCAGCTGTGCTCTTCAGCGCCCGTCAATCATCACCTCCAGATCTCTGCCTCTCAGATTCATTTCTTTAAATGTACTGAATAAAAGGCAGTAAGTGAGTGTTCACCAGGTTGCCAGGAGACACTCTACTTCTGAGAAAGTACTGACAAATGCACAGCGGTACCGTTTAACCTCACACCATCGCCATTAAAAAAAAACGAAAAAAATAAAAAACATTACACCACACTCTCTATCTAAACTCTAATCCAGACCGTAAAGTTAATACAATAACCGTTAAAAATTATGACCGCATTTACATGTGACCATGACTAGCCGTCAGATGAATACTGATGCCCAAATATTCTGACAGAAAGACCCCAGATCCCTTTTGTCAAGCAGATTAGTTCTTAATCTGTGGACTGTGGAGGAACTCTATAGTTACACTATTCACCATTGGCTCCGATCCCATAGTACCCTCTAATGACTCCATCATAGGATTGTTTGCAAGGAGAAAAAACAACCCGGTTCGATTTCCCCACCAGTGAAACTAACATGTTGAAATGAGCGAGGCGGAACTGTTCATAAAGGAAAGCAGGGTCTAAAAACCTAATCAGACCTCTTTAATGTAGGAGTTAAAAAAATGAGACTCTAGTGCAATGCCTGCAGAGATTACCCCTGTGGCTAAAAGCGTTAATGGGATGGGAGTGCAGTCATTAATGCCAGCAGCAGCGAGGCCCACGGAATCCCGCTTAAAACCCTGAGAAGACACTATTCTCAGAATCAGTGGATCCCCAACCCTGTTCCTGGAGATCTACCGTCCTGTAGGTTTTTCCATTTACAATGTGTGTATATATAATACACTACTCACAAAAAGTTAGGGATATTTGGCTTTCGGGTGAAATTTATGGAAAATGTAAGTTCACGCTACAGTGATATTATACGTATCATGAAAGTAGGGCATTTAAGTAGAAGCATGCAATGGTGATTTCCTCATCTCAAACAATTTATTGAAACAAAAGCCAACAACAGTGGTGGGTATACCACAACAAAAATGTCAATGTCTCAATAACTTGTCATGTGCCCTTGAGCATCAATTACAGCTTGACAACGACGTCTCATGCTGTTCACAAGTCGACTTATTGTCTGCTGAGGCATGGCATCCCACTCTTCTTGAAGGGGCGGCCCTCAGGTCATTGAGGTTCTGGGGTACAGAGTAACGAGCCTCTACACGGTGAGTCAGCTGATCCCATAGGTTTTCTATGGATTCAGGTCTGGTGCAGGCCACTCCATTGAGGTACCCCAGTCTCCAGCAGCCTTTCCCTAATGATGCGACCTCGAGAGCTGGAGCATTGTCGTCCATGAAGATGAAATTAGGCCTGTGTTGTTCATGCAGGGGCACAATGACTGGATTAATGATGTTATTCAGGTAGTATGGGCTTGTCACTGTACCATTCACAAAGTGTAGGGCAGTTCTGTATTGACTAGACACACCTGCCCACACTGTAACACCGCCACCACCAAAGGGTCGTCTGGTGACAACAGTGGCTGATGCATAGCGCTCTCCTTGACGTCTCCAACTTTGGCGGCCATCATTTCTGCTCAACGTGAATCGACTTTCATCAGAGAACAGCACTGAGGCCCACTGGTCCCTCGTCCAGCGTAAATGCTCCCTGGCCCATGCAAGACGATGGACGCCTGTGCCTGGTGGTGTGGTTCAGGTACCCTTGCAGGTCGTCTAGCACGCAGACCACGCTGATGTAAACGGTTTTCGAATGGTCTGACGTGACACTTGGGTGCCTCTCACCTCCCTTAAATGTGCCTGGAGTTGAGTGGCATTCATCATCCGGTTCGCAGGGCACTGTTCACAATGAAGCGGTCATCAGTGTGGGATGTGGCCAAAAGGACGTCCACTTCTATGCCTTTCTGTGACTCTTCCAGTCTCTCTGTATCTCTGTTGCAACCTGCTGATGACACTCTGTGACACTCTAAGCTCAGTAGCCACTTCCCTCTTCGAGAACATCCTGTTTGAAGCCTCGCAATGGCGAGGTACTGTTGATCAATTGTTAGGTGGTCGTCTTGGTCGCATGATGTCAAAATGTGAACAGCATGATGAAGAGGACTGTTTAAATACCAATTCTAATTGAACCAGGAAATTTATTGGTCGATTCATGGATCAAACACCTGTTGTGAATTTTGCCGTTCAGCTCCTTGTTAGAGAACAGCAAGTTGTGCAAAAAGTACTGAAACATTGAATAGTTGGACATTCAAAAGTTTAGAGAAGGTCAAATTAATTTCACCTGTAAAGGTTATAGTGCATTTTAGGTTCTTCCTGAAATTTCACCGAAACCCAAATATCCCTAACTTTTTGTGAGTAGTGTATATACACACACTATACACGATACATATCCCGCATATATAGTGTGTATATACACAGTTGATCCTCTTATTTGGTCCTCATGTTGAGAGACAACAGCAAACAGACTCCAAATGCAAATTTCACACCAAGAATCAACTGTAGACCTTTTGTTAGGTTTTTTGTGCATGAACTTAATGATGCAAGGACACACAGCTGGCCAAGAGACAAACTGAGCAGCCAATTGTCCAATTACCTTTGGTCTATATTGGTAAATATATATATATAAAAAACAAGCTAGAGTAATCCTAATTTTTTTTGGCAAGTGACGTTTGATCTCAGCCTTGTCTGACATGAAATCATTAACCCCAGAGATAAGAGTTATAGATAGAGATGGAGATAAACGCTGTTAAACTCTTGTGTACAAATCAATAAACAAGATCCTGATGGATGAGCAGCGTGTATTGTGGGATGTTAGTAAATTGCGAGTATCGCTGTGACTCGCATTGTTCACTCTTCTCTTCCCTCAGAGCAGGCGTATAGATCAGTCAGCACTTTTGTTTGATCAACTAAAAACCCCTCTAATCGCCTGTTCAAAGCACTTCACTGAACCAGATGCAAGCCATACTGGCAGGTAATCATTCAGGCGTTGCACAGAATTCTCACCTTTGTCACTGGTATTTCTGACAGAGAGACAGAGACAGAGACAGAAACAGAAACAGAGAGAGAGAGAGAGAGAAGTGGGAGAGAGAGAGTGTAATGACTCATTGAAAGGTCCAAAATGTTTTAGGGCTGCTTATAACCAGTCAGGGTATGAAATTAACACCAGCCACCAGCCAAATGCTGGTAAAATTACTGTGAATTCTACATTTTGCTCATATTCAATTCAATTACATTTTATTTGTATAGCGCTTTTTACAGAGAACTGTCACAAAGACGCTGCAGAGAAACAGAAGGAAAATTGAGCATAAAACCAGGCCTGAACCCCCAACCAGCAAAACGAGGTAAAAAAAAAAACCCCGGTGGGAAGAAAAAACACTCAACAGTGGCGAGAAAAAACTCCCCAAAGGGAAGAAATCTGGGAATGAACCTGGCTAGAGAGGGGGAGCACATCCTTCGCTGGCCGCCCAGTTTAAACTAAGGGTGGAATGGATGGTAATAGACTGTAATGAGGGATCTAATAAAACTAGCTGGTAGTAGAAAGTCCAAAGAAAAGGATGTGAATTCAAAGGGGGCGGGAGTGGTGCATCTGGGACTACGGTTGCGTCAGGGTAGTGCGTGCACTTATTCTCCCCCCCCTTCAAGCACTGGTTGTAACCTCCAGAGCTGTTCGTTTTTTAGAAAGCTGTAAGCTAGAGGCTTGGCAATCTTCACTTTGTTTATGGATTTTGGCTTTCTGTAATTCGCTGTAGTTTCAATATCTGTCCATTTGTCTCTAAGTCGCTCTCCATGAGATTGCTTATGTCGCTGGGAACAAGGATACAAACGGGTTCAACGAATATGAAACATGAAATAATTGTGTGAAAGAGAAAGGTCAACATACGCTTGACTAAATAAATCTTCCTTTTCTTGAAGAAAAATGTATATATAATATGAATGCCTATAAACAATTCTATGGAAGACAAAAGGTCAACTTGTCCCTCATGGGGGGGCGGAGAAAATTCAGTACAGTGTTCTATTTGCACCTGTATATTTTTATAGCAGTAAACAGTGGTGGCTCCGTTGGTATTTGCAGGGACTGTGTAGCCCCTGACTCGTCCACGCCAGAAGCTTTCACAGGCACTAGCACAATAGCTTAAGGAGTATACCGACACAACGATTGCGTGAAATACAAGAGAAGAAAAAAGATACATTAGAAATCATATTAGACATTTCAGAGCTTCACACCATCCAGACTAATAGTGTTTTTTAGACATTTCAGAGCTTCACACCATCCAGACTAATAGTGTTTTTTAGACATTTCAAAGCTTCACACCATCCAGACTAATAGTGTTTTTTTGACATTCAGAGCTTCACACCTTCCAGACTAATAGTGTTTTTTCAACAAAGATCCCAGTTCAAAATTCGGTCATTGATTCCGTTTATAACTGTCGTTTAATGAGTAATCAGCTAGCTTCCGCTCGCTCCCATTAGTGTTTAAGAAGTCTGAACACCAGCAATTTCAGTTTTACTCCTTTTCAATTTAAATAACATTCGAGGACTAATGCCAACTCCTTTCATTGATCCTCGGTCACATCTTAATAAGAAAATCCAATGGAATATAATAAATGGTCCTTTTTGCATTAAATTACATTAATTTGGAAGATGCGGTTTATCCAGAGAGATTCACATTACAGAAGCAACTTAAGAGCATTCATCTGGTTAATACAAGTAACAATGTTCGGCTAATCTGTCCTAGCTAAGAACTGTCCTTAGCCAGGCTAGCCAACTGTCATGGAAACAGGCATGCAAAATCTGAAACCTCTGTTGCAATATCCCCAATGAGATATAGTTTTAAAAATACAAGAGAGCCAGAAACATTGGGATCGCATTTGGACTTACTCACCTTGCAATGTGAACTCAAAATGACTGATTGCTTTATGCTTCCACCACCTAATGACTTTTGGAAGTTTGGTCTCAAGACATTTGAAAAATAAAAGCCCAACTGCTATTGCTATAGAGACGGTTACAAAATAAAAGAAACCGTTTAAAATGTCTAACTTGCACGGTTACATGAGGGTTCACCATATGAATTGTTTTTTGTTATTCAAGTTTTACGATTCAGTGCATAAAGACAAGATTGAAACCAATTATATTTCGGAAGCCTGAATTTTTACATTTTCATGGATTTCTGGGAAGAGCTGCCTCCACGGGGCACAGTATAAAAAAAAATAAAAAAATAAAAAAAGGAATATGACTGGCCAGGGCCCTGTTTCACAAAGCTGGAAAACCGCTGAGTAAAACCCAGAACCCTCCCAAATCTGTGACATGGGGGCTGAATGTTGATGAGTTCGCCGGTTCATGAATATTCATTACCGGCGGCTCCTCAGTCAACGGTAGCCAACTAGCCAGTAGCTCTCGCTTGCTCAGTAAAACCATATATTCCTCTAGAAGCTTCTAGAAGATTCTTGATAAACCAGATTGTCTATAAGATATAAGGTGATGTACCGCCGGGTACTAGCTAGTACTTTGTTCGTCCACATAGCTGTTATTACCGAACGATTTCGGCTGGCTGTGGGCCATCCATCTTGTTTTTGAGTCTCATGTCCAAAGCGGTCATGAATATTCATGACGAAATTTGCATTACCATTGAAAAAAAAAAATTTTTTTTTTCCTAAACGGTTCAAGATTTCATTAATCTAAGTGCGTAGAAAAGCATATTTTCTTATTGGCTCGGTCTGCAAATTTTCTCCAATTTACAATAAAAAATTATTATCTCATAGATTTGGGTTTCTGGAAAAAACTTCCATTGACCCCCATTCATTCTCCTCTGTTTAGCCCAGTTTTTAGTGCTCATAGTCGCCCCCTAGAGGTGAAACCTGATATTCATGCAGTTGGCATATCTCTGTACTATACAATCTCTGGTTTTACTCAGTGCAGTTATCTAGTTAACTCAGTAATCCTGCTTTGTGAAATACCGCCCCAGGCCTGCTTGCGCTTGAGATTGGCGGTGCTCTTTACATGTGCGGTTACAGAAACAGTCGGTCCGCCTCTCTGACCTCTTCTCCTTCAAAGTGCGGAGTTTCGTCCTCAGACGGCCGCGCGTTACATAACGACGTGCCACGGGTCTACGCCAATGTAGGCTGCCAATTGTGGCTAGCGTTTAACCCTCACAGGTCTTTATACGCTGTCCTAGTTAAGTGGGTATTTTAAGGCTTCCCAGATTATTCCCTTGTCCTCTAGCTGTCAACGGTCCCTTTCTCAAGTGCACAGGATGTTCTTTGGCACTCAACGCATTTCTTTTGTTACAAGAACTGAACGTTCTTTCATGACAAGGGGTTTCTGTATAAAATCAAACACTTTTTTTTTTTTCTTTAATTATTCAGCTGTACCTGTGTACAGGTGTCTTTCCATCTGTTAAGCGAATGATACTGAGGGATTAATCAAACATGGCTAGATAGTCAAATATCAAATTCATTCGTTTTACACAAAGCTGCTCTTCTAAAGATGAAGCATAATTGCCACCATTTTAATGGGCTTCTCCATGTAGCCTTGAGTATTTTCAGCTCAAGCAAATCAAACAGTGGGATAAGAACATGGTCAACAAAAAAAAAAAGCACTTTGACACGTTGTTTACACCCTAAATTGCTTTGCTGTGCAACCTGCATTTTCAACGAGTTGACGATTAGTTAAGGACGGATGCTTTTAAAAAATAAAATTCAAGTTAAATAAATGGTGGTAAATGGTGGGGGAGAGGGATATGAATATGAAAAAAATGTTTTCATTTGACAGCCCAATTTCTGCTCCAAAAAAGGACAGTGTTCTTATAAGGCAGTGTCTGAAATTAACACCCGCCACCAGCTAAATGCTGGTAAAATTTTCATTGTGGCTGGGTAAGGTTATTACTCTTGCAGCCACTTTGGCAGATAACCAACCAGGTTGTTTTATATTGTAAAAGGTAATGTGGCTGGTAAAATGTTGAAAATGGCTGGGTGATTTTTATAATTCAGAAGCCACTCTAGCCAGTGGGTAACAAAAAGTCAATTTCATGCCGTGCTTATAAGTGAAGAAATGTGGCTGTAGATTTGTTACATTCGCTTGTGATCTCTGCACCTCAGCTTATTTGAACCAGATATCACAGGACAGTCAGAAACAGGAGGAACTGAGATCACATGGCCAATAAAAAAAAATAGAATGGTATGACTGCAGGTTTCAGATTACATCTGCCTCTCTGTAAAAGAATATGATTTTATCATTTTATTTTAAATGCACTGACATTTTCATTTCACCTGCCACTTCATAAACTTCATAGATTTGTCTCCTTGTTCTCACCGCCTGGGGCAAATGCGGTTTCCCCAGCTTTCCACAGGTTCTGTGCAATAAACGGTCCTGCCCTGCATGGTTGGAATACTGGAGAGCACATTGGAACCCTGCATGATGTCACAGTGCAAAGGTTGCCATGCAACCAAACACTGAAGACCTTACGTCAGTTATTGTTTGGCAAACATCTTTTCCTATGGCGGCTCGCATAGCTACGGTTCCTACACATTATCCATGTAAACAGCCAACAATTTTTTTCCTAAAACAGACTGCCTTGTTCAAACAAAAAAAAAAAATGATACTACCGCCTAGTGGCTTGAAGACCATTTAATTGGCTGTTACCCACACAAGTGAAATTTCTGTCCCAAACATGGAACAATGTCACTCTGTTAAAAAGGTTGGATATTCCCACACTAAATCAACCGGAAGTCATTACTCTATATATGAAAAATCCTCTAGACAATGGTATATGACCAGCAATTAATTTGAGGACTTCAGGTCTTTTAGATGTGAATTCAAACAGCACTGTAGCTTCACCGCATTGGTTTTAATAGCTTTGAGTAGACTGTTGCCGGGCGCAGGCGGGGGGGGGGGGGGGGGGACAGGTTAGGGGGGGGTATAATTAGCGTGATATTAAATGCTTCTGCGATGTTTATCGTTTTAACAGATTGTCATTTCATGCTTAATCTTCTTCAGATGGTCCCGTGGGATGGTTAGAGCACGCTCTCCTTTCAGTTCTGCACACACTGCAAGCCTGAGGCTTGAGTGACAGCTCGCAGAAGGTGGTTATTTGACTTGTGTCAGGGGATACAATAGTTGACAAGACCATAATGCTCAAGGAAAAGAGAGAGGGGGGGAGGGGCTGGGGGGGTGCTGCTGTACATAATGGTGCCCATTATTTTAATGATTTCAAAAATCTCCAAGGAGATGTGTGAGAATAAGGGGTCACGGGATTGGTGGACGTGTTTGCCATTAGCTGGGAGTGAGAATAAGGGGGGTCACGTCATTGGTGGACGTGTTTGCCATTAGCTGGGAGTGAGAATAAGGGGTCACGTCATTGGTGGACGTGTTTGCCATTAGCTGGGAGGTGAGAATAAGGGGGTCACGTCATTGGTGGACGTGTTTGCCATTAGCTGGGAGTGAGAATAAGGGGTCACGTCATTGGTGGACGTGTTTGCCATTAGCTGGGAGTGAGAATAAGGGGTCACGTCATTGGTGGACGTGTTTGCCATTAGCTGGGGAGTGAGAATAAGGGGTCACGTCATTGGTGGACGTGTTGCCATTAGCTGGGATTTCTGTAAATAAGATGTCAGGCTGAACGAGCGGGGGCTGATCCATTTCATTTACATTCCGCCCGTTAGGTTGTCATCGGCTCGGTTCGGGGAGATTAATTTTCTCGCCTGGCTCGTAAACGACGGGGGCCGCGTCTCTCCCCCCCCCCCCCCACGGTGCCGCGACTGCGTGTTTGCGTTAATGTCAAACGAAAGAGCGAGATCAAAACGGTCAGGCGAGGCTTCCGCCGCAGTGCTGCTGGGTCAAAACACACACGGAAAAGCACCGACAGGCCATTCACACTAAGCAACAAACTTACAGACATTATGGAGGAGAGAGAGAGAGCAAGAGAGAGTGAGAATTACACAAGGGAGGGAGAGACACAAAGAAAGATGAGGTAGAGGGGTGTGTGTGTGAAAGTGTGAGAAAGAAAGGTGAAGTGGGAGAGAGAGAGTTGAGAAAGAGAGAGGGGGATGGAATGAAAGAGGGGAAGAGAGGAGGGGGACACAAGAGAAAAGAGAAATACTGTGCAACTGAGAAAGGGGAAGAAAAACTATTTATATATTTTTTTAAGTACTGATCACGGTTACTAGCTGCCAACTACCTGTTGTAATCGGTGTTATTCAACAGAACCACACGTTCATAGTGCGATATTGGGTGCTACTACTATAGTTCATAGTGCGATATTGGTGCTACTACTATAGTTCATAGTGCGATATTGGTGCTACTACTATAGTTCATAGTGCGATAATCGTCGCTACTACTATAGTTCATAGTGCGATATTGGTGCTACTTCTATAGTTCATAGTGCGATATTGGTGCTACTACTATAGTTCATAGTGCGATATTGGTGCTACTTCTATAGTTCATAGTGCGATATTGGTGCTACTACTATAGTTCATAGTGCGATATTGGTGCTACTTCTATAGTTCATAGTGCGATATTGGTGCTACTACTATAGTTCATAGTGCGATATTGTCGCTACTACTATAGTTCATAGTGCGATATTGGTGCTACTTCTATAGTTCATAGTGCGATATTGTCGCTACTTCTATAGTTCATAGTGCGATATCGTCGCTACTTCTATAGTTCATAGGAGCGATATCGTCGCTACATCTATAGTTCATAGTGCGATATTGTCGCTACTACTATAGTTCATAGTGCGATATCGTCGTTTTCCAGTCAGAATTACAATGGAGTTGGCTGGAGCAGCTTTAAACAAATAGATGAATAAACTCTTGCAGTGTTTAATTAAAGGGCTAGGGGAGAACAGGGTGTTAAATGAAGACCTCTGATTTGTGCAGGTTTATTGACTGCAGGTATATTCTGGTGGAAGACCGAGCTCGTCCACAGATGCTGCCGGCGCATTTATTGCGTGCGATTTCGACGGCTGACACGGCAGCTTGCCCTAGATCAGCACCACTGTTTATTTCTTCAGATTGATGTTAAGTGTGTCTGTGTATTCCCCCGCAGACAATTACTGATGGTGTCTCCCTGTGTGTGCTCAAACAAAGCAGTTTGACATTGAAAAAAAAAACAAAAAAAACAATTGGCTTTTTTCCCCCTCCCCATCTTACAAAAAGACCATAAGATGCTAAAAAGAGATGCTTTTAAGCATTTTTATCACAAAAGAGAAAAAGACCCTTTTCCATTTCAAAATGAAATGTATTCCGAAATAAATTGGCATAATGTGTTTTTGCTGGCAGGGAAGCTGAACTTCAGATTTATAAACTTGATGAAAACATGACAAAAAACTTCTAAAACATGAAGAAAACACTTGATTGCAGCCAATGACAGGGAAAATGGCCCATTTGAACGGTCTATACAGGTGTTTGGAAATAGATTTTTCCCTACTTTACCAATTTTATATTTTCAGGACAGATTTTTATTTATTTATTTAGTTATTTATTTTTTAAATGCAACAAAAAAAAATTTTGGTCTGGGTTCAATCTAATAAACTGCACAGCTGGTTGATTTCTCTTAATTGCTGGTTTGCTGTAAATTTACATTACAGAATGCCAACTGTACCTTGCTCTTTCCACTGAACTTTGACTTCTGATTACTTAACCCCAAATTTAAGACTGTTTTCACCTGTGTGTACAGCATAATATCTTAAAACATCCAGACCATATACAGTATATGGTATTTTTCACACCCAAACCCATTAGCTTAATTTCCATTGAAGACATCTGCACAGCAGGGGTGTGGAATATGGAGGAGGTATGCCACAGAAACCCCCATAGGCTGTAATCTACAGCATCTCATCACTACTGAATGTTCTGTGGGATTAATTTTATAAATTAATAATAAAAATGTATAAGTTATCATCTGCACGGACTGTGCCTGAACTGTACATGCAATTGTGCGCGGCACAGTCACCATGGAGAGACGGACGGCAACAATGCCGTCTTTATATTGGACGTGAAAGGGATTGCCAGTGTTTGCGTATGCTGTGTTTATATATGTGCGTATGTAGGCGACAGTATGGAAGGTTTTTTTTTTTACGGTGCTTTCCCATTCTTGTTAAATGCCCTCGTGTGCATTTATCCGTGAAATGATAACAGTAAGGTAATGTATCGATTATTTTCAGGGCATATATAGTGGCCCATGCAGTTGTCATGGTTACCCTTCCTGTATTATCAGTACCCTCTACATTTTTCTCCCTAGTGTTATTGTGGTTCAGCATGTAGTGTACTGTTACTTGTGTTCTTGCCGAACGTAAGTCACACAAAGTCAGTGCTTCAATTTCGGTTAAATGACGTAAGCCAGCACCGTTATGAAATCCAGGGCAAAAACGCACCGGTAGCCTCGACTTTGGGTCCATGCATATTTGATTACATTGATTTTAGCCGAAGAACAGAAAGAAGCAAGAGAGTGTGGCTTTAGCAGCTCACTGCTTTAAGAGCCTCCACAAGTGTGATTTAAGAAGGCTGGGGGGGGGGGGGGGGTTGTGAGGAGATAAATGGAAGGGCAGGCAGCCAAGTCATCTTTCTTTCACCGAAACGCTTGTAAAGAGAATGACCCTGGAGGAGATGAAGGCGAGAGAAGCAGTTATTAGCAGGGAGCTTGACTCTCGCTTTGTCCCCCCCTAAATGTTGGACCGAACAGATTCAGGTTTAACGCACAGCAAAGGCTTGCATTCATTCACAGCACCCTGACAGTCAACCTCACGAAGAACAAAACTGGATAACCGTAAACACAATGGTGGTAGGCCTACTGTAAACAAAGTCAAATAAATGCGCCCGAGAGAACAGAATGCTTCCCCCCTTCCATAACATAGCTACCAGTTAAAATGTGAATCATGTTATGAGACAAGCGTGCAACGTCAAAGCAGTGGGTGAACATATATGGAATATAAAAGTTTGTTTCGTTAGTCCCCATCCAACACCCCAGAATCCATGCGTCAAAAAGACCCCCCAAAAAACAGCGTAGGCTACTCACAGGTGGATGGTAGCCTAATTCGACCTGGCAGCAACAAGGTGATCGTTCTAGGTCAGCCCAAGCTCCGGGTCCGGCCGGCCTGCCTTTTAGTTGAACTTGTTTTTGTTGTACAAATGTTTTTTCCCCATGACACGCAAAACAAATAACAAAGAAATTAAACGATTTCCTCGACGGTGGACAAAGAAGATAACAAAAAAACAAATAAACACTCGGGATAAACGGCGATACTGACATTCCGATAAATAAATAAATAAATAAATAAATAATAACAGATGGTGAGATAGGCTACGTCTGCCGGGGCAGTTTTTCCAAGATGCGTGTGAAACACAAAACGGTTTATAATTACGACCTTCCCGAAACGAGCTACCAAACCAAAATTCTCAACTCTCTGTTGTCTTAAGTTGTTTTCTTCTTTAAACAATTTCCCGCCACTAGGCTATTTCTTACCCTCTGACCTGGCAGGTCAGGTGGATAGAGGGGAAACCACCAGCAGGAATAAAAATAAATAAATAAATAAAACACACACAGACAGTGCAAAATTAAAGGAATAATACAAAATATGTCGTGTTGTGTGCAGATTCCTAACAACATGCAAAGCATATTCTTAATAATTCCTTAAGAAATCGTATCCTGAAAGGGCGTTTACATGAACGCAAAATGCATTGTTCAATTCGTAGCCGCGCTCTTTGCGTAAGTAGCCTAGCCTAAATCTCGTACTGGAGAATAAACTAAAGTTTGTCCACATGTAGCCTAGGCTATAGTTTCTAATGATGTATATCTGCCGCACCAATTTAGACAGGGTGAACGTGTTACCATGTTCCCGTCATTTAGTGCAATATTTTTATCCGCCATTCTTTTGAAAATCTGTTCTACACAAGCATATTTTAAACAACATAAGATAGAAACTCAAAATAATTATATGTCACAGCATTCTCATCCTTCCATATCTCAGCCTCCAATAGGCCTAAGCATGGGTGTATGAAAGTTTTTGATTGGTGGGAAAAATATGTAGGCTACTTTTACAGTTAGCTATTCTGAGTTCATCGCTGTTTCAGTCCCGGCAAATGCAGTCAGAATCATAAACAGAACCAGTCTTTAAAGTTTTATTTTCACCGTATAGGCCATTGTAAACACACACAATTCGGAATATCTATAGGCCTAGGTATTTCACTCACACGGTGCTGCAAATTATCGCAGGTTTACTCTCCTTCAGTAACAATACACTGGAGAAGGAAGGACTCGAGAAAAATATTTACTGATAAATTATTTATTACAGAGAAACCTCTGTTTTTCTCAAGCATAAATGTCTATTTCAAGATTTTCAAGAACATGGGGGAAAGTGCTAAAAATTTGATTCCAACCATTAATTATTAAGCATTAAATAATTCAAATGAAATGATTATTAATTCTGTCACTAATTAATCCTTACACGTACATTATAAACGAGTTTTAACATGTGTACAGTAATTGTAAGCCCTTTAGAATACACATACAGCCTGCAGGTTGATAGACCCTCTTCACATTCTCCTTATGCAGTAGGCTACTCTTTAAAGGAGAATTAAAGTGTACCTACACAGTAAATTCACAGTAAAATGTCCAGTGTTAATGCAACTCTAACCGCGTAAATTCAACTCTAGCAGAGTACATATGAGCCTGCCAGAGCGCAAATGTACTCTGTTACAGTTGAATTAACACTGGACATTTTACTGTGTACCTGTGGAAAATAGAACATGTTTGGTTGGACCATAGCATTTTCAAAGTCTTGTAAGCCTATGTAGCATGGTATTTGCCAAATGAATACTCACTGGTATATATATTTTTTAATTTAAAAAAAATACTTCCCAACTTTTTTGCAGAAAAAAATGTAGCGCAAATTAGATATTCATGTTTATTGGAACATCTAATGCCGACTGTAAATGGCTTTAAAGAATAACTTTAGGTTGAGCAGACATTAAAGTTGATCCATGTTAAGTAGTGATTACACACTGAGGTCAATGAACCCTGAAATGGGCAGAGCTATGCGTCATCGGTGACTCACTGATTTTTTTAAAAAGAAAAATTGTGGCGTGTCCCCGTGGAGAGCAACATCTTTCAATTGGTTCATACATCTCTTGGTGATTGACGACATGGTAGCTTCACCTGGCATGGGGTTCTTGAAGCTTCTTCAAACTCTCATTTCTAATTCCGCACGGCAACATATGTGAGATGCCGCATTTCATTAAATGTGAACATATAATGCTTAACATTCATCAGATTGTATACAGATCACATTTCTCTCGACTGCAGTCGCTCAACCAGTACATCGCTCTTTAATTAATTATCTTGGGTTTTCAACTTGCTATAGCATTTTCATATTTAGAAAAACACCCAAATGAGTGACGCCCCATCTCAATTTAAAAAACCGAAACAAATTCAATTTAAACGGCAGACATTTAGCTCCTGCATTCTAAACAGGCGCGTAGCTAAATGTCGGCGTGCATTCGCGCTCACCTCATAATTATAAACTCATTACCGCGCCTCAATTGTCATTTTCCAGTTTGAAGCATCTTTTCAATGGCTGACATTTCTCCTCCATTAAGTTGTGTGATAGCATCTCCCATTAAGAACACCCTATGTAGAAATACAAATATAATCAAGGAAATGTGTTCAAACACTCAAATGTAATTATTTAAACAGCCGCGGCGGAACGTTTTTCGAGGTTGGGGTGCGGCGCGGGTTTGTACGGTCTTTGTGCGCTTCCACAAAAGCCGAGCACAAAGCCTTCCCAAAATCATTGTCTCCACGCGCCGAAGTTATCGCCAGGCCCCCACAATGATGTCAGGCCGCTTCCTCGCTGTGTGAAAAAAACTTGGGCGGAGTCATTTTTTATGTGTTCTCAACTGATAGATGGACAATATGGCTCATTTGAGTCCGCACATTTTAAATGCTATTTGGAGACGCGTCCTTTGTTTAAAACCTCCAGGCTATACAATGCCGTTGCAAATCGGGTGGCTCATAGACTGAAGTGTGTGTGTACTGTAGGACTTTTGGGAGAGGCGAAGATGTGGTGACTCTCCAGGAGAGGCCTGGCTAAGAGTGTGAGGGGGGTGTGAGGGGGGTGATCTGAAATTGGCCTCCAGAACGGGGCAAAAGGGCAGGTGAACTAAAACTTGTGACTCTAATTCCCTCACATTGTGTCACATTCCCTTCCCCTACCTGACCCACTTCCCATAAACCCAAAGCATCCTGTACACAGGATTGTAGTATTGTTAAGACATTTTCAAGGGGACGGTGGTAAATTGTATTCACGGCACTTCCAGGTCTGTTGGCAGTGCTCAAATCATTCTGTTACGTGTGTGTGTGGTTTATATGGTCACAGCCTAATCTTGCTGTACAACAGATTTCCAATACTTTGGTCGCACATTACAGAGTGTTTATTTTATCTTTCACAGAGAATGCTTCAACGCCTTTATGAATATAACATATCTGTCAAAAGTAAATGCAATGTTTTATGAAAGATGACATAATAATGTAAATTTTGTCCTCAGAGGTGGCGTATCGCACGCTTAAATATTATATTACGAATGCATTAGGCAAATGAGTTGCTCTATACGTTGCATGAAGGCTTTAGTAATGCATGCGTGTTTTCATTGTGCTCGTAAATTTTGACTCTGTTCCTGTTTTCTAAGAGAACAGCTTTGAACAATGTGTGTAGTCAGAGTAAAACCTATAGTATATAGCACTGTTATGTCCTTTACAGTTTTTTTTCAGTGAGTGCAATATGGAATTCTGTGTTCTGTTTTGGTCATCACACCACACTGTAGAGACATACAGTATATAAAGATACTAGCCCTTAGAACAAGCAGAGAGGGGCAACAAGACTAGTCCCATGTTATATAGAGAGGACTTATGAAGAAATACTTAGGCATTTATTCTGTCCCATGGAGGCTCAGAAGGGATTTGACTGGAGTATATATAATCTTTTTTTTAAAAAAGGATTAATAAGTTGGGCCACAAAAGCTATTTCAAGATAGATTCTGCCAACTCGTTCGAAGTAAATTTGATGCCTGAAACGATTTCTTCACACACAGAGACATTAATTCACGGAATGGCTTGGTGGGATTTGTTGCACCCCGGGATCTGATTCAATGATAGGTTCAGAGAGACATGTGACTGAGCACAGGTGACCAATGGCGATGCAGGAATTTCATCGGAATCCAAGTTTTACTGTGTCCGGATGCTGTGGAATGCTGTGTTCAGAATAAGCCAATACTACTGCGAGTCTGGAGACGGATCCACCTCTGGCCTCATCAATGAAGATGATTCTTGTCTAGGCAAGGATAAAGGCAGCTTTGAATGATGTTACTTCTTGTAAATTGAAGAAGACATCAGATAAATCTGTGCTTATCCTTGCTAGCGACTCAATGGACCAGCTCTGCTTCGATTTGCCAAGGAACATCCACTCACGTGCAAAGGGCCATTTGTTTTATGGAATGAACTAAACTGGAGACATAATGTTACTACTGCCAGTGGGTCTTAGCCCTGGGAAGATGTTTAAGCTTTTTTTTTCCAAATGTCAAAATGTCATGCTCAATTATTTTTTACATTGGGTGCATTTGTTTAATTTGATAAGAACATGTGATTTCATTAGTGTAAAGGAAAACATTCTGTCTGCTGATAGTATAATTTTTTTTCTGATGTATTTTTATAATTTTTTTGCTTATATGAACTTTCAGGGGTACAGCCACTGCACCCCAATTGGGAAACAAACCTTAAATTATCATGCCAGATTGTAAACCAATATCTAATCCGTCATTGTAAATTATTCATGACTTCATAAAAATTATGATTGACCATTACTACAGCATGCTGTTTACAAAGCTGTACAAAAAGGTTTTACTAGTTTTGTGAAGGGTGTTGTTTCAGTTCTTATATAAACTGGTACACAGCCCTTGGCAACTAATAATCTAAGACATATCGCACTCACATAATCCCCTTTTTTAATAATGAAATGGCCTTTAACCAAAAATGTAATAATATTTCCTGAGAGGAAACAAATTCATCCACTGCGCCGTTCACAAAAGAAAAAAGCAAAGTGACCCTGACCAGAAAAACAAGAGCACAATGCACGCTGAATATTACAATTGTTTTCAGGTGTTTAAAACTCTGAAATTATGATTCTGTTTGCAGGTAGACTTAATGCCCTGGATGTCTGTCTTTCTGAAGGTGCTTTAATCCACTTGCATCTTGTCTGCGCAGTGATTCACTGCAGGTGTGCAAACAGTGTACCGCTTGTATGAGCGACAGTGACAATTCTTGCCATCCGATGTGCCATTCTATGGTCAAAGGTGGGACAGCAGATTTTTGAAGGCACAGACACAGATACACACGCACACACACACACACACACACACACACACACACACACACGTTTTCTTAACACTGGGTGTTAATGTCCCAGATAGTGAAGAAAGTCATGTAAATACCCCTTCGCAACATGCCGAGTGCCTTAATTAGGTCAGGCAGAGTCTATTTCTGGAAATGGCTTAGGGTCCACATACATGTGTACAGATAACTCCGCACTCTTACTGCACCTGGTCTAGAAAGCTAGGGGCAAGCACTTTCTAAGTCTCAGCATCATAATCTTAATCAGAAATCAACAAAATCATCCTTCGTCATTAATCTATATGCCTTGTTGATACTGTCAACCAGTACACTTGTGTATATATAATCCTTGTTTTGCTTGGGGATAGTATATTGAATGGACCATGCTCTTGAATATACAACATTTGAATTGAAGTTTCCCAACATTTGAATTGTATTTGAACCCAAAATCTTGTTGGATTATTATGTTTTCAAGTTATAGCGCTGGCCTTGTATCCCAGCTAGAATCCTAATGACTACACTGCTCTTTCAGATGTGTGGAATTTCCTGACCTGAATTCATAAGCTACGGACCACGTTTGAAATGTTCACTCGGAGGGGCATTTGCTACAGACCA
Source organism: Synaphobranchus kaupii (assembly GCA_029718625.1). Lineage (NCBI taxonomy): Eukaryota > Metazoa > Chordata > Actinopteri > Anguilliformes > Synaphobranchidae > Synaphobranchus > Synaphobranchus kaupii. Next base: position 24,689,092 of record CM056387.1, read on the forward strand.
CATAATATATAACAGAGAAACTGATTAACAGACTGAACAATACGAAATTAGAGGTGCGCGTTAGCGGAAGAAAGAGTCAGAGAGTTCAGCCTGGAGTCTCAGGTGGACCCTTCTGACTAGTAGAACATCAATCCCCAACCAGAGGAATTTGCAAACGCATAAAATGGAGGATAGGGAGAAGAAGATGATCGTTTAGACACGGGAAAAAGATCAGGAGTTCAGCGGTCGTCAGAGGGGAGGACCGCCAGTGTGCTACTTCCTCTCAAAGCTCATGTTATTCAACTGATTTTGGCTCAGTAAATATCGCTCTATTAAGTGGAAAATGTATTACATCTACACTCTGTATATGCCCCAGATGAAAGCCTGTGATATGCGCATGAATAAATAATGTACGGTATATAATAACGTAATGGCGTAGGATCAGGTTCAGTTAATGTGTTCTGTGGGGCTTGAGCGCACATCTTTAAGTCTCTTATTGAAGTTTTGTGTCTCCTTTCCCCAGCAATAGACTTGCAGGAACAGAGGGGGGGGGGGGGGGGGATCCCCTGCTGGTAACTTGGTTGGATTGGGCCAGCCCTGTAAAAATTTAATGTGTAGTAATGTAGAATTGTCTTTTATTGGTTTTAAAAGTCATTTACAATTAAAACATTTTCTTTTCCATTTTCAATTCATCTTATTTCATTTCACATTTAAAAAAAACAAAAAAAACATTCTTTATCAGGGAGGGAGTTTTATTTCCCATCCCTTTTTATTTTTATATTAAAATAGACATACAACGATCAAGACACCACAATAAGAAACATCACTTTCAAAGGATTCACAAAACAAAAAAAAGACACAAGACATTGAAATGAGGGAAGAACATGCGTTCCCGGGTCGTTGGGTGGGAAAATGTTCTGTCTCTCTCTCTCTCTCTCTCTGTAGTAATGTAGAAAATAAATGTTTTGGTTTGTCTGTGGGGTGAAGTGGGGGCATTGGCACAGGGGTTGTTGGTGAATGTGGAGACGTTTTTGTGTTTCAGTCATGGGTGTTATATTTGTATGCAAAAATTGCCTTTTATTCTGTACTCTGTATTTTCTTGTTTATGGTAGACTGTTCCCAGCATGCAGCAGGTTCATTAACCCCACCCCCTCCCCCCTTAGTCCCATTACCGCTCACTCTGCAAATTACTGGTCACTGCCCAGCAGTGCACCTTGGGAAAACATCACTTCCTCTGGAGAGCGGCTTTTCGTAATCGTTTCGCACCCAAGGACAATAGAGCCCGCGCTGTGGGTGCGCATTATTATAATACCTGTCATACCCCACATTCCCACGTTGTGAGAAAGTTGCACTTTGTCAGATTTGCTTTTTAGTGGCCTTCATTGACCTTCAGTGTGCACTCATTGTACGTCGCTTTGGATAAAAGCGTCTGCCAAATGACTGTAATGTAATGTAACGTACAGGGAAAATCAAAAACATGGAATGCAGAAAGATGTTTGTTTGTGCTGAGAGGGCAGTAATTGCGTCTTTCATTAGGGCTGTGTGTGACTTGTCATGAGAGGAGAAGAGAACAGCAGGGACCTATCACAGCAGGGACCTATCACAGCAGGGACCTATCACAGCAGGGACCTATCACAGCAAGACCCTATCACAGCAAGACCCTATCACAGCAAGCCCCTATCACAGCAAGCCCCTATCACAGCAAGACCCTAGCACAGCAAGACCCTATCACAGCAAGACCCTATCACAGCAAGACCCTATCACAGCAAGACCCTATCACAGCAAGCCCCTATCACAGCAAGACCCTATCACAGCAAGACCCTATCACAGCAAGCCCCTATCACTTCACTTTGAAACCGTCTTACTATTGTATTCCAGGGTTGGTCCATAGTGTACACAGTACATTACACTATATAATATCGCAGAGATTGTTTCAAGAATACAGAAGTCCAATGTCAAGAAACGCGCGAAAGGACCATCTATGATCGATAATTGTTAAGTTAATCAAACAAACCAAATGATTGGCATTGTAAGCGAACGCAAATAGCACCATAGAGCTAATCCATCTTTACATCGCTCTACCGATAACATTATTTTCCCAAGAGGAAATCCGAACAATAGCTTTAAGAGGGTCAGGGGAGTCACTGTGCAGTATGAAAAAGTGGGTCTTCAGTGTACGTTGGGCTCTCCTGCTCTACAAATTGTAGCGGGAAGCTCATGGCACTACTGGGGGAAGGGGATGGTGGGGGCAGAACAGACAGCCCTGGCAATTTGGTCTGTGGTCGCAGTCTCCCCTAACCACACCTCACCCACCCCCAGTCTGTGAATGCAAACTAACCAGACAGTGTCGGCTACGTTCTCCGAGATTCAGAACAATATGGTACTAGGCAGAGGAAAATCTGGTACTAGGCCATAGGAAATCTGAACTTTTTTTTTTTTTAAACAAATTTTTATCCCTTTTATTTTTAAAAAATCAATTTTAAATGACCAGTCATATTCGCAGGCCCATCACATCACTGCAGCTTCCACTGTCAATTCGGGATACAGTCCTGTAGACAAGCAGACAAGCAAGCGTGTGTCTCTCACAAAGAATGCGCTGCCCGACCCAACTTCCTTTCACCCTGCAGTCCACCAGATTAACTGCGGAGTCATTACATCAGAGGAGGACATTTTGTTTGTAGTTTATGCTGGCAGAACAAGTGTCTAGAAGTCACTCCATCCACATACTTTCTGAATGCAGAAACAATAGCATTATCTCCCCGATCCCACCCAACCATCTACATGCCCTCCTCACTCATTTTGATTGTTGTCCAGGAAACCGCATGTGATATTTACAGAAAAATAGCTGCTCATAAGCTATGACTACACACTCGGTATTGATAGTCTAACAGCCACTTAGGTGGACTGGTACTGTGGATTCACACCAGGTCTGCAATTAAGTGGTACCGTTACCGCCGATTGTTTTTATATAAAGCACAATAACGCTCAGAGACCTCGCGCTGTGTTAATTTCCTGGCTCTCCGGCCACAGAGGATTGCAGGAAGAGAGTGCGCATCATGGAATATTTTCCTTTTGCCACGGTCACAAGTCAAAAGCTTGCTGCAAATTTTCAGTCGTAAAAGAGGCTAGTCTGCCAATCTGCATTAAGATTTGGGTATACTCACTCACTCACTCACACACACACACACACCCCTCTCTTTGACTCTCTCTCCCCCCATTTCTGACTTTCAGTTACATAGCCTTTAAACAATCAACATTCAGTACCCCCCCTCTCTCTGTTGGAACCTGTAGCATTGCCCATATGGTTTATACACAGTTCAATATACCCTGCGCTCCTTTCGCCCAGTGCTGTCAGACTGCGGTCTTACACTGCAGATATCCGTGACCCCTACGCTTTATCTCTCAGCGGAGAAATAATCATTAAAAAAAATCCTCTATGTTTCTTCAGAAATAACACCAAAACCATTTCACTGGAACAACTAAGCACAAACATCAAAACAGTCTCGTCACTGCATACTACTCCCACAGCCGCGGAAAGCCATACTTATGTGAATGGATAAGCTTTACCCTGAAGTGCTGTGAGACATTTTAGTAGTTTACCTCACAGTTATCTCTTAAGACCTGTATCTAATTGGGATCTGAATTTCATTTTGAGTTTTTGTGAGAAAGCCAGCGGAGCATTTGAAAACAGCGACGGGGGAATGTTAAGTTTTGCTTCCATTGTACGAATGATGCACAAAAGCGGTTTCGCGAATGATCTATACGTCCAATCAAAGGCGCATTTCCCTTGCTTTTATTTTCTCGCACAAAAAGACCTCGGTGCCTTTTAAATCTGTGCATTTTTTAAGCGATTGGACAGCGAGTCCCAAATTAATTAGGGCTATACATAACCCTCAGAAACAAATCAGACTTAATACTTAAGACGTCCCACAAATCGATATTACATAGGACTGCGTTAGTCTTGTGGAGTTGGTCTTTGCTCTTGTTGCGTTTACCTCTGCAGTCTTTAGGCAATTTAAACGAAGCGCTGTGTCTGTCCAATCCAATGCAGTTTGTTGTGACAAAAACGTTGGAGCGGACGGCAGGATGGAACTACGGGATAGGTCACTTCCACAGTGAAGAGAAACAGTGTTTTCATCAAATGAGTGAATTCATCTCAAGTCATTGTATGATTCGCTGCATGCACGTGCAGAAGCATTGCGAGCTAGCGCTGACCATGGACATGTAGCGGTTGGGTGGGGCGTGGCAAAGGTGTGGCTGCATACAGGCCAATCAGGATGCTTTATCTAAAAACAAAAGCGCATGTATTTTAGTGTATCACCCAAACCTTCCAGACGTCTGAATTTCAAATGTATTCAGTAACAGACACACTACTGAAAGTTACACCCCGGTCTGTAAGATTTGCTCTTTGACTGAGCACCTATAATCTCATTCTATAGTTTTAATTAGCTGTGCTGCTAGCTGTTGCAACTGCTTTAGGTGAGCCTTCCTTACAGCTTTCCAATGACATATTATTCAATCATGACTGTGCTTTAAAATGTCGCATGCTATAAAGCTCTAATATCTAACTGACTGACTCTAGACCATGGCTTGTAGATTGACGGTGCTCTGTCGACAGACAGATATTTTCCTTTGTTTGGTTTGTACGTCGGACTTAATATAATTTAACAATAATATAACTTAATAATGGTACTCTTTCTTCTGCAGGTGACCACCAATACAATTACAATCATCTAGAGCTCACCCATACACCTAAAATTGGTAAGTACGTTTTTATAAACCATAGAGCAGCCTATTAATCAAGATTTGTACAGACTAAGGCTGTGTCAGAATCAATGCTCTTCTGTACTGTCGAGTACACTGAGAATGAGAAAGTTGTTAATTAGGCGAAATATTCACTAAATGTATTGTACTTTAAATTCCCGGATGATATACTTATTCCTTGGTTTTTGTTAATAATAGTATGGAGGATATTTTTGCATACTACATGTCACTGAACAGTATGCAGTAAGCAGCACACAGTACACAGTAGATAGGGCTCTGATTCAGACACAGCCCACAGTTTCCTAATGGAAGTACCTGGCTGATGCCCTTGTGTGGAGTGCAGTGGTGCCCTCTGCTGGTTGGGAGGATCCTGACTGTACTTGTGATAGAGGTTCCATGGGGCAACTTGCCCATCACATTGCCCAGGCAGACAGGGCAGCCCTGCTTCTTTTCTTACGTGCAGTTTCCCTGGCCAGTTGAACAGCTGCAGTCTTCTTGTACCAGCTGTATCAGTTGATACGTTTCGAGGGGGTGGGGCAATTATGTCAAATTGTGTCCCTCTTTTCCAAACATGTACGGATCCCCATGACCCCATCCCAAACAGTTAGTTTGTCAGTGTTCCATTTTATTCTGTATAATAATCCTTAAGTAATTTGGGAGCATAAACCCTATTTCACATACAGTAAGTAACAGACCGCACACCTCTGTTAATATGCTCTATATAATTCTAATGGTACACGCTGGGAGATTTAATTTCCTGTTAACTGCTGTCCATCACAGACCTCACAGATGTTTTGCATGCAGCGGCAAGCTGATTAAAGTGTGAAATGACATTCCACATTTTCTAATAAAATTAACATTATGCAGGTGCCTGGCTGCCAGGCTAGCCCAGTCAAACATTTTCTGTAAAATGCAAAGACCCTGATAGAGGCAGAGATTGTGTGAATAATTCACTCATCGTTTTGTGGCTACAAACTACTTCTTCTCGGGCACCGGTTAAATGTGCTCCCGGGTTAAGCAAAAAATAAATAAATAAATAAATAAAGTTTCCAAAAGTTTTGAATCAAATTACATTTTTCTGTACGCATGTTCTTTTCCAGCAGTGTTCATTCAGGTCATGTATGACCTTTCAAAATGGTAACAAAAAAAGGCAAACTTCCTCCATTTTTTCATTAATCTGATATCTGAAGGTCAATATAGATTTGTGTCATATTTTTCAGAAGGGCACACTGTAAGAGCACACATCTAAATTAATTATGATGGTGCCGTACTATTTTGCGGAGAGGAAATGAAAAACCAAATTGTGGCGACTGAATAAAATGAAAAACAAAAAAGGAACAAAAAAAAGTGCCATAATCATATCTTATCCACAGACTGCAGTTTATTGAATATTGTCACTTCCTGTTTAGTTTCCAAATGTGAAGCGAAAGGTTTTTATTTGCTTTTTTAAAGTGCAGAATTACTGGATGGTCACACTGCTCATGCAGCCAGGACATGCTTTGCCTTAAACTAATAAGCTAATCTGGGGCTTGTCTCTGCCCATCTTCATTTATCTAATGAGATGTAATTGACCTCAAACCAAATAAATGTCAGGCTGTTTTTGCCAATCTGTTCTACGATTTTCACGCTCCAGTATGACGTTTTAGGAGCTGTACACTTAAGTTTTCCGTGCTGTCATTTTGAATTGAAATGCAGATCAGACCATGGAATCCTCAGCTTGGTGTGAGGTGCCGTTCCTCCGCCATTTTTAAAAATTAATTTTGAAAGCCATGTTTCAATATTTCCATCCCTAATGAAGCCTTAATCTAGCCACAGCTAAAATTGTGTGCTATTTATTTAGCTATTTATATACAGTACCAGTCAAAAGTTTGGACACACCTATTCATAGGTTTTTTAAAGTTCTTTTTACTGTTTTCCACATTTTAGAATAGTAAAGACATCAAAACAATGAGATAACACAAATTCAATTATGCAAACAAATCAAAAAAAGTGTTATATTTTAGATTCTTCAAAGTAGCCACCCTTTGCCTTGATAACTGCTTTGCACATTCTTGCCATTCTCTCAACCAACTTCTGTGGTAAACAGGTATTCCACAGGTAAACAGGTGATGCTATCATGGCTCTGTATAAAAGGATATCGAAAGACTCTTGATACCTTATTTCCAGGTAGAATGTGCAAAGCTGTTATCAAGGCAAAGGGCGGCTACTTTGAAGAATCTAAAATATAAGACGTTTTTTATTTGTTTTACACCTTTTTTTGGGTCTTTGCATAATTCCATTTGTGTTATCTGACAATGTTGATGTCTTTACTATTCTAAAATGTGGAAAACAGTAAAAATAACGGAAAAAAAACTTTCTACGAGTAAGTGTGTCCAAACTTTTGACTGGTTCTGTACATTGTTGTTTATAACGGTCAATCTATGATATATATACAGTATATTATATGGTTTAATGGGTTAATGGTTTTTTCCCCAATCAGAGAAGAAACGGATGAACCACATCCTGACCTCTCAGACAGAGCCATATGACCTGTCCTTCTCCCGGTCCTACCAGAACCTCTCCCACCTACCGCCCTCTTACGAGATAGCCCTAAAGCCAGACCTGAGTAAGTACTCTCTCAAGCACTATCTATCCTTCTCAGGCATGTATAAGTACTCCCTCAAGAGCTTAAGTTCCTATCATTTTCAGAGCTGAGTAAGTACTCTCTCAAGACCTTAAGTGTACATTCTTCTCAGAGCTGAGTAAGTACTCTCTCAAGAGCTTAAGTGTGCATTCTTCTCAGAGCTGAGTAAGTACTCTCTCAAGACCTTAAGTGTACATTCTTCTCAGAGCTGAGTAAGTACTCTCTCAAGAGCTTAAGTGTACATTCTTCTCAGAGCTGAGTAAGTACTCTCTCAAGAGCTTAAGTATCTATCCTTCTCAGGCCTGTATAAGTACTCTCTTAAGAGCTTACGTGTCTATCCTCCCCAGACCTGTGTAAGTACTCTCTCAAGAGCTTAAAGGGTAAGTTCGCTATTTTGGACCTTGGACCCTATTTGCGGTCCGTCTTCCATGAACCTGACCCATGAAGTCAATTTTTTCGCTGATCGGTCCAGTATTGAGTTCGGTACAGATTTCCTGTAGGCTCTCACTGGGCTACAATGGAAGTGAACGGGGCGACCAGAAATGTTATGGAAAAACAACGATAAATGTGCTTTTATAGCTCAGTGTGTATTCTTACGGTCTCAGTATGCTCTCCTGTGAAATGTAGGCTATCGCAAACGCAAACCGAACGTTGAAACAACAGTTCCATTTGAAACAGAACTATTTCTCCGACCGCACTACCTCGCACTGTAAACTTCCGCAGTCTAGCTACGTTGTAGAGAGGGGGGGGGGGCGCTTGAAAAGCAGTTGATCACAAATCCTGACCTCCCGTTGGAGTTTACTAGCTAGTAGCCTACAGCAGAAATATTTGTAACGCAGTTTTTGTAATCATCATTTGTAATAATTCATCACAGCAATGGTGCGCGAATGTGCAGTCCCCGGTTGTGGGAATAAAATGTCTGGACGCTCAAATACCAGTTTTCACAGGCTTCCGTTCTCTAACCCAGAAAGATTGAGACTTTGGCTGGTTGTCTTACGGATCGACATAAACACTCCAGTCAATCAACTCCGTTTGGCAGACTCGCGAGTTTGTGGAGCGCATTTCGACGCTACTGATTTCTGTAACCGCAAATCAGAAGCAAAACACTGGTTTCTAAAGAACACAGCTGTTCCTCGTGTCGGACCTGCAGCACTATCAAGCACCGGAGCGGAGGTAAGTTATATTTAGCTATAACGTTACTAACATTTTTATTTTTTTTGAGCGCGTCCTCTGACCCAGCACTCAATACCAACTAACAAAATCCGAGCTTGACATAAGTTGTTTTCTTGTAACAAAACTGTCGGAAACGTTCATCAACTATAACTTTTTACAATTCTATAATGTTTTATTTACAAATGCTTGACGCATGGTGTCCTGTCCAAAGTTCTCATCTATCACATATCTGTTGGCAGTCATAGTGTAATGGTAATCAATGGAGATGATCCAGTGTCATCCACGGATACATCCAGGTTTTCAATGGCATTCGGTAGCAACAGATCCCACTCCCTACAACACAAACTTTCCTCCTCTCTGGGCATCTGCTTGCACCTCTTGCAAGAACACCAAAAGTCCCCCGAAATTCTTGGTCTAGCCTCGGCAGCGACTTCGGATAACTTTACCTGCGCAACTTCAGCCTCTCTCTTCTCTTGCTCTCTTATCATCCATCTCTTGTAGTTCCGTGTCCGTGTATTCTGGCTCAAATCTGTAGCCAGTAACGTCAAAGTCAAAATCGAATTCTTCGTCTTCGTAATCATTATAATCATCCAAGTTTTTTTGTGGAAATTGTAGCCTACGTTGATGCAGGTAAACAAACGCAGACTGCTCAGCTAGATAGTTTCGTAAACGGCCGGCACACCTTCCCGCTCCCCTACCCCCGACACATAGTACTCCGCGGGAGCAGCGAAAACAAGCAACAGAGAAATGCTTACTTCCAAGCCATGCCAAGCACGTAAAAATGTTCGGATTGAGATACATTTCACAGGAGAGCATACTGAGACCGGTAACAATACACCCTGAGCTTCCCGTCTCATTTATTGTACATGAAAGCACATTTATCGAACATTTCTGGTTGCCCCGTTCACTTCCATTGTAGCCCAGTGAGAGCCTACAGGAAATCTGTACCGAACTCAATACTGGACCGATCAGCGAAAAAATGGACTTCATGGGTCAGGTTCATGGAAGACGGACCGCAAATAGGGTCCAAGGTCCAAAATAGCGAACTTACCCTTTAAGTATATATTCTTGTCAGACCTGAGTAAGTACTCTCTCAAGATCTTAAGTACCTATCTTTCATAGACCAGAGTGAGTAGTCTCTCAAGAGCTTAATTCATATCCTTTTCATACCCAAGTTAGCAGGCACATATACACGTTGAGCCTGATTTACTAAGAGCTTTAGCATGTGCAAAACCTTTTATCACACACTAAACTAATATCGCAACCAAAGATTGGTGCAAAACAAATAACATAGCCAATCCTTACTGGTTTTGCGTGTGCTAAAAGACTTTTCACAATAGGAGTCTGCAGGTGTTCGTAAATCAGGCCCATTGTGTTTTGCAGCCCCTTGTCAGCCAATGTGCGCAGTGATATGAAGATATTCACATCTCCACAAACCTTGCAGGGATGTGTATATACGCCTTAAGGAGAGACAGCGGGGGGGGGGGGGATGAAGTGCATTGATGGGACCGCAGTCTCATTATACCTGAAGCAGTGCCTGTGAAAAATTAATACATTTGCGTGTCTGTCAACGCTCTGAGCTTACAATGCTCTCCCATCCTCCCACATTATCCTCTGACTGAAGAATGGATCTCATTCTGCCTCCGCGACTCCACCACGTGATTCACGTCCAAAAAATGATACGCCCAAGAGATTAGCTCTGACTACATTTGCATTTTATGCATTTAGCAGACGCTCATATCCAGTGCCACTTACACAACTTACATGCCTTTACATGCAAGCCCATTATACAGCTGGTTATTAACCAATGCGATTCAGGTTCAGTTACTTACCCAAGGGCCCTCACAAGCCTTACAAGCCCATTTCACTAACCGTTGCACTACCCTGTCACCTCTATCAGTCTTTATCTGGGAAAAAAAAAGAAGAAAAAAAAGTCTGTTTGATGCACATTGTGTCACCTTTGCAGGCCCTGGGTGGAAAGTGGATGTTTTTCCTCCTGCCTCGTTTGATATCAGGGCTGAGCCATTAAAGAAAGCTTGCACTTTTGCTCAGAGCCATTAAGAACATTCTGGACAGAGCCCGAGAGATTTTGGGCTCCGATCAAACAGGTGGCAAATTAATTAACGGCAGTTAAATGCATTGTTCTAAATGCAGACTCTGCATGGGGTTTTATACTTCTGCCAACCGCACTGTCCTTCAGGCAGGAGTGAGAGACGTGGCGGGTGAGAAATTACCCACCAGCCTCCATGAAGACGACTGCCAGAAAGGACTCATAATGTACTCTCGCTTCATTTTAAATCACCGTATAAAAGAAGGATTTCGAAAAACTCCCTTATTTCCGTGTTAATCCTCTCGCTGAGAATGGTCGAAACGATAGAATCATGGCGTTCCATTTCCGAACAAGCCTAATTCTAAACCCACACCCCCCCCCACCAGCCTCTAAAATATCGCTTTGCAATCGACGCCTCGCCAGCTTTGTGCAATGGCTTCTCTCTGGGGCTCCTTTCTGTATGGGATCGATGGCTGACAGAGATGGATACGCTGGGTATTGAATTTAATCAGAGTGAGTGGAAGCCTTTTGTTAATTATCTGCGAGTACCGCCCGGTCTTTGCTTCAGAATACCCCCCCCCCCCCCCCCCCGATTCACATTCCAGGACCAGAGACGTTTTCGATCTGGCGAATTCCAGACCGCGGTCTCCCTTCATATTTTCGCACGGGGCTATAATTGGTGCGGAAAGGCCATGGATGGAAGACCAGCAGGAGGCTGATACCTAAGAATCCTATGTCCTTGAGATGACAAAATGGTGGAGCGATGGAATTACTGTTCATGACGATTGATCAGTTGGAGGTCTGATCCAGGTTCAGAAAGTAAAAGTCCTCCCCAATATTTTCTTCCAATCACCTGGATTTGCTAATGAGCACAATTCTTCAGTCAGGAGGTGGGACTAATTAGTGAAATCAGCTGGCTCAGTTAATGTGTGGAAGAAACGCATGGTAGGACTTTTTACTGTCTGACCCCTGTACTTTCCGCCTCTGGCCCTGCTGTCAAACGGGCATCCCGTTGTCAGACGTCCCATACACAGGGAATTGTGGGTACACATGGGTTTGTGGTAGTCTTTTACATGTGCATCATCTACTGGCAGTACGTTATTCTTGTGCTGCATGTAAAACGTCCGGACGCTGAAACTTAAAGGTTGTATCAGCGATTTTGGGTGGAAACATAAATGATCACATTCATCTGATTTTTCCTCACGATCCACTAGCTGCCCGCCCCATAAGCAGGCCGTCAAAAAACCGCGTCTCTGTAGGCAGCCTATGCTCCGAGATCGTACACAAAAACAAATGGTACTACCAACCACTCAAAACCAAAATAAACAGTATTCCAACCAATCACAATGATCTGCACAAACGCTAATACTCTTATCTCGCTGAAATCTTGACGGATTTACAAACGGTTTGGTTTCTTACAAACGTTATTAACGTGGTTATAATTCTGGATGCTTGAACACTATTTTTTAAAACATAACATAATTATTCATAAGTATGTTTGTTTGGGATTTCGCTTCAGAAGTGACGTCACCCAAAATCGCTGATACAACCTTTAAGGATCTGTTCAAAATTCAGTATCTGTCTATCTGGTCATGTGACAAGTGGAATTGTATGTATGTGATTGTATATTGCATAAACTGAATGCACGCACACGCACACGCACACACACACACACACACACACACACACACACACACACACACACACACACACACACAGTCTCTCTCTCTCTCTCTCTCTCACACACACACACACACACACACACACACACACACACACACACACACACACACACACACACACACACAGTCTCTCTCTCTCTCTCTCTCTCACACACACACACACACACACACACACACACACACACACAGTGCATCATGAATTAGTTTCAGAGTGATGGTGCACAGTCTTGCTGAGGTTGGGAGATGATTTACGGCGTATGAGGTTGGCGTGCTAGCTAGCGTGATGCTGACTGCACCCGAGTTTCATCCACCCCCACGCACCATTTCTCCAGACCACACCACAGCACCAGCGTCTATCTCCCACATGAGGAATAGACCAGAGCACAGCAATGCCTGGATGAGGCATCTACTTCTCTTTCCAGACTTTTCTCATTTTTCTTTGCTCTATGGAGGATAGTAGAGCACTTTAAGTAGTCAGTCTCTCTCTCTCTCTCTCTCTCTCTCTCTCTCTCTTACCCTCTCTCTCATATAAGTATGATAAAAAATGTAACAGCAATGTAGTTCAACTGGTTACAGAATGCTGAGGAGAAACTGTTTGAAGGTTACATTGAATCTGGGTCTAATCTGAAAATTACTAAATCAGGCGGAGCTACAAATTACAGGCAGGAGTTACATGTGGGGGGGGGGGGGGGCAGGTTGGGGGCGGGGCTTGAATGCAGATGAAAATGTGATGATGCTGATGATGATGTATCTACCCCCTGCAGTGGATAAGGACATGGAGGATTACTACGCCAGGAAGCGGCGTCTCCAGCACGCCATAACGATCAGCCAGGAGCCGGACCTGCCCCCGCCACGGCACCGGCAACGCCCCCGGCGCGTCCAGAGGGCCATGTCCCAGGACCACGTCCTGTCCCCCGAGCACACGCCCACCCACCACTACGGCCTGTCCTCCTACGGCGGACGCATCCTCTCCGAGGAGCAGCTGCTGTCCGCCGACCGGCTGCACTCCCAGGACCGGCTGCACTCCCAAGACCGCCTGCACTCCCAGGACCCCCTGCTCTCCCCCGACGGCATGCTGACGCTCAAGCGCGCCAACGTCCGCGACAAGGCCGCCATGTCCCGGGCGCTGTCCCACGCGGACATGTTCATGCCCACCACGCCTGTCATGGACCGCTACAAGATGACCAAAATGCACTCCCACCCCAGCTCGTCCAACGACGCGTACAACCACCTGACCGTCAACCACCAGACGGCGTCCAAGCGGCAGGCGTTCGCCTCGCGGCGGACCTACACGGTGGACCAACTCCAGTACATCCCGGGACACGCCCACCAATACCGCACGGCCAGCAAGACTGAAGTAACTGTCTGACCAGCAGGGGGCGCTAGGATTACATTGTTAACCCGCCGCAAAAAAAAAAACAAAAAAAACAATAGGGGAGTCCTTAGATATCGGGGTGACCTCGGCGATCCGGAGGCAGTGCGGCCGGCCTCTCGTGATTTCTGGGGTGAGCCTTTTTGTTGTCATCGCCTTTTGATTTAAATCTTTGTTGTTTTTTCAACAACAAAAAAAAGAGTAACTAGCCAACAAAAAATTATTATTATTTGCGTACAGCACCAGCTTTCCAACCTATTCCGTATTTTTGGTGTCTTAAATGTAAAAGATTCAACAGTTTCTTTTTTTCTTTTTTTTGTCAAAGGACGCTGTTCGTTTCCATACATTGGGCGACATTGAAGGGCTTCACACCAGGACATCGGGGGGGATGGACACAACTTTGGGGTTCAGAGACTATTTTTAAGTGCGCGGCCCTGGAGTGAACCTGTATTACATTTATAAATATATAAATATATTGACTATTTGTACTTCCAGACCTTGTTATATAGCTTTAGAGATTCTTCTAGAACCAGAAAGAGTGTTTTGATCTTCTGCAGGTGCCTCAACAAACAGCCCATTTCAATATGGAAGTGGCTTTGTGGGTTAAAAAGCACAATCAATCGATCAGAAGTTGTTCTTATTTCTCTTTGCTAATGGCTGACGTGTATCAGCTCATTGTCAAAAATGAACCAGTCAGTGATTTCCTTTTTTGGGTAGATGAATGTAAATAGACTACAGTCGCAGCAGCCAGCCTTTCTGTATTCTGTGGTTGTCACAGACACCAGCCACAATTTCAAAATTAGACAGCCCAGTAAACCAACTATTAATGTGTCAAAGGAGAACTATATGTGAGTGTGTCCGTGTGTGTGTGTGTGTGTGTGCGCGCGCACGCACGTGTGTGTGTGTGTGTGTTTCCGTGTGCGTATGTGTGGGGAATGTGTGTGAGACGTATGTGTGTTTTAATGTTTGTAAGAATGAAACGCAAAAATGAACAAGAGTTGTTGACAGCCAGCTTGTACAGTACACTGATTCACATATGAACAGTACCAGAACGGTAATTCTTAGTGTAGTATATTAAAATAAATTAATAAAAAAATAAGGAAAAAGAATTCAGTTTTTCATTTTCTTACCCTACTTATCTGTGCTTGGCCAGGAGGAAAAGCTGCTTTCATTTTCACATGACAGTAACGCTTTTGTTGTTGTATATAAATTAGCGCATATGTCTACTGGAATAGTAATAGTTGTTGTGTAATAGTTACATCGTTAGCTGTCACGTAACTGAAAACAATCAACAAAGAGACTCATCCTGATTGGTAGCTAAGAAGGGAATAAACTGTGAATTGTTTAAGTTGTTTCGATTAAAGCAATGCCTTATCTTATGGAATCCCATTCAGTATTCATAAGTTCTGACACTGTCATATCTCACATTGTGGTCCATGTTAATTATAATGGGATCTGGCCGTGTACTTTCAATTTCCTTTACAACATCAATGAGGATGTACAGTGTACTGTACCAGCAACAGAAAGACAGCAGAAGTGGTATATATACCTCAGATTTTGTTAAAGATCAACTAAATTGGGACATAATCAAACGTGAAAAGGTCCCTTCAAATGTTTAAGATATATTTATTTGTTAGTCTTCAGTGGGGATAGTCCTTGTCATTTTAAACCTAGGAGAGAAAGGTATGTTTCATTCAAGTCCCAAATTAATTTTAAATTATTTGATATTTATAAATAAAAAATCTTAATGAAGTCATGCTTTTTCCCTTCTGGAATGCTGAAAGGTGACTGCTATGAGGAAAATGTTATGACATTTCATTGAGAAACTTTGACTTGAATTGAATTTCAATGAGGCGTGATGTAGCCTACACTAACCTTGCATAACGCTATAGTAATGCTGGATATCAATGCACACAAGCATTCGTAAATGTTTACAACAGCTTGTGATGATCGGACAGGCAAAAGACATTCAGAATGTTTATGTATGCTTCTGTCAAGCATTTCATGGGTTATGCAGGTAGTTTAGGCTGAGATAGGCCTAATACTTAAACGTTATTTTCTTCAGACTTAGATCTATTTTCAATCAATCAATTTTCCATGGGTTTATGCCTATCCAGAAAAGCTCTCTGTTGTTAAGTTTACACTAGGGTGCAGTGTATGAGTTTTGAGTTACTATTTTGACTGGTTCTGTTGAACAAAAAATAATAGTGATAAACTATTATAATGCAGGCATATGTCCAATTAAATGCTAAATTATGTATAACAGAGAGTGGAGGATCCTGACCTCCAAGATAATTCTGACAGCATCAATTCAAATACAAAATACATGTTACTGTCTCCAAAATGGAAACTTTTCTGAAAAAAGAAAACAGAATGTTTTTTTAATTTTTTTATACACAAACTCCTGAAGATTAACCCGTTAGGCTAGAACTGGCCCGTATTCAGGCCGGAATTGGTATATTGCATTCATTGTATTTTTTTTTTTTTTAAAGTGAAATTTTCAATAAACCTTGTAACACAATATACCGCTTGAAAGTGTTAAAACTCAAGATTAAATAAAACTCAAGATCACATAAACTATTTTAAGATTCCCAACGTTATAGCGACAACCGTTCCTTACTTTGTAGCAAGGCACAAAATGGCTCTATCAAAACGTCGATTCCGTTCTGTGTATTCTGGAAATCCCCAGACGTCACAAATAACGGTAAAGTTGGAATCCTTTTTGCGGCAAAAATAAATAAATAAATAAATAAAATCTTTTAGGCGAGAAAAAACTTCCACTTCCACTGTGTTTGCGCTTCTGTTACTTTGTTACAGTAATACTTCTGTAATTACGGCAGTAATTCTGACAATTGGAAAACAAACTCCTAAGGGTTACAGAAGAGAGTTACGCCCGTAGTCAAAGAGGTCGAAAAAAAGTAAACTTGTGTTCAAAAAAAGGTGGTGCTTGAGAAAGACGTTAATTAACATACATATTTATTTGAAGCTTTGATTTTCAAACGTTTTTTTAATTTTATTTTTTATCATCATTTCTGAGCCTCGTGTCTGAGATCCTGTTTTTAGGATCACAAATCATATCTGCTAATCATGCTCTGTAATCTGCTGCGCAAACGTTTTATATCCATATGGTTTTGAAATATTTGCTTTGAAACAGCTTATCTTCAAATATTATAAACGTTGTTGTAGGTACTATTTGGCATAAAAATGAAAATATTACTGTACTGTTTATTTTTTGGTGGTGTTGGGGGGCAGTGGGGGGTGTTACTCTGTAAAGGGGGTAAAGTTGTGTTTTTATGTTTAGGTTCACTCATGGATTCACTGTTTATTGTAGAAATTATGACACAGTACTTTTGTATCAGTGACTTTGCACAAATCATGGGCTTTTTTTTCCTGCAATGTCCTTGTTCTGACTTAGAAACACATTGTGTATGGACTGTATAAAACTATAATGCGTTTAGTAAACTTCTCAATTAGTATAAAGGACTTTCCCCCAACTTTTCTCATTTATAATTCTTTATGGATTACAAATAAAGCAAATTGAGCTATTTCAACAGTGAATTGTTAACTAATAGCCTGAATATTTGCCGTACAGCCAGCTGGCAGACAAAGTGTTTTGCATTTATTTAGAGAGGCAAAAGCTCCCAAATTTGTAATCTTAGGCGTGCTACAAGTTTAAGGCTGAACGCACCTCTGGAAGTCTCACACAGATGGCACGCGGTTCCTTCTGAACGGGACCAACGCAATTCAGCAATGAGGACCCTTGAAAACTTTAAATAAGATATCTCAGTATCTTTGTACAGATCAGATTTATGAAGAATAATCATGTCCCAAAACTTCGTCTTTAGTAACACCCCTCATACACACGCACACTGCACCAAAGTAGCTCCTTTGGTCACTACCCCCACTAACACTCCCCCGTTCTTACAAACAAGCAATGCACACGCACACGCACACACAGGCATGCACGTGCGCGCACGCACATAGGCACACACACACACACACACACACACACACGCGCGCGCGCACAAAAACACACACCCATACAGACACACACACACACAGAGTGTGCCCACAGCCCTTATAAAGGTAATATACGCCAACTTGCGTTTCTAACAAAAGTGCTGGTAAGCGCATTTGGAGCTAATAATGACCTTTTCTCCACATGTTGGGTATGTCGCGTGGATGTGTGGGTTCGTTGTAGCACGCTGAAGCACACATTCTTTAAAAAAAACAACCCAAGGCACTCAGCATTCAGCTCTTCGTCCTTTCTTGTGCTAATAGCATATTAGCATTCATCTACGGCATAATTTAAAAAGCTTAAATGCTGACAGCGTTGTTTGCGTTCGTCCGCAGACACCGCTGATATAGTGTTCCGTGTACAGATACGCATTGCCGTCACCCTGTTTTGTTGGCAATAACAACAATGACAAGTACAGCAATAAAGCTTGCCACGCCTGTACTGACGTGCATATTAATACATTGGCTCTGTGCGCAGCCTACGTGATTTAACAAACTTCTTTACATTCATAGGAGAGCGAGGGTGTAAAATACATTCCTCTCACAAACATGATAACAAAGGACTGTGATTAGGGTCCCAACCGCCGCAGATAGCTATTGTTTCCAATTCCCAAAATGTCCTTGCCATTTGCATTTAGATGGGAATATGGGACATGAGGTACAACTTTGTTGGGAGGAGAAGGTCACAGCCCCCCATGGTGTGGCCAGGATGTTCTCGGAAACCGCCCGCGAGTGCGTGCATGTCTATCAGGAAGCCAGGGTGGGAGGCCTCAGAAAAGCATTCATTTTCCTGTAGTCCTGCCAGTTCCCCCAGGACGAAACTCATTTTCCCAAGGTTCCACGGGTTAAAAACCATCTGGACGGCTTCTCCTAACTGAAACACCTGGCTGGCGGTTGGCAGGCACATGCTTTGCCAAAGAAACCTTTCCGGTCAGCGTGTGTGGAACGCAAAATACTTTACAGCTTCCATCTTTCTCTCTGGCTAACTCGTCAGAAATACACTGCCTGGCCAAAAAAAAAAGTCACCGTTGCACCCGTCATGCATAGCGCCCACTGTACAAGACTCTGGAGGCAGTGTTATGATCTGGGGTTGCTTCAACTGGTCAAGTCTAGGTTCAGCAACGTTATGCAGCAATAAAATTAAGTCAGTTGAGTACCTGAATGTACTGAATGACCAGGTTATCCCATCAATGGGATATTCCAGGGCGACAATGCCAAGATTCATCAGGCTCAAATTGTGAAAGAGTTCAGGGAGCATGAGGAATCATTTTCACACATGAATTGGCCACCAGAGTCCTGACATTGAAAGTCTTTGGGATGTGCTGGAGAAGATGTTACGGAGTGGTTAGACTCTCCAGTCGTCAATACAAGATCTCGGCCAAAAATGAATGCAACTCCGGACGGAAATGAATGTTGTGACGTTGCATAAGGTTGTCGAAACAATGCCACGACGAATGTGCGCCGTAATCAAAGCTAAAGGTGGTCCAACGAAATATTAGAGAGTGCGACTTTACGGGCCAATACGGGCCTGAAGGTCCTTGCAGCAGAATGCTGGTTACACATATTAAAACAGTTTTCATGAAATCGTCTTGTATTTTTTTTCGTATAGTTTTATTGGCCCTCATCATCCCTTAGAAGTAAAAAAAATATGTAAAATTACCATTTGCTGAGTAACACTTTATTGTAATTCCACATTAGACATTAGTATTTAGATACTTTCTCTCTAAAACAATTAGCAAAACAAATCTAAACATTCTCCTAGATGTTGAGCTTCTGCTTTTGAGACCTTTTGATCTAAACCAAGCCATCCCTTTACATGGTTTTAATTCCAGTTGGAGATGTGATTGTCGCCTGGATTTAATCAATATTTGTCCTTAAGAAAAAATGCTTGCGTCACACAATTAATGCAGATAATTGTCGAACTCACCAAAGTATGTTTTTAAAAAATTAATTAATAAATTTTTTAAAATAATTTATTTCAGATTTTTCCCAATTTAGTAGCCAATTGAACCCCTATTCTATCAATTATCCCCGTGTGTAGCAACCGCTAGAGAATCGCCGCCACGAGTAGGAGTAGTAGGAGAGAGGATGCCCCGCCCTCTCCAGGACGCGGCCCCTCCAAACCTGACCGTGATTCCAACTTGGGCTGCACTTGCGCGCGACGACTTTTCTCTCCGAGAAAGTCGCTCCCTCAGCCACCGGCCATGCTCGGAATGGGCAGGACCGGGGATCGAACCCCCGATCCTCGGGGCGCAACTGCACAGACTTAAAAAGTCGGTGCCTTTGTCCGCTACGCCACTGCGGCGGCTCCCAAAGTATGTTTTTGGGGTGAAAAACAACAACGACTTAAATTTACTTTTAAGTCAAAGTGAAGGATAGATGCTGAATGAATCCAGGCCTGTGCACCATCGTGTCATAACTGTTCAATGAAAAACTGCCAAAATTGATCACAACTCTACATTAATGAATATTATTCCATTTGTACTATAATTTAGTAGAAATTTAGTCGCATCACTTGGTATGATTAAGAGGCATTTTCCTTTATTTAGTCCTGTGGCCGCTTTGTTCCGCATTCTGCTTGAAATACGATTTGATCAAACTTTTTTTTGGATACTCTGCAGAAAATTAAGTTGATTTTAAGAGCATGAGAACAGTTTAATTGATGTGTTATAAAGAAATCCCATCCAAACACTAAATTAATAACAGCCTTCAGGCTGTCTTTGGGAGGCTGATTTTATGCACTTCATACATGATATACTGTGGAAAGGCAGTAAATTAGCGAGCAGACATAACTGACAGACACAGATAAATGAGTGGATCAGTTGGTCACTGCCAGCCTGTAACCCTTCCAATCCCCTCCTGTGACAACAATGGAATGGCCCTCGGCCATTTTAAAGTATGTCAATCTCGCAGAAGAGGCCACGAAAAGCCAGCCTGTACCCTCTGACTTCAAACATGAGGAATATGCTTTAAAAATCTGGTGCGACGTACTATAATGGCCAAGTTCATCTCTCCCCCAAGGGAAACTAAACATTTCTTTTCCTTTTCTAGGAGAGCAGACAGTCTGCCTTCCTTGTGTGATTTTTCCACTGTACTCAGAGGGAGGGAACATGGCCAGGGAATCAAATCCGTATAACGTGCCCGGATTCTTCAGGTCATTCCAGACTTTCTGCAAAAATTCCATATTTTTTTCCCCAATATGATCCTTCAGAGTACGTACGGTGGCTTCACCGGGCGCAGTTGAGCCGTTCATATTTTCACAGGGACTCATTATTTAATCGAATAAAGTTCACTTCACCATTGATCCTCCCTGCCACCCGTTAACATGTTCGATATGAAGAGAGGCGGAGACGTGGAAAAGCATTCTGTGGTAAGCGTGAGGCTTCGCTTCAGTTGGTCAGAGAACCACAGAAGAAATTCAAATTCAACATATTTAGAAGTAAGTACTGGTAAGAACTAAAATAATCAAGGTGCATTCTGTGCATATTCTTGCTATAGTAAATCCATAAAATAGTGGTTGGGTGACACAAACTAGTTATTACCTCTTTCTCATCCATAAAGATAAATAAATATATATATATATCTATTCTATTCTATTCTATAACAAAGTTGGCTCCATGGTCTGTTCATTTTACTTGCTGTGCTAGTTCAAACCAATGATATACTAAGTTTACAAAAATGCACTCATATTTTTAAACAATTACACCGTTTATCATGATTTAGGACATTTGATGCTATCCATAATCCATAAATAGATTCAAACAAAATGTAACATCTTCCAGAAACACCGAATGTTTTCACTGAAGTCGTGTGAGCAAAGGGCAGTTCAGTGGCTCAATGCCTGTTTTTGTTTTTAATGAAACGGTTTAGTTAAAATGAGGACAAGTTCATTCTGCCACGGTAGAATCTGAACACTTGTCTGTTCTGGTCTATCTGCAGAAAATAATCTCTCAATCAGCAAATGATGGAACTGTTACTCAGGTTTCTGTAGATATGAATTTGGACGACATACCAAGATGACGTGTCATGTAGCTAGTTTGCAACATTCTCCAAAGTAGAGATGAGCAACACCACCAATTTAAAAAAATAAATTTTTCCTTCCGAATTTGCAAAGATTCACACATCCCAGCTAAAGCTTTGAGAGTATGATTTTCATATCATTACATTACAATTATTTGTACAGTAAGTCCATTTTGAAGGTCATTGACACGACTACAAAGCAAATCTGACAAAGCACAACTTTCTCACAGCGTAGGAGCTATCCCTAGTAATAAACATGAGTAGTACACACAGTCAGCTATACATTCTGAACTATAAAATAACCAAAAACAGTTAAATAGAAAACAAGCAAAAAACAGGAAGCGAGTACTATAGAATGGCCCTATATAGGTAGTTTAGTCGAGGTGGAGTCTGAAAAAGTGCGTTTTCAGACCACGACGGAAAACAGACAGTGTTTCAGCTATACGCGTTAGGCTATACACAGAACAAAGGAATGTGGGCATAGTTGTGTTTTTTTAGGTGAATATTATCAAAAAACTTTCTTATAGCAACAATTTCCCTACACTTACTGGTGTTGTTAGGCTTAAAGGTTGTTAAAAATATCTGTGTGGAGTTTTAAAACTGCATTAATGCATAGAAGGCTGGAAGGCTTATGTTTGCGCTGCACTAGGTTCTGTTGTAGTGATATTCCCCACAGACTGGTATTGAATCCGGTGCCAACCGTGGCTTGCATCTCAGCAGGGTATCACTTAATTGGCAGTTATGTGGTGAAGGGAACGAACGCTTTAGTCTGTGGGTTTATCTCCATCTCCCCGTCCGCTCGGGGGGAGAGAACATGATTGTCTGAGCGTTCCCAGACTAACAGAGGACCACTGCATCAGCAGGAATTAGGAGGGATATGAATGGAATTCCTGTTCTTCTACAGAACATACACACACACAAACGCACGCACACACACACACACACACACACACACACGCACACATACATACACACACGCACGCATGCACACGCACACACATACATACACACACAAAAACACACGCGCACACACAAAAACACGCACGCGCACACACACACGTGCGCACACACACGTGCGCACACACACGCGCACACACACACACGCGCGCACACACACACACACACACACACACACACCCAGCATACATACACATACAGTATATACACATGCATATATATACACACATATACATCACAGAAATATGTATACATATTACAAACATTCTGTATGCACACACAAACATAGACTCACACTCGGTAGATGCACACTTCGCATCAATATTCACACATTCACATCAGTACGGTCCCTTGGGTTGGCACAATGATTTATAAAATGAGTGCAGCGGAGGCCAGATGTTAGCGGAATAAAAAATGATCCTTCTCCCAATCGGGTCTCTCTGCTTTCTCCTCGTTCCGCATTCCGAACGGCGCAAAGCCAAAGACCACGGAGGGAAGACAAGCGCTGCTTACCAGCTGACACTTCAAGGCCACGACGATTGGTCGTCAACTGGAAATATTGGTTTTTTCCACGCGAACACGAAGCGGTCTCGACGAAAACTGCAAAATCTATACATTTCTATGACGTGCAACACATAATTGTTTGACGCCAAATTGGAGTTTGAGAGGACAGGTCCCGTCGACCTCTTCGCCGCCATGTTCTTTCGCATTGAAAGTGTCAATCGACGACGACGCAAAGGAAATGCAGTCCCTGACCCATACGGTGACTGGGGACTATCTCAAAAATGTCACGCCGAAGGATTTGGCATATACTGTCCTGTGTGAGAAAGAATCACAACAATTAATTTTAATTCACAAACTCTAAGTGACTCTGTGATTTTCTAAATTAAAGTCAGTGGCTATATTTTGTATGACAACGCTGTTTACGTGCCCTTATCTTTTGATATTTCCCAATTTAATAAACTCAATACAGGTAAATAAAAGATGTTTGGACTGTCTCTCCACTTTGCAAGT
Source organism: Synaphobranchus kaupii (assembly GCA_029718625.1). Taxonomy (NCBI): domain Eukaryota; kingdom Metazoa; phylum Chordata; class Actinopteri; order Anguilliformes; family Synaphobranchidae; genus Synaphobranchus; species Synaphobranchus kaupii. The sequence goes on from CM056387.1 coordinate 24,712,743, forward strand.
GACTTTGCAAATGTAAAATGTGTTATATTGTTGTAAAGAAGGCCTCAAATTATTCCAAACACAAAATGGCAAGTTTGAAAGCCCCGGAGGCGCCTGAATTGAGGTCGGAAGTCTGTTCACGACTCCCCGTGTGCATTGTAAGACAATTTGAAATGTTTTATTTTCTCCTCGGTCTTGTGAGTGCTGGCAGGATGTTCAATAAACATTTGACTAACACTTCTTACCTGCACTGTCTCACAATAGCACTGCGGACTTTTAAATGCCACTGTGCAAAGTGGACGATTAGTTTCCCTATGCAGGGAGAAGATCATTAAACCTACACTTTTCACTCTTCAACCGCAATTAATGCACCAGCCCCAGAAGCAGCACACCTGCTGCTAAATCGTTCAGCCGCCGTGGAACAGGAAAGGAACCGGCACAGCAAAAATGATGGTGTGCGTTTAACACCCCAGGGTGTTAAATGTACACCAGCAGTGTTAAATTTACACCAACACTTTTGCTGTGTGTGACTGTATCGTCAGAACAATTAGGTTCAACTTGAATAAAAATGAGTAACAACCAAGGATCGCACCAGAGTCAGTCCTGTCTGCTTCTGGAGTTCAGGCGTGGTCTGCACGTGCATATTTTGGACGTACAAAAGGGCCTTATTTCTACAAAGCAGCACAGGCAAGACTACACGGCGGAAAAACAAACTGTGCCTTTTGAAATGCACAGTTCAGTACAAAGCCGAGCCCCATTGCGGACGACGACGTCACCCGCTCGAGCGGGAAAATAAGCTTTATTAGTTCTCTGCGTGAGACACCTGGGTTGTTCTGGCACCAGTTCGATCTCCGCACCCCTGCTGCGGTCGCGCACAGACGATATTGACTGTAAACATCCATTTTGTTAAACACGGGCACCTGGGCCCTTCTGATTGGTGTATCCAGCTGACAAAGTTTTCCTCATTGCAGCGATAACACCCCTGCCGTCTGGAATTGGATCTAGGCCACGCCAGCGCCGAATCAAGCCGAGAGCGATTGGTCCAGGCATCACCCAGGGAAAAAATCAACAAGGGGTTTCAGTCGACAAAGCGTCCCTTATTCCAGCCTTTGATAGCGGCCCCTCTCCCTCTTCAAGTGCTTGGGAAATTTCCTACACCCTCAGCATCAGCTGCGCAGCCCTCCAGTGAAGTAGTGTTTACAGAAGCAGGGGCGTGTACCGGTGCGATGCGGGCCAACCCATAGATATAGAACCAGCGTACCATTATTTCTGGGCATTCCATATTGGAATTGGAACACAAAAGGGCCTTATTTCTACACAGCAGCACAGGCATTCATATTGGAATTGACCATTTGGAAAAAAATGGCCAATAAGTCAAGGAAATATTGTGTACATTGGCATTCGGCAGACACCCTTATTACATTTTTACATCGTATCTAATTATACGGCCGGATACTTGCTGAAGCAATTCAGGTACCAAGCTCAAGGGTAAACTTGGGCTGGGGCCGAATCAGAGCCCTGTCTACTGCATCTCCTGTGTACTGTGTACTAGCAGCTGTGTACTGTTTGGTACGCAATGTGCAGTACACAAAACAAATATCCTCCATGCTATTTTCCAACCCTACTGTGGAAGAGTTGTAAGATGTCCCACCCTTGTGAAGAAAAACGTGTGCGTCATATTTATGCAACCAAAAGTTTTGCATACTTTTGAAAAGTGTGCTCCCGAATATACTCACCAAAACCCCCAAAGTAAGTATATCATATGGGAGTTTTAAGTATACTACACTTAGATAAACTTTTGCCTACTTTCTCGTCCTGTTTAATCAACAAGCATACTCAATAGTACAGAAGGGTGCTGATTCGGACACAGCCTTGGGAATTGAACCTGCAACCTTTAGGTTACAAACGCAGTTACCATACACTACACAGTACACAGTGTACATTATCCATTACACTACACTGCTGCCCAGTTGATGTGGACATTACAATCGATCACACAAATTGGACAGTTTCAGCTGCAAGATGATACAGTTCAATAGGTGAAGAAAACAGGCGCTCTGAAATGTTTTTACTGTGTCCAAAAAGTGCTAAAGGCCATAGTAACATCAATCCCAGCATGCAAATGGCCACATTATCTGAACCCCTACAGGTTGAGGCCTGTACTGCAGAATTAAATTTTTTTAAAAGGGAGGCAGTCAGTCCCCTTCTTGTAAATGAGACACAGCAAGCTACCGAACCAACACTGAATACTAAATTCTGCAGTGAAGATGGAAGATCTGATGTTTCATAGGTATAAAAATGAACCTTTATTCCACATTCCTGACAAGTGTTTCCGGAGAGCACTGCTTGGCAAAGCAAAAGGTCCTAGAATTATTATTATTTTTTTTTAAATGTACGTATAATTTTAACTCAAACTTTTCCTTTTATGTTCATCACACTGCCCCAGTGAAAATGAACTATCAAAATGAACTTGCCAACAGTCATCTTACCCACAAGGCATTGCCTCTGGTGTGGCCAAGGGGGAATAAGAATGGACTTTAAACTTGTTTTACACTGACACCAAAGAGCCCAACAGTACTGGCTCTTTGAGCGATAACGACAACAATGGCATCGCTATGACAACACTATGACCGTTTGTTTAGATTTTTATATGCACTTTTATACGCTACTTTTGCTTAAAGCTTCTGCCAAATGGCTATACATTCTAAATTGTAATCCCACCAGAACACGCAGATGATGTCATGCGGGTCTCACATTTCAACACAGTTATCACAGAAGTTAAGAGATGTACTGATGTACTGAAGCAAAATGAAGAATAGTTCAGAAGGTGACTTTGATGCAATATTAATGCGGGCAGCCAGTTGTTATGGATATTACAGAATAAAAGACAATTTAATTCCTAAAATTAAATCAGATTAGCTCATAAAATTATCTGCTTTAAGCTTTGTGACTAAGTAGAGCAAATGTGCCATGAATAAATGCTCGTTTACGAGGGATTTAAACAGCTGTTGACTGCTTCTGTGTCAGCTGATGTCAGAATCTGTAAAATAAATATTATAAACCTTATGCATAAGGACAGGGAAAACAGTGCAATACACAATGCGCTTAGGGAATCAAGGGAGACAATGGTAAGGAGCCCAACTGTCAGTTTTAAATGATCAAGGGGGGTAAAGAGATATGACTTTCAGCTGGGGCCATCCAATACCTATTCCTGGGGAGACAGCTGATGTATTGCTCTAATAGGGCTCAGCCACATCTCCAGTGGTAGCTAAATCCCATACTCTCACTGAGGGTATTGATCTGGGCCCGGCAAGGCTACTCTTGTGTACGAGAGCAAGTCGATTGGGCACCATACTTCACAACCAGGACGTTTTCAAAGTGTTCTCTCATGAGAGAAAGGCAAGTGATGAAATGGTGTTTTAAAAAATAAATAAATAAATAAATAAATAAATAAATAAATAAAAGAGCGAGTAAGCGCACTCTGTAGAATGACGCGCGCGGAGACAGAGTCGTGCGGAGCTGCACGCGCGCTGAGTAAATGAGCCGGGAGGAAAAACTAAATAACTTACCAAAGTAGTTTATCAGCTACAGAAGCGCTCCGCCGGGAGCTGTTTTAAAAAAAATAAAAATAAATATATATATATATATATATATAGGCTATATATATATATAAAAGCGGCGGACCATTAAAACAAGCACCTTCGCGGAGAAATGATACACGATGTGAATTTTATTGAGGTAGTTTATTACGCTGTGCAATGAAGACGGCCAGGCTGCGGGAGGTGCGTTGCGTTCCTGTACCGTCTTGATCTCTACTTTGGTCTACTCTGCCTCCTTCACCAACAGCACGTGCCCGGAGCCAGAAACGGGGCCATCCAAGCCATTATAATAATCGTTATAATAACCAAGATTAGACTACTATAAACATAAGGATTACACCTTAGATTTAAAAGCACAGGGGTTCAACGCTGCAGGGAGATAGGTTTAATATTTCATCCTTTACAACACACAATCGGCATAGGGAAATGGGTGTTCGCTGAGATGATTACAGTAATCATCTACCATACTGCTCATTATAATGATATCAAGATCTGTAAGAGACTCAAGGTTATCCCTGCAATGGGTGTACTGAAAATAACATTTCTATTGCTCATTTATGTGTAATACGAAAATAATGAAATTAACATCTCTATTATTATTATTAGTGGTAGTAGTAGTAATATATTCTTATAAAATATATAATAGTATGAGAGCTCAGAGTGTGCAGATATTGCAGCCAAATGGCTCTTTTTGAAAGAATCAATTAGGCTTGAGGCACAACGAGACATACAATAACACAATCCATGAATTTAAACAGCGAACATCATCCATTTTTTGCAGAGCAGGGATGTCAAACTCCAGTCCTGGAGGACGGCAGTATCTGTCAGTTACTGTGGTTTCCTTTCAACAAGCAGCCAAATTAGGGCTTGGAAACAAGGCATGTGCATTATTTTAGCCTACCAGTGGCTTAAATGAATCACTTAATTAGTGAAACAAACCGAAAAACGAGCAGACACCGCGGCCCTCCAGGACTGGAGTCTGACACCCCAGGTGGAGAGGCTGTGACTGAAATAGCTATAGGCCAGAGCCAGTAGAGTCCACAGGCCCGTGGCACCTGAAGTTCGCTATGCACAAAACAGCTGTCATGTCAAAAGCTACAAGCAACCATTGCCGGGTGGTCGTATTTATGTATGGGTATCAAGCAAGGGGATGGCTCCAACTATATAATTAGGGTTTGAATTATTCAAACCCCCCCCCCATGGACTGAAAATTGGCCATAACAACCACTCTACAAAGCAGTTTAAATCGCTGAGCAGAGATGACGTTCGTCTCACGCTGTTCTCCAGAGAGAACATTCTGTTGTTTTCCACATGGCCTCTAAAGTCTGCTGGTTGTTCATACCTTGCTTGTTGACAGCACCCATCTGGAGTGGACTGTATATTTGTGAAAATGCTAAAATAATGCACCATCCATGCAGTGAGTCTTAAAAGTGAAAGGAATAATAAACGCTCTTCTTGACTGGTCACCTGTTTAGTCACCTTGAAGGTGTACCAGCCACTGCTAATGCTGCTCAAAAAAGCCGTTTTTTCCCCCCCCTCCCCAAGAAAAGATCAAATGGCATTTATCAGCATTAGTCTAAAATGAACTGGTGAATTTCCCAGCATTACCACAAACGAGTGTCATGTAAGATTTGTGCCTGTGCAGGTAAAGCACTCAGCTTTTAAATTACATCTGTTTGGACAGCTCTTTTTTGAGATTCTGCCAGCGCTCTCCGTTTCACAACTTAAGCCGTACCCATTAATTACCCACTTCAGAGATATGTCACACCTCCCCCTTCTCCTTGGAATGATTAGCTACACCCCCCACGTACACACACACACACACACACACACACACACACACACACACACACACACACACACACACACACACACACACACACACACACACACACACACACACACACACACACACACACACACACACACACACACACACACACACACACACACACACACACACACACACACACACACACACACACACACACCATCCACTCCGTCAACCCCCACTCATAAGCTCATACAGAAAACATACCCACAGAGACTCATACCCTTATGCTCACTCTCTCCATCTCTCTCTCGCACACACACACACACACACACACACACACACAAACAGGCGTGCGCACACATACACAAACACACGCAATTACCCTTCCTCGATGCGTTTCACGTCGGGTCTCTAAAGCCGTTCTGTATTCAGCGGCCGCCCTCGGAGTCAGACGTTCGGACCTCGCTCAGATTTCTCAAACTGACTGAACGGATCAATACGAAGCAGACCGCTGAACCCTGACCCTTTGCGGGCGGGTGTGATGGGCACATACGTTCATTAGACGAAACGTGTTAAAACAAGGAGGGAATCTGCACGCACCAACAATGCATTAACAATGTCAGAATCTGGCTTTCTGTCTATGTCTGTGTCTGCAGAGATTTATAATTCCAGGGCTCATTTGTTTGTTTGGGGAGGGAGATCAGGGAAGAGCTGAACCACAAAAACAACTGCTTGTGCATCACTGGTGCAAAGCAGAATTTTTGGTGTACAATCCATTTTAAAAAATACATTTGACAGGATCCACACAAGTTACAGGGTTGAAGCTGGGCAGGAGTATTAGTGTGGACAAGATACATAGAGACTTTTAAAATGCTTTTTCAGTTAATTTCATCTTATTAATTTTGTCTTATTCAGTTTCCGTACAGGTAATTGCATATAGCATTTAACCACAAGACAATCTGAAGCAACCCATTATCTCAATAGGAATGTTTTCAATAATTCATAACAATGCAATAACAATAACGGAGAAATAACTCGAAAACAATTATACACAAATTGAAAGGTCTCAGTTCGCAAAAAATGAATAAGAGGGTCTCCAGTTTGAGGGTGAGCTGGTGACGGTGGAGACAGTTCACACAGCATATTAACACTCAGAGTGATGTCCTCTTGTCCGTGGCACAGAGAGATATCTCACCACTTACTGTACCATATGTACTATATATTCATTTATTATTATTATTATTATTTTTTTTTCTTCTATAAATATGTGTTGTATACTGTACTGCTTTGGCAACAATGGTTGATTCATGCCAATAAAGCAATTTGAATTTGAGAGAGAGGCAGAGAGAGAGAGGGAGAGGGAGAGGGAGAGGGAGAGGGAGAGGGAGAGGGAGATAATTGAATTTAAAACCAGCTTTGTCACAGCTCAACAACATGTACAAATGACGCTCAAAATTAAATCACAAGAACAAAGAAAACGAGAGGATAGAGACAGAGAAAGAGAGGGAGAGAGAGACAGAGAGAGGGAGAGGGCGTGTATGTGTGGGACAGATCAGCGTGGAACTATAATAAGTATTAGAAACGCAGGACGTCCCCGGAGAGCAGCTGTCCTACATTCTTAAGACCGCTGTGACCTTGATTCTCTCTGTCATCAAATCTGTGGAGTCGCAACTTTCTTCCGTTTTTATAACAGCCCTTTGCCGAATTCCACAGCTGTGAAAGAAATCACACGTGGTTTCGGCTTTGATCTGCCTTTGATACAAAAGTCACCACTATACACGTCTGTGCATTTGTGTGTCTCTTTTATTTGAGGGGGGTGGGGGTTGGGGGAGTGGGGGGTGGGTGCGGCAGTGGTTTTGACCCATATCATTCCAAAAAGAACAAAAACAAAAAAACAGCTAAAAATAGTTTACTAGTGTGCAATACAAAGAAGGGAGAAGAGCCCTACTCAGCTTTATGGAGCACATATAACACCTATAAGCATGGTATTAGCGCCTTATAGCGCAGCCACAAACGCAGGCTGAGCAACACGAGAACAGGGAGAGAGATATCACCGATATCAGTCATGTAATGTTAATACATGACCGATTTCTTGTGTTTGGCTTGTAGATGTAGAATTTTCTTTCTTTCTTTAGTGTGTGTATTCACTGTCGTTCAGTTTGCTATTACTTATATGTTATGTGTTTATGTCATGTCAATATATGCTTTGGCAATGTAAGTGTCCCCTTGCCATGCCAATAAAGCTTATTTGAATTTGATATCCTCAAACACCTTTTGAAGATTTTTTTTTGTTCTTCCACAATTGGAATTGCAAATTTCTTTGGTTCATCGTGTTCTTTGGTCGGGTTTGACTCTGGAATTCACACCCCCAGATATTTGCCCCTTTTGTTCAGGGTAGTTTATAGGGGATTTCCCAAAATAACTTGAGGTAACTTACCATTTAATGTGATAATATACGCTTGAAATTATCAGGTGCCACTACAAATCACTTAAATATCTTTTAAATAATGATGGCATTGAACTCATCGTGAAATTCAGGAGAAAACAGTTACGTAGTGATTTCACTCATTCAAGGCAAGCGTAAAAAAAGAAAAAAAGACATCAAATACATGGGGAGAATGACATGTACAATGGTGCCATAAAAATACTTGAAAACTTAATTAACCTAACAAAAATAAATAAATAAATAAAACAATCCGCCGTGAGTAATTAATTAATTAGCGGGAAGCTTCTTCCTTGTATAAGGACCTGGATGAAAGCCAGGTGCCCAGCGTAGTCAGAGCTAGGCCGCAGAGAAAGGCGACTGGCTGAATACTCAGCAAATTGCCATTGATTTGTCCACCACAGCTTATTGTGTGGGCTGAGGCTGTTATGGTGCTCAGGAGCCCAACGTCTATGGTACGCCAGGCAATCTGGGAACAAAGAGAACAACGGCAGACGCACTGCGGGGCCATCCAACAAACGTTCATTTACTGGCCCGCGTGTCTGCATTGTCCATGTTTGAGAGGGAGAGAGGGAGAAAGAGAAAGAGAGAGGGAGGGAGAGAGAAAGAGAGGGAGAGGGAAAGAGAGGGAGAGAAATTGAGATTGAGATGTGTAAAAAGAGGAAGCGTATGCATTGTCCATATCGTTGAATTGTTCATAGAGAGGGAGAGAGAGAGAGAGAGGGAGAGAGAGAGAGAGAGAGAGAGAGAGAGAGAGAGAGAGAGAGAGAGAGAGAGAGAGAAAAAAAAAAGGGGAAAGAGAGAAATAGAGATTGAGAAATATGTGTAATAAGAGGGTGCTATAATATGTACCCAGTTACAGAGCAACCACTATAGTGGCGCCAAGTCCAAGCTGAAGAGTTTGGGGCCTTTGCTTCAATGCCTGATTTAAATAACTGGATGTTCAAAAACGACACACATGATTTTTTCTTTTTTTCCTCGTTTTTTTTCCAAAGTCATGAAGCTTGAGACAAAAACAAGTCTTCTGCTTGCATCCCATCATTCACTGTTCATATACTGCA
>CM056387.1:24722098-24839831 GCA_029718625.1 Synaphobranchus kaupii
AAACGCAGTTACCATACACTACACAGTACACAGTGTACATTATCCATTACACTACACTGCTGCCCAGTTGATGTGGACATTACAATCGATCACACAAATTGGACAGTTTCAGCTGCAAGATGATACAGTTCAATAGGTGAAGAAAACAGGCGCTCTGAAATGTTTTTACTGTGTCCAAAAAGTGCTAAAGGCCATAGTAACATCAATCCCAGCATGCAAATGGCCACATTATCTGAACCCCTACAGGTTGAGGCCTGTACTGCAGAATTAATTTTTTTTAAAAGGGGAGGCAGTCAGTCCCTTCTTGTAAATGAGACACAGCAAGCTACCGAACCAACACTGAATACTAAATTCTGCAGTGAAGATGGAAGATCTGATGTTTCATAGGTATAAAAATGAACCTTTATTCCACATTCCTGACAAGTGTTTCCGGAGAGCACTGCTTGGCAAAGCAAAAGGTCCTAGAATTATAATTTTTTTTTTTTAAATGTACGTATAATTTTAACTCAAACTTTTCCTTTTATGTTCATCACACTGCCCCAGTGAAAATGAACTATCAAAATGAACTTGCCAACAGTCATCTTACCCACAAGGCATTGCCTCTGGTGTGGCCAAGGGGGAATAAGAATGGACTTTTAAACTTGTTTTACACTGACACCAAAGAGCCCAACAGTACTGGCTCTTTGAGCGATAACGACAACAATGGCATCGCTATGACAACACTATGACCGTTTGTTTAGATTTTTATATGCACTTTTATACGCTACTTTTGCTTAAAGCTTCTGCCAAATGGCTATACATTCTAAATTGTAATCCCACCAGAACACGCAGATGATGTCATGCGGGGTCTCACATTTCAACACAGTTATCACAGAAGTTTAAGAGATGTACTGATGTACTGAAGCAAAATGAAGAATAGTTCAGAAGGTGACTTTGATGCAATATTAATGCGGGCAGCCAGTTGTTATGGATATTACAGAATAAAAGACAATTTAATTCCTAAAATTAAATCAGATTAGCTCATAAAATTATCTGCTTTAAGCTTTGTGACTAAGTAGAGCAAATGTGCCATGAATAAATGCTCGTTTACGAGGGATTTAAACAGCTGTTGACTGCTTCTGTGTCAGCTGATGTCAGAATCTGTCAAATAAATATTATAAACCTTATGCATAAGGACAGGGAAAACAGTGCAATACACAATGCGCTTAGGGAATCAAGGGAGACAATGGTAAGGAGCCCAACTGTCAGTTTAAATGATCAAGGGGGGGTAAAGAGATATGACTTTCAGCTGGGGCCATTCCAATACCTATTCCTGGGGGAGACAGCTGATGTATTGCTCTAATAGGGCTCAGCCACATCTCCAGTGGTAGCTAAATCCCATACTCTCACTGAGGGTATTGATCTGGGCCCGGCAAGGCTACTCTTGTGTACGAGAGCAAGTCGATTGGGCACATACTTCACAACCAGGACGTTTTCAAAGTGTTCTCTCATGAGAGAAAGGCAAGTGATGAAATGGTGTTTTAAAAAATAAATAAATAAATAAATAAATAAATAAAAGAGCGAGTAAGCGCACTCTGTAGAATGACGCGCGCGGAGACAGAGTCGTGCGGAGCTGCACGCGCGCTGAGTAAATGAGCCGGGAGGAAAAACTAAATAACTTACCAAAGTAGTTTATCAGCTACAGAAGCGCTCCGCCGGGAGCTGTTTTAAAAAAAAATAAAAATATATTATATATATATATAATATATAATAGGCTATATATATATAAAAGCGGCGGACCATTAAAACAAGCACCTTCGCGGAGAAATGATACACGATGTGAATTTTATTGAGGTAGTTTATTACGCTGTGCAATGAAGACGCCAGGCTGCGGGAGGTGCGTTGCGTTCCTGTACCGTCTTGATCTCTACTTTGGTCTACTCTGCCTCCTTCACCAACAGCACGTGCCCGGAGCCAGAAACGGGGCCATCCAGCCATTATAATAATCGTTTATAATATACCAAGATTAGATACTACTAAAACATAAGGATTACACCTTAGATTTAAAAGCACAGGGGTTCAACGCTGCAGGGAGATAGGTTTAATATTTCATCCTTTACAACACACACAATCGGCATAGGGAAATGGGTGTTCGCTGAGATGATTACAGTAATCATCTACCATACTGCTCATTATAATGATATCAAGATCTGTAAGAGACTCAAGGTTATCCCTGCAATGGGTGTACTGAAAATAACATTTCTATTGCTCATTTATGTGTAATACGAAAATAATGAAATTAACATCTCTATTATTATTATTAGTGGTAGTAGTAGTAATATATTCTTATAAAATATATAATAGTATGAGAGCTCAGAGTGTGCAGATATTGCAGCCAAATGGCTCTCTTTTTGAAAGAATCAATTAGGCTTGAGGCACAACGAGACAATAACACAATCCATGAATTTAAACAGCGAACATCATCCATTTTTTTGCAGAGCAGGGATGTCAACTCCAGTCCTGGAGGACGGCAGTATCTGTCAGTTACTGTGGTTTCCTTTCAACCAAGCAGCCCAAATTAGGGCTTGGAAACAAGGCATGTGCATTATTTTAGCCTACCAGTGGCTTTAAACGAATCACTTAATTAGTGAAACAAACCGAAAAAACGAGCAGACACCGCGGCCCTCCAGGACTGGAGTCTGACACCCCAGGTGGAGAGGCTGTGACTGAAATAGCTATAGGCCAGAGCCAGTAGAGTCCACAGGCCCGTGGCACCTGAAGTTCGCTATGCACAAAACAGCTGTCATGTCAAAAGCCTACAAGCAACCATTGCCGGGGTGGTCGTATTTATGTATGGGTATCAAGCAAGGGGATGGCTCCAACCTATATAATTAGGGTTTTGAATTATTCAAAACCCCCCCCCCATGGACTGAAAATTGGCCATAACAACCACTCTACAAAGCAGTTTAAATCGCCGAGCAGAGATGACGTTCGTCTCACGCTGTTCTCCAGAGAGAACATTCTGTTGTTTTCCACATGGCCTCTAAAGTCTGCTGGTTGTTCATACCTTGCTTGTTTGACAGCACCCATCTGGAGTGGACTGTATATTTGTGAAAATGCTAAAATAATGCACCATCCATGCAGTGAGTCTTAAAAGTGAAAGGAATAATAAACGCTCTTCTTGACTGGTCACCTGTTTAGTCACCTTGAAGGTGTACCAGCCACTGCTAATGCTGCTCAAAAAAGCCGATTCCCCCCCCCCCCCCCACCCCCAAGAAAAGATCAAATGGCATTTATTCAGCATTAGTCTAAAAATGAACAGGTGAATTTCCCAGTATTACCACAAACGAGTGTCAAGTAAGATTTGTGGCCTGTGCAGGTAAAGTACTGAGCTTTTAAATTACATCTGTTTGGACAGCTCTTTTTTGAGATTCTGCCAGCGCTCTCCGTTTCAACAACTTAAGCCGTACCCATTAATTACCCACTTCAGAGATATGTCACACCTCCCCCCTTCTCCTTGGAATGATTAGCTACACCCCCCACGTACACAACACTCACACACACACACACACACACACACACCATCCACTCCGTCAACCCCCACTCATAAGCTCATACGGAAAACATACCCACACAGAGACTCATACCCTTATGCTCACTCTCTCCATCTCTCTCTCTCACACACACACACACACACACACAAACAGGCGGTGCGCACACATACACAAACACATGCAATTACCCTTCCTCGATGCGTTTCACGTCGGGTCTCTAAAGCCGTTCTGTATTCAGCGGCCGCCCTCAGAGTCACAGACGTTCGGACCTCGCTCAGATTTCTCAAACTGACTGAACGGATCAATACGAAGCAGACCGCTGAACCCTGACCCTTTGCGGGGCGGGTGTGATGGGCACATACGTTCATTAGACGAAACGTGTTTAAAACAAGGAGGGAATCTGCACGCACCAACAATGCATTAACAATGTCAGAATCTGGCTTTCTGTCTATGTCTGTGTCTGCAGAGATTTATAATTCCAGGGCTCATTTGTTTGTTTGGGGAGGAGATCAGGGAAGAGCTGAACCACAAAAACAACTGCTTGTGCATCACTGGTGCAAAGCAGAATTTTTGGTGTACAATCCATTTTAAAAAATACATTTGACAGGATCCACACAAGTTACAGGGTTGAAGCTGGGCAGGAGTATTAGTGTGGACAAGATACATAGAGACTTTTTAAAATGCTTTTTCAGTTAATTTCATCTTATTAATTTTGTCTTATTCAGTTTCCGTACAGGTAATTGCATATAGCATTTAACCACAAGACAATCTGAAGCAACCCATTATCTCAATAGGAATGTTTTCAATAATTCATAACAATGCAATAACAATAACGGAAGAAATAACTCGAAAACAATTATACACAAATTGAAAGGTCTCAGTTCGCAAAAAATGAATAAGAGGGTCTCCAGTTTGAGGGTGACTGGTGACGGTGGAGACAGTTCACACAGCATATTAAACGACTCAGAGTGATGTCCTCTTGTCCGTGGCACAGAGAGATATCTCACCACTTACTGTAACCATATGTACTATATATTCATTTATTATTATTATTATTTTTTTTTTTTCTTCTATAAATATGTGTTGTATTACTGTACTGCTTTGGCAACAATGGTTGATTCATCGCCAATAAAGCAATTTGAATTTGAGAGAGAGGCAGAGAGAGAGAGGGAGAGGGAGAGGGAGAGGGAGAGGGGAGAGGGAGAGGGAGATAATTGAATTTAAAAACCAGCTTTGTCACAGCTCAACAACATGTACAAATGAACGCTCAAAATTAAATCACAAGAACAAAGAAAACGAGAGGATAGAGACAGAGAAAGAGAGGGAGAGAGAGACAGAGAGAGGGAGGAGGGGCGTGTATGTGTGGGACAGATCAGCCGTGGAACTATAAGAAGTATTAGAAACGCAGGACGCCCCCGGAGAGCAGCTGTCCTACATTCTTAAGACCGCATGTGACCTTGATTCTCTCTGTCATCAAATCTGTGGAGTCGCAACTTTCTTCCGTTTTTATAACAGCCCTTTGCCGAATTCCACAGCTGTGAAAGAAATCACACGTGGGTTTCGGCTTTGATCTGCCTTTTGATACAAAAGTCACCACTATACACGTCTTGTGCATTTGTGTGTCTCTTTTATTTGAGGGGGGGTGGGGGTTGGGGGAGTGGGGGGTGGGTGCGGCAGTGGTTTTGACCCATATCATTCCAAAAAGAACAAAAACAAAAAAAACAGCTAAAAATAGTTTACTAGTGTGCAATACAAAGAAGGGAGAAGAGCCCTACTCAGGCTTTATTGGAGCACATATAACACCTATAAGCCATGGGTATTAGCGCCTTATAGCGCAGCCACAAACGCAGGCAGAGCAACACGAGAACAGGGGAGAGAGATAATCACCGATATCCGTCATGTAGATGTTTAATACATGACCGATTTCTTGTGTTTGGCTTGTAGATGTAGAATTTTATTTCTTTCTTTAGTGTGCGTATTCACTGTAGTTCAGTTTGCTATTACTTTATATGTTATGTGTTTATGTCATGTCAATATATGCTTTGGCAATGTAAGTGTCCCCTTGCCATGCCAATAAAGCTTATTTGAATTTGATATCCTCGAACACCTTTTGAAGATTTTTTTTTTTGGGTTCTTCCACAATTGGAATTGCAAATTTCTTTGGTTCAATCGTGTTCTTTGGTTCGGGGTTTGACTCTGGAATTCACACCCCCAGAATATTTGCCCCCTTTTGTTTCAGGGTAGTTTATAGGGGATTTTCCCAAAATAACTTGAGGTAACTTACCATTTAATGTGATAATATACGCTTGAAATTATCAGGTGCCACTACAAATCACTTAAATATCTTTTAAATAATGATGGCATTGAACTCATCGTGAAATTCAGGAGGAAACAGTTACGTAGTGATTTTCACTCATTCAAGGCAAGCGTAAAAAAAAGAAAAAAAGACATCAAATACATGGGGGAGAATGACAGGGTAATGTACAATGGTGCCATAAAAAATACTTGAAAACTTAATTAACCTAACAAAAATAAATAAATTAAATCAAAACAATCCGCCGTGAGTAATTAATTAATTAGCGGGAAGCTTCTTCCTTGTATGAGGACCTGGATGTAAAGCCAGGTGCCCAGCGTAGTCAGAGCAAGGCCGCAGAGAAAGGCGACTGGGCTGAATACTCAGCAAATTGCCATTGATTTGGTCCACCACAAGCTTATTGTGTGTGGCTGAGGCCGTTATGGTGCTCAGGAGCCCAACGTCTATGGTACGGCCAGGCAATCTGAGAACAAAGAGAACAACGGCAGATGCACTGCGGGGCCATCCAACAAACGTTCATTTACTGGCCCGCGTCTCTGCATTGTCCATGTTTGGAGAAAGAGAGAGGGAAGAGAGGGAGAAAGGGAGAGAGGAGAGGGAGAGAGGGAGAGAGAGAAAGAGAGAGGGAGGGAGAGAGGAGAGGGAGGGAAGAGAGAGAGGGAGAGGGAAAGAGAGGGAGAGAAATTGAGATGAGAAGTATGTGTAAAAAGAGGAAGCGTATGCATTGTCCATATCGTTGAATTGTTCATATAGAGAGGGAGAGAGGAGAGAGAGAGAGAGAGAGAGAGGAGAGAGAGAGAGAGAGAGGGAGAGGGAGAGGGAGAGGGAGAGGGAGAGGGAGAGGGAGAGGGAGAGGGAGAGGGAGAGGGAGAGGGAGAGAGAGAGAGAGAGAGAGAGAGAGAGAGAGAAAGGGGAAAAGAGAGAAATGGAGATTGAGAAATATGTGTAATAAGAGGGTTCCTATAATATGTACCCAGTTACAGAGCAACCACTATAGTGTGCGCCAAGTCCAAGCTGAAGAGTTTGGGGGCCTTTGCTTCAATGCCTGATTTAAATAACTGGATGTTCAAAAACGACACACATGCTTTTTTCTTTTTTTCCTCTTGTTTTTTTTCCAAAGTCATGAAGCTTGAGACAAAAACAAGTCTTCTGCTTGCATCCCATCATTCACTGTTCATATACTGCAAGGCATTTTTTTAAAAATCACTCATAATTACACATTTGAAGAATCCTGTTAGTGGCAGTAAAATCTGAGCAAAATCTCAAAGCTAAGTACATTTGGTTGATGCTCTTCCTTCAAAATCAATTTTCCAAAGTTACATTTTGATCAGTGCAAAAAAAATAAATAAATATCGAGGATTTAAAAAAAGATTTTCCTCAAAAAGATTTTCCTCAAAAGAAGGTTACAGGTGAGATTTGATAAATTTTTCAGGTCTAATCATATGCCATCTTAATGGGCTTCATTAAACATTCATAACTGTGATAATTATGGTGACCTCAGAGAGAACAGCGTGACTATCATGGTCGAGCCAGTATTTCCTGCAGGGGGGGCAGCTGAGGGAGACTGTGATGCACGCTAGGCCACATCTGGAAGCTTTCTCAGGATACATTAACCAGCCCATGTGCAGGGGTGGCTGTGTAGCGTAGTATAATGGGCTTGTAGCGGAAAAGTTGTGGGTTCGATCTACAGCTGCGGAGTGCTGCTGCTGAACCCCCAGTTTAACGGTCAGTAAAGATTTCCTGTCAGTATGAATGGATTTCAAGCAAAAATGTCATCTTTGCAAGCTGCTCTGGATACACGTATATACACATACATACATATACACACCTCCCCCTTTGATAAATTTCAGTGTACCTCAGGGGCAGCAGCATTCCAGGGAGTCGTATAATGAAATGGGGGGGGGCGGGACGGGGGCACCTTGTAGAATAATAAAACACACACCTCACCTTAATTCCTTATTTGACACAATCCTGGGTGCAATTATTCATTACCAGTGTCAGAAGCGGTTTATGTTGAGCTGGGTAAGACGGCACCTGTCCATTGGCCAACCACAGATGCCCTTTCAACGCTCTTTCACTGTTGCTGTGTCTTATAAGTCCTACTGTTATACGGGTTTTTAACGCTCCCTCGCTTATGCAGTGTCTTTTATGAATAAGTACTACTGTTATATGGGTTCTAATGCTCCCTCGTGATGTAGTGTCTTTTATGGATAAGTACGACTGTTATAGGGGTTCTAACACTCCCTCTGTGATGTAGTGTCTTTTATGGATAAGTACTACTGTTATATGGGTTCTATTAACAACTCAAGGCTGCCATTAACCAACAAGGAAGTTGTCTGTTCATCTTAGTACACTTACCTAATCATTCCCCAAAACTCCTCACCACCCCTCACAGACCCCCAGAAACAGTGCTCTCAGTACGCCATTACAAAAAGACGGAAATATTGATCTATTAAACAAACAAGGACTACGAAAACAGACATTAATCATAGCAACAACAAAAAAAAAAAATGTATCAAGGAATCAGGTGAATTCCTAACCAGCTACAGCAACAAACTATCCACAGGGCTTCACTGTACATAGCAATGAAGCGTCTTATCTAGCCTTTAATTAAAGGGGAGCATTTCATGCAAGCATAATGCTCTCATTGTGGTTATCAGCCAACCCATCACTGATACTGCTAGTCTCTCATAGAGATGATTGCCAATTAAACCTAATCCCCCCCCCCCCACATTACCGTTCCTCAAGTTGCTCCGTTTTCAACAGATAAAGGGACTAAGATCTGTGTTTATAAGCGGCCGGTCTACGCTCTATACGCCGACAGGATATTTAGCTCCAGCACACTTTTCCTCCTCCGATCCTTCCTCTCCTTGGAGGTTCCAATTAGTAACAGGGGGGCTTCTGGTAGAGTCTGCATTATCATGCAAGCAATGGATGCTCCGCCTTCAAACATGCAATATTAATGACGGAATACTTTAAGCCCAGGCAAAGGCAGAGGACAGTACTTTTAGCTCCAAATGAATATCTCTGATCAGTGTACAGAACAGCAGGGGTGAGAGGATTTCTAAAAATATTAAAAGAAGTATTTCCCCTAGTGTTGCTAAGACTTTATGTAAAATTAAAGTCTTTATGTTATCTTAGCTGTGTTCATCTAATTTTTGCGGGTATTTCACTTTTTTGAGGTAGCTGGGGTCCTTTTTTTTAACCACGTATCCTTGTCGTGGTGTGCAAAGGCAGTGATTTATGCATTACTAGAGGAAGGCAAGGATGTTACAGGATGACCTGGTGTACCGAGTGAACCGGTCAACCCCACAAGGACCAAGTCGCGGGCAAACTCTCCCGCGACACGCTGCGCCGTTCACCACCTCCGGAGGGAGACTCCGGCAGGTCGCTGTCATAGGAAACCAGCAGCCAGCCAATCAAACCACATCCCAGGAGGACCCTTCCCTGGCCTTCTTCTAATCCTTCCTCTGAAGGGAAGAGAAGGCCTTTATTGTGCCTGCCTGCAAAGTCCCCGGTATGCATTACAGCAGGTGCACCAACATCAGACTTTAAACTCTGCCTAATTGGGGCTAAAGTGATCAAAGGGAAAATTAAGGAAAGGTATTGAGACTTGATGACCTCAGATAAGCATAAATTCTTACCTGCATACTAATCCACACTACTTATCGTCCTGTGTGGTACATCCAGCTGAAGCATTTTCCCTCGATACAGTGAAATATCTCGGAATCAAAGTCGACTACGTGCAGGAGCCGTGCAGGGTAATGCGTAACAGAGCATAGCGCAGCCCCCCGGTTTCAGTCAGCAGGGGGCGCTCTGCCTCATCGTGCAAGGGCAACCGCCCCAGCCAATCGGACACCTGTCGCCGTTCCGAACCGGCCGCACACGGGAGAAAGTCCGAAAGTCCTAAAGCGCAGTGACTGTGCACCTCAGCCGGTGGACTACAGTGAAAGCAAAGGTGCCTCTCCTAAAACAGAGGGAAAATGCTGTGCCTTCACAGACCTACACAGATGACTGGGGATTACAAATTGGGGAAAACTTACAAAATTTGTACGTACGTTCGTTCGTTCGTTCGTTCGTTCCACACGAATGGCAGCGACTTCAATAAAGAGAGGGAAACGGTGAAACACAAACAGCGTAAAAAGAAAAGCAAAATGGCCGACATGCATAAAGCCGTGGCGTGCAACAACAGGGGGACAAAGACTGTCCAATCACTGAACTGGGAATGCGAGCTTTTGTTTGTAATTGGATGGCCTTGGAGGAAAGAAGGCAGTGAGCACTGGCATGCTTATATGTACGGTGGAAATGTAAAAGCAGTCGGTCACTGATGTGTACAACACAGCGGTGAGTACCGTCTCTGGACTCAGAGATAAAGATGGAGGGAGGGAGGGGGAGGGAGAGGGAGAGGGAGAGAGAGAGAGAGAGAGAGAGAGAGAGAGAGAGAGAGAGAGAGAGAGAGAGAGAGAGAGAGAGAGAGAGAGAGAGAGAGAGAGAGAGACAGACACAGACAGACAGACAGACAGAGACAGAGACTCCTAGCTCTACTCTCTCACAGCCATCCAGACAGTGACATATCCTCACCACACATTCCTGCATTGCATTTGGGGTACATTATACAAACTCAGACCCTTATAAGCTGGTGGGTTTAAGATATAACCCTGTGAATTCTGCAATATAGCATTAAATACTTTTCCCCTTTAATTAGAGTTTAAATAAGTTTCCCTGCATATACTGTATATTTTAGGAGCATACTCACAAAGGTACATTCTCAGACCCCAGACTGTATCATCATTCCCACACTCTATGTGGCTTAAAACTAGAGAAAATAAATATAAAGTTGTGGGGCATACATAGCGGCTTGGGGTGTGTGTGTGTGTGTGTGTGTGTGTCTGCCAATATGGCCTACAAATTATTGATTTTAAAATAGAAATTCAAAATCAGTTGAATTGGAAAGGAAGGATTTTCAGTACAGAAATGCATTTTTTATTTTGGTCAGGAGCCCAAGCAACAATGGTGTGTAGGGACCCCACTCTTTTTGCTATTATTATTATTATTATTATTATGCTAACAGTAACAGTATGTGTCTTGCGTGGTATCAAACCAGCGGTCGCAGAACAGATCACTGGTATGAAATTTCAGTCTGTAAAACTGGCTTTTTAAGGTGCCAGATGTCCAGCATATTTAATGAGAAAGTATTTAACCTGAGGTACTTTACTGTGGTTTATGACTTTGCCATTTTTAATATCCTTTGCCATTTTTAAATATCCCATCATTTTCTGAGATTGCACATCGCCCACCTTTTTCTTTTGATTACCTCTGAAAATAGCCACTGAGCTCCCTGAAAAATACAACTGTAAATGTGATTAATATTACCATATTACTCTGTATGACTTTATAACTTCATTATTTCCATTTTGATTTAAGTCTGCCAGCATCTCTGCTGGTAGTCATCTATTATGTCGATTTTTAACACACTGAGTACCCCTGCTGGAAGTGTGCAGCAACTGCACGCATATATGTAAATTTAGATTAGACTATTTGGCAAAAAAGAAAAAAAGTTAAAAATCAATAAGGAGTAATGAAGGTGCACTTCAGCCCCTACAAGTTTCCACTGCTGTTTGATCAATCACCGAGATTACATCTAGTGAATATGGTTAGCATTCTGCATTTTACATTCAATATTTCTCACTGCGCTTTGATTCATTATTAAATAAAATAGAAGTGAAGAGTTTGATTTAACGGCTGGCTCGCAGATCAATAGGATTTGCATGTCGTTATACATACGTAAACTATGGTTAAGATTAACATATTCCACATTCAAAGAAACCTCTGTTAAGACTGTTTGGGAGAATCTTTGAACCCGCATAACCAATCCTACTCACGTACCTCGCGGTAGTCACAGGTTATCGGAACTGAGCTGTCACAGAGCGCAGCAGCAGGAAGCCAAAATGAACGGCCCGTGCGGGCAGAGCCCGATTAGATCAGAACGTCGCTTTAGCAACAGTAAGACAGTAACAGGCAGGCAGCTTCACATTCATGAAAAAGTGTCGTGTTCCGTTTCACTCAACCACCTTTATTTTAAAGAAATACTGCATTCAGCACTTACTTTGTCCTTTATAGTTACCTTTATACAATATAAATCGTTACGGATCACAGCATAATCAGATCGTAATTATCTGACAGTTGTTGAAGAACAGAAATAATTCTAAAAGGAGAAAAACAACTTCACGTCCTAGCATTTATTCGCTTACGTTTGTGAAGGAAGAACAATGAATAAATAAAAAAGCTTTATTAACAAGCAACTAGAAGCAAACCAACAAATTGGAATTTTCCAGCAGCCATTTCAAACAACCAAAATAATTCATCCTGCACTCGAGGTGTATATATTGAAAATACCTTAGTAGTCACAAATCTGAGGGTACAAGATGGCAGCTCTGTACCAACAAAATAATTCATCTTGCAGCGACGATGTACTATTCAAAACACTATTAAATAATGAATTAATGAGATTATCAGGCTAAATCAAATCCATCAGAAGATTCTGATAGAATGTTAAGGTACAAATGTTGAGGTACGGTGGCGCCTCCGTAGGCCTCGCCCCAACCCCGGTTTGGGTGAACGAGGCTCAGCTGGCTCTCAGTCTCTTGCTATTCACCGGCTCCGCGACTTCCTCCGGGTCTCGTTTGTTCGTCTGATCGCCGCCGTCGCCCCCGGCGACCGCGCCCGGCGCTCCCTGGCCGTTGGGGCGCAAGTCCAGGCCGGCCTCCTTCATCTGCCTCAGCTCCCGCTTCTCACGCCTCTCCTCCATCTCCCCGATCTCCTCCGCAAACAGCGCCTTCAGGGGCGGGGTCAGTTTGGGCAGGGCCCGCAGGTCGGGCAGACGCACCTGCGGAGGCGTGGGGGAGGGGGGCGGCTGTGAAAGGTCGTCTTCACGGGACGTCTCAAAAGATTAGGACTCAAGCGCCTCACCGAAATGGCAAACCGGAGGACTAATTCAAACGACCGTTCCGGACTCAGGTGGAGCTTGGGGGAACCAATCCGTGAACAGCTCTAATTCCTTAGCCGTCACGCCCCTTTTCAGTCTCAGAGCCTCATAACAACATTACCTAAAAATAGCCAAAGTCTCTTATCAAGATTCATCTGACACCTGACCCCCCCTGCGTCTTCCCCATGCAGGAACCATGACACCTGACCCCCCCCTGCGTCTTCCCCATGCAGGAACCATGACACCTGACCCCCCCTGCGTCTTCCCCATGCAGGAACCATGACACCTGACCCCCCCCTGCGTCTTCCCCATGCAGGAACCATGACACCTGACCCCCCCCCCCCCCTGCGTCTTCCCCATGCAGGAACCATGACACCTGACCCCCCCTGCGTCTTCCCCATGCAGGAACCATGACACCTGACCCCCCCCTGCGTCTTCCCCATGCAGGAACCATGACACCTGACCCCCCTGCGTCTTCCCCATGCAGGAACCATGACACCTGACCCCCCCTGCGTCTTCCCCATGCAGGAACCATGGGCCCTTCTTAATGGTCAAGAAGCTTCAAATTAATCGAAGAGTCAAATAATTTCTAAAGGACGATACGTCCTCCCAACTACAGGGTAACAAGCCCGGGCGGGGGGCAGGAATATTGGGGTGGGTGTAAGGTTCAAATACAAACGGCACAGTTTCTACTGGCTTAACCCTCCTAGTATGACACTGTTTATGTTTGGGGTCACATTGAGCCAACAGTTCAAACAGACACAAAATTATTGTAATAGAAACATTTTGACAACATTTTGTGTCGCCTTCTTAAAGGTTGTATCAGCGATTTTGGGTGACCTCACTTCTGAAGCGAAATCCCAAACAAACAGAGCCAGCTCCAGCTCAGAGCCAATTATGTTATGTTTTAAAAAATAGTGTTCAAGCATCCAGAATTATAACCACGTTAATAACGTTTGTAAGAAACCAAACCGTTTGTAAATCCGTCAAGATTTCAGCGAGATAAGAGTATTAGCGTATTAGTATCACCCACCCCTTGTCGGTGATTGGTTGGAATACTGTTTATTTTGGTTTTGAGTGGTTGGTAGTACCATTTGTTTTTGTGTACGATCTCGGAGCATAGGCTGCCTACAGAGACGCGGTTTTTTGACGGCCTGCTTATGGGGCGGGCAGCTAGCGGATCGTGAGGAAAAATCAGATGAATGTGATCATTTATGTTTCGACCCAAAATCGCTGATACAACCTTTAATGTCGCCCAATTATGGATGGGACAATAATCAATATAACTATATATTGCAATAAAAAAACATTAAAGATTATTTAATCGTCAAATTTCTGATACCAAAATATCAAAATAACCGTCTGTTACACTTTAGTACTTGTCATATAAAACTGAAGAAGAGTATAACTGGCTACGGACACAGGGGGGAAGACTCCTTTCTCTGACTCTCAGTAGCACAGCGACATAAAGGACGTTTTCATTGTACCATGGCAGAGGTCATACATCGCCGCAGCAGGAGATAACGTTTCCAGAAACAATGGAGCTTTGTCCCCGTCAAAATGTTAACATTTACTTCAAGTTGCACGTTATTTTGTTGGAAAATCTTTTTGTATTTACGAACGTTATTTTGTGAAAGCTAGTTATTGGCATGGCCAAAATGTTAACATTTTTAAATAATGCTTAACAATAAAACATGTTTTCTGATTGGTATAATTTAGTAATTTTTAGTAATTGAAGTACGTTTTAATACTTTCAACTTATTTAAATAATTATGGAGATAATATCGTATATCGTGAAAATGCTGGCCAAGATAATCGTACTATGAAATTTTTTAATCCCTAAATGTAAAAAATCATGATAAACTTCTCATAGCCGGAGTTAAGTGTTTTATACAGGTACAGAGCCTGGGGTCAAAATGACCCAACACATCACCTCCGTATAAAAAGTTGGTACAGGACTTTTAAGATAATCAACCCAAATCCAGCTGATTAAGGAATGATGTGGAAAACGTAAACTGGATAAGGGGCATGCATGCGCTATATGCACACAAATTAAATAACGCCACGTCATGTGACATCATTGCAGTGCTTTTGTGAGATGAGGACCGGCAGATGAACGTGACGGTGTTTAACCGTTTTTTAACCGTTTTTTAACCGCTCCCCCGCGCCCAGGGATGCGTCGGAGCAGACACACGGAGCCTCTCTGAGGTCACTCACCCTCATGTGATCGAAGGCGATCCCGACCTTGTCGTTGAAGTCGGGGCTAAAGAGCGGGATCTTGGCGTAGCGCTGGCTGAAGTGATTCAGCATGATGAAGTCAGCGTTCATCTTCATCCCGATCCCAATGGCCTGGGAGGTGGTGCTGGAACGGAGAAGCAGGAGAGTCTGAGTGTGCGTGTGTGTGTGCGCACGTGTATGTGTTTGTGTGTGTGCGGTCAGGTCAGGCTGAGGAGGTTCCTTCGTCAGACACATGTCCTGATTTGGTTCTGTAACAGATATAAATGTTGGTTTGGTTCTGTAACAGATATAAGTGTTGGTGTGGTTCTGTAACAGATATAAATGCTGGTTTGGTTCAGTAGCAGATCTAAGTCCTGGTTTGGTTCTGTAGCAGATGTAAGTTCTGGTTTGGTTCAGTAGCAGATCTAAGTACTGGTTTGGTTCTGTAGCAGATGTAAGTTCTGGTTTGGTTCAGTAACAGATATAAATGTTGGTTTGGTTCTGTAACAGATATAAATGTTGGTTTGGTTCAGTAACAGATATAAATGCTGGTTTGGTTCTGTAACAGATATAAATGTTGGTTTGGTTCAGTAGCAGATCTAAGTCCTGGTTTGGTTCAGTAGCAGATCTAAGTCCTGGTATGGTTCAGTAGCAGATATAAATGTTGGTTTGGTTCTGTAACAGATATAAGTGTTGGTTTGGTTCAGTAGCAGATCTAAGTCCTGGTTTGGTTCAGTAGCAGATCTAAGTCCTGGTTTGGTTCTGTTGCAGTGCCAGCGCGGGTTTGGCTCTGTTCTCCAGGTGTTTGGATTGACCCAGAGACTCACCTGTGCCTTTTCTCCAGCGCCTCTTCCTCCATGCCATCCTCCAGCGTAGCCTCATGAATAAGCAATGTGGCATTTTTCCCTGTGAAAACAAACACAGTAAATACATTAGACAAGCGGAGAACAACAACAACACAAATACTTCCAGCTCCTCGCAGCACTGACTGTGTTTTCCTCAAACATCCAGCACTCCCACAACACCCACTCCACCCCCTCTTTCCAACCTGTACACCAAGTATCAGAAACCCCATTTCTAATCAACAGGAGGGTATTTTACGAAGTGGGATTAAGGAGTTAAGCCGGCTAACTTTAGTAACTATTTTGAAGTAACCCAAGCTCCAAGCGGATGTCTTCAAATGCAAAAGTTATTTACAAAAGTTAGCCGGCCAACTCCTTAATTCTACTTTGTGAAATACCGCCCCAGGTCTTTGAAACTGTCAATCATTCACACAAAAAAAATTAATGAATTTAACAAATTTATAAAATAAATACAGAACGCGCACGCAGATCACACGCACCCATGTCTACCAGGGCGTCGCAAGGCATGGTGTCACCGGAGAACGCCAGCTTCCATCCGGACTGGTGCGTCAGGCTGCACGCGAAGGCGTTCTTACAGTGACGCACTGTACACGTCTCAAACTGGCAGAGGAGAGAGGGAGGGAGGGAGGAAGAGGGAGAGAGAGTGAAAGAAGAGAGGGAGATTGAAAGACTGTGGAGCACCGTAGCATTCGTAGACGGAAAGAAACCAGTGCTGTTGCATGTCTACATGATGCACTCCCTCCTTTTCAATGTAAAAGACCAATCAGCACATTATCATCACAAAAAGCAAAAAGGCCTTTGTATTTATTTAGCACATCACCAATTAAGAATTTACCTTTCTGCAATGTCACACCATCTACAATATCGGTTTATTAGCATTGCCTTGCATATTCTCCATTTCTACACATCTAAATATAGGCCAACCAGGCGAGTATCAACTGCATATTCTTGCAACTTATTTATAAATTTCATGCCCACTGGCATTTTACCATGCTTCCCCCTCAAGAGTAAGGCATGCATACCTTTTCTAAGTCAGATTTCTTGAGCATTGATTGGATGACGTCCTTCGTTTTGGCTTTGTTAACCTCCGCCCCCTCAGTCAGGAACCACGCGGGAACAAGGCTGACGAAAATAAGCCACCGTTTTAACCACACACCCCCAATTAAACAGCGACGCCCAACTTCCTCACGGACCCAAACTTAAACAGTACACCCATAGCTCAGGACCTGTCCCAATTTTACTCCCAAATCCACGTTCACCCACCTCAACCAAAATTTAAACAGGACCAGTCTCAATTTTACTCCCAAATCCATGTTGACCCAACTCAACCAAGATTTAAACCTCAAAGCCCCAGCAGCCGATAACAACTTTAAGGGCCTGATTTACTAAGACCTTCAGCATATGCAAAACCTTTTAGCTCTAAAAGTGCTAAAAGGCTTTGCACAAGCTAAAGGACTTCGTAAATCAGGCCCTAAGTCACAACACTTTCATTGACTTCCAGGGTTGTGTAAGAAACATGTCTGATCACTGGTTTTACTTTGAGCTCTCAGGACATTTACATTACATTTCATTACAGGCATTTAGCAGACACTCTTATCCAGAGCGACTTACTCCACTTTTTAGCATTTTCACATACTATCATTTTCAAATATGTTTTTACAGCTGGATATATACTGAAGCAATTCAGGGGGGTATTTCACAAAGTAGGATTACTAAATTAGCCGGCTAACTGCACTCAGTAAAACCCGGAACCCTCCCAAATCTGGAACATGGACTTAAGTAAAAAGAGCTGTTCCGGGTTTTACTCAGTGCAGTTATCCAGCTAACTCAATAATCCTGCTTTGTGAAATACCAGGTTAAGTATGGGTACAACGGTAAATGTCATACCTGAGAATCGAACATGCAATCTCTGGGTCACAATCCCGGTTCCCTACCCACTGTACTACACTGCCGCCCACTTACTTGATGTGGTGCATGATCTCCTGGCAGTGGTCATTATATTGGTACAACCAGGATTTTATCTGAATTGGGGCCACCAGGTAAATGGGGGTAAAGGGCTTCCCCTCATTGTTCTGAAAGATAGAAAAAAAAAAAAAAAATGGCGCTTTAACTTTCACAAACAACCCCCTCCTTACCGCCCACTGCTATTTCCATTTTAACTCCTTACTTTCCTGTTTTTAATGCTTGAGAAGCGATACAGAAATATTGTTATGGACAGAGGCAATATGAAAGACTGAAAATGGCTGAATTATTCTGTTCTCTTCGCTGACTTATGTTATTACATGCTTG
The DNA here is from genome assembly GCA_029718625.1 of Synaphobranchus kaupii. Taxonomy (NCBI): domain Eukaryota; kingdom Metazoa; phylum Chordata; class Actinopteri; order Anguilliformes; family Synaphobranchidae; genus Synaphobranchus; species Synaphobranchus kaupii. The sequence goes on from CM056387.1 coordinate 24,740,300, forward strand.
CTACAATGTTCATTGTTAATATTTTCTTAAATTTGACCAGAAGCTCAAAACACAATTATCAAGATATGTACACATATTAGCAGCTTTTAAATACTTTAACACTAGCTAAGACCAAAATGATTACAATCAGCTAAATAGCACCCATGGAAGTAATTCACAATGTTTAGGTTACAGTATTATGTTCAAACTTTTAAACAGGTTTATAACCATTTTTGGGGTCCCAAATGTAGCCAGGTTTGGGGACACTTTCTGTACCTTCTGTGCTAATTGGGAGTCAGGACTTGCGAATTATCTGTTTGAATGAATGAATATGTGCAGTGTTGACACAGTAGACTGTGCCTTTAATTTTAATAAACCATTTCATAGGGCACGGTAAAATGTAATTATTTCATAAGCAGCATATTAAATAACATGTTTTAAGAATGGGGAATTATTCCACTGGTTAAAAATTGCTTAGATACGGCATTTCCCCCCCATTCACATCATCATTGATGAAAGTGCGATTTTAACAAATCGCTTTGTTAATGGAACAAAATTGGACAATAACAGATTTCGTTTTTTTTGCTTAAAAACTGATGCTCCGAAAGCTGCCGCGACACGTGACACACTCGCCAGTCGCAAGAAACACTCACCAGAGCCCTCTCCCTCTGAAGCAGCAACTTGAGCAGTCCCTAGGAGAGAAGAAACAATCAGCACTGCACAACCCGCAGCTAAAAGCCATTATGTCACAGGGAGCACTGATAGACTGTCTGAGTGAATTTAACAACCCAAAGGCCACACACTTCCCTGAGATGGCACGGTAGAGTAGGAAAAAACAGCGACAGTAAATTACATGTAGTGCCATCAGGCCGTACCGAATGCCGGCTGTGCATTTTTGTGTAACGTCGCGACGCGATGGAGCACGTTAGCCGGCAACGATGACGCAATGGAGTGCTGTGACTGTAAATGATGCGTTACGTCACGACACAGTAGAGTGCAGTGACTGCGAAACGTGCGCCATGTCGTGACACGGCGTCCACAGCAATTATAAATAATGTGGTTAGGTTGTGAAGCAGTGGAGGGGCAGTTCACCCAAAAATGGAAATTAAGATATGTTTCTATATAGATATCCACTGCAGCTCACCGTGATATCACCCTTATACAACGGACCTCAACAGGTCCAAAGTTCGTGGTGCTCAAAGAGGCAAAAATGTACATTCGGGAAAAAAAAATAAAAAATCAACACCAACGTCCCCTTTCCAAATATAACGGCACGGTTACGCGCAAACATCCACAGACCTTGTTGTGCACGGTTTTTCTGAAAACTACTGTCTACCAAAGTTCGCCAACTGTGTATATCCGCGCAAAGTCTCAACCAAAGCACGGCAGTATTCTAGCGCGCACTGTGTTGACATAAACCCAAGAATAAGGGCGTGCTTTGGATGGATAGCACTCTGGGTATATATAAACACATCTCAATTAAATTTTTGGGTGAACTGCCCCATTAAATGACAGTAAGTGATCTGCAACAGGGCTTACCGTATGGTGGTCCGCGTGCAAGTGGGACACAAAGACCGTGGACAGCTTTGTCAGGACCTCGTCCACCTTGTTGCCATAGTGACGACACAGCTGCCCGAAAGTGCCTTCTCCGCAGTCCAGCAGCATTGCCTGAGTGGGACTGTGAGAAAAGTGAGGTAAATTCTACAGAAAACCCACACACATTTACACGAAAAACCACACGCTGGCTAACCGGCCCAGGATCAATAGCCGCGTGGTTCCGGTTACGGTAATCTGACAAGGCCCGGGGTGTAGCCTATAAAAGCACTCATTGCGAGCCGCGACGTTGGCGGTTCAGTATCCGGCCACTTGACCTTTATCGCGTCTCTCCCTCCCTAGAAATATAACTTAAAAAAATAATAATAACAGTAAAAAATCTTGACAAGACGCAGAGGCTCATACCTGATGTTTAACAACGTGGCGCTGACGTTTCTGATCTTCATAGGGAGGGCGGAGCCAGTTCCCAGAAACACCACCTCTGGATACTTTTCCACTCTCCCTGCAGAACGAACACAGACACACACACACACACACACACACACAGACACACACGCACACACAGGCACACACAGACACACAGGCACAGACACACAGGCACAGACACACAGGCACAGACACACAGGCACACACAGACACACACAGACACACACAGGCACACACAGACAGACACACACAGGCACACACAGGCAGGCACACACAGGCAGGCACACACAGGCAGGCACACACAGACAGGCACACACAGACAGGCACACACAGACAGGCACACACAGGCAGGCACACACAGGCAGGCACACACAGACACAATGTATAATCGCTGGTAGCTTAATGCTGCTTTTATGTTACTTAGAAATAGATTTCTCGATGTGGTCTTTGTAATGGTCTTTGTAATGGTCACAAAGGCATGGTACAATAATAAAACTTCCTCTTCTTAACACTGTCACGTAATACTTGGATGTGGTTTAAAAAAAAAAAAAAGTGTGGATAGTATCTTTACTTTAGAATGGAAGACTTTAAAAAGATATTACATATGTTTTCGCACACTTTAATCTTTAAAATTACGACTTACCCATGATGTAGTTGATTGATGGAAACCATTTTCAGCTAATTCCATGCTGGAAGTACGGCGGCGGAGTGAACGTGGCCATTGCAACTTGTTGCTCTTCTTTGTTGTTGTAGTCGACCAGTGCCGGCACTACATTCGTAGATAACGTAAAGTATTGCTCCGCCACCGTACTTCAACGATAGTTTGACTTCAAAAACGATGGTATAAACACTCAAAATAACCCAGAGAGACTGTCGTCGTATTTTATTTGCTTTGGGTGCACTGTGGAGTGTTTAAGTGCGTTTGGTAGTGGATGCTACCGGTTACCTTAGAGTTGCACTAGCATTAGCAACGTGTGTATGTCCAAAAGAAGGGACAACATGGAATTAGCTGAAAATGGTCTCCATCAATCAACTACATTATGGGTAAGTCGTAATTGAGACATTATGTCCAAAATTCCGAACTATCCCTTTAAGCACTACTTTGGTGAACCATGAGGATATTGTGCACGCAAGGTACTAAGCTAATGACCATGAATGAACAAGAAAGCAAATGAATCCTGAAATGTACTGGTCCTGCAGCTTTTAAAACCGACAAACAAACCGTAATTTCCAATTTATAACACAATGAATTCACCAGGCCCCTCTCCCTCTGCTACCATCCATTACAGGCAAAGTGACTTACACAGCTTTTTTAATTTTATATATATATATATAATATCCATTTATACAGCTGGATATATACTGACGCAATGCAGATTAAGCACCTTGATCGAGGGTACAATGGCAGTGCCCTGGGAATCGTATCTGCAACCTTTATGTTACAAGGCCAGTTCCTGAACCATTATACTACACCGCCGCCTCCATTGAACGGTACTGACCCGACTTGACCTCGGTGTCCGCGATGTTCCGTTTGCACTCCTCCACCTCCTTGAGGAAGCCTGGGAGCTCTCCTGCTTCTCTCACAAAGTCAGACGCATCGCAGGAGAGGATAGCGTCTCTGTGGACAGACAACAGAGGTCAGAGGTCACATGTTACAGCTACTGATACCTCCTTCAATGAAGGCGAGAACGAACAAACGGAAAGGTGGTATTTATTCATCGACAAAGCCCTCCTTGGAAAATTACCACCTTATATCACGTCTTTGTTGGGCTGGTCTATTGGTCTACATCACACCTGCTCTAATGACTGGCTTTTGCTCCAGGTAAGACTGAACTTGGAAGGACTTGCTTTTAGTTTTAGTGCTCCAGATTCATGGAACAATTTACAACATCTCCTAAAACTCAATTCCCTTTTATACATTTTAGAAACATGATCTTAAACCTCCCCATATCTGTTTGCAACTGTTTTAACTGATTTCTGCTTTATTTATTTAATTCATTTATTTTATGGACCTATTTTGGCTTGTTTTATTCTGTTTTCATTTTCTCTCTATGGTGTAATCTCGGTATCATTGCAAACGAGGGCCGCCCTCAACGATCTTCTCAGAGAATTAAATAAAGGTTGAATGAACGAATAAATGTCCGAGTACCTTATTACCTGAAAAGGCTAATATAGACTATGCTTATTTGGGCATGTGAAGTATTTACACCATGTAGTCTTTAGGTATTAATGAAGAAATATTAGGTATTAATTAATGATTCATAAAATACAATTGCAGCCAAACGACTCGTCTCTAATACTGGAGAGACTATCAGGAGCTAAAGTGCATGTTGAAATGCGGCAGGAGATAATGGACTTCAATGCGACGTAATGGAGTAACTCTAACGGAAATTGATTTCCTGGTCTGTACGGGGACAGAAGACGAGTGCAACTACGGTATCATACCGTTAGCCTTCCTGTACGCTGCTCAATATTAAACCCTCTCATGTGCAATTCCTCAAGAAGATACTTGTTACCTTCTGCACTGGAAACGCAAATGAAGATGATGCGAAACACAACTGATTCATTATTAGGTAGCAAAGATCATAAAGCAAGTTTATAATTCTCGGTCTCTCACAGACATAAGGAAAGCAGGTCAGTTTGGCCTGACAGTGCGATACTGTAAGAATCACTGTCATTTTAAACAGTCACAAGACCTTCCAAGTCACTGTCATTTCGCTGCAAAGAGGCTGCACCCAATAAGCCCCAGCATCATGCTGAATTTTATTCCACAATCATACAAAACACTGAAGGCATTGGTGATGCATTTGAACACCGGAACAGAGATTTTGAAGAAGTCACTTAAAAGTAAGCAAATCTCAAACACTCAAGACCACATACAGTGAACACCATAATTTATTTGACAGTGACACATTTTTTGTTTGTTATTTTGGTTCTGTACTGTAGCACTTTGAGTCTGAAAGGAGACAATGACAATGAGGTTGAAATGCAGACGGTCAGCATTAATCTGAGGGTATTTTCAGCAAGTATTTTTCCATAGAGTTCAACAGGAAAATAAACAACCCTTCCAGTGATCCATCCATATCTACTACATATCTGGCAGCAGAGTGATAGTTTGAGGCTCGTTTGATACCTCAGACCCTTGATGACTTACAGCCATTTAGCCAACCATGTGTTCCATACCGTTCCAGTGTAATTTACAGCTAAATCTAGACCCACCCCCCAATTCCCATACAGATCAATTCAAATGCAGAGAGGATATAGTATTGCTTGTAGAAGTACCGGAAAATAAGAAATCAAAAGTCTTTTGATATTGTTGGGTCACAGACATCAGGAAGTCATGGCATGCAAAGGATATGTGACCAAATATTAAAAATGGTCACTTTATTCTACATTATGTTAAACTGTCCAATATTTTTTGATGCCTGAAATGGGGGGGGGGGGGGGGGGAGCTATGTACAAAAGGTTCTAAACATCGAACAAAAAGTTCAGAAATTTGTGTTTGGTAGATTATTTCTCTGTTGTAACAATGCTTCTTGGCAATACATTTTATACCGTTGGAAAGCCTCTTTATTTCCCTTTTAAATGGTGCCCCATTTGTAAGGAACATGCATTTGTGGGATGAGCAGCACAGCTGAGTATGTGGGTTGCGCTCATGTAAAATGTGCCAAATCTTCTCTGCCAATGCCAAACAGTTTATTCTGCGGTTGCTATTGACTCTTGTTTGGTGTTGTTTGGTGGATTGGATGATTGAAGTCTATCAGTAACAAGGAAGAAACAAGACATATTGGCAATTTTACAATTTATTCATTTAACAAACTCAGTAGCGTGTGGAAGAACCATACACAGCCACAACAGCCTGGCACCTCCTCCTCATGCTGGTCACCAGCCTGGTCACACACTGCTGTGGGATGGCATTCCACTCCTCAACCAGGATTTGTTGCAAGTCAGCCAACGTGGTTGTGTTGGTCACTCTAGCACGAACAGCACGCCCCAGCTGATCCCACAAGTGTTCAATTGGGTTGAGGTCAGGACTGTTGGCAGGCCATTCCATTCTCTCTACTCCCAAATTCTGGAGGTAGTCTCTGATAAACCCCGCTCTGTGGGGGCGAGCGTTGTCATCTTGGAGGATGGAGTTCGGTCCCAGACTGTGGAGATATGGGATTACCACTGGTTGCAGAATCTCATCTCGATATCTCTCTGCATTGAGATTGCCTCCAATGATGACAAGCCTCGTTTTTCCAGTGATGGAGATGCCGCCCCGCACCATCACACTGCCTCCACCAAAAGGTGTTACTCTATCGGTGCAGCAATCAGCATAGCGTTCTCCCCGTCTTCTCCACACTTTGACCCTATGATCCAACTTCTGTAGGCAGAATCTGGACTCATCGCTGAACATAACGTTCCTCCACATGTTCAGGTTCCAGTGCAGGTGTTGCCGCCACCAGCGCAAATGGGCCTGACGGTGAAGGCAGTCATGGCAGGCCTCCTGGCAGCCCATGAGAGAGATTGGAGAAGATTGGCTGCGTGCAGTCTGTTCCGGATTGTCTGGCCCGAAAGCCGTGTGCCATATCGTCCTGCAAACCTTGACTGCAAATCTGTAGAAGACAACCTACGGTTCCCTAAGTGCTGAAAGGGTGAGGAACCGTCTTCTTGGGACGCCCACTTCACGGTCTGTCTCTGACATCCCCCGTTTCATGGAACTTGGACTTCAGTTTGGAGATGGTACTAGGGCTCACTCCAAATGATGCCGCAACTTGCTTTTGTGGAACACCAGCTTGAAGTTGCCCTATCGCACGGGCCTTATCGAGATCAGACAAACGTGGCATGCCGATTCTTGGAGCAGACACCAATTGACCACTGTAGCAGGGCCCATGCTCACAGGTGCTGCCAATCAGGTGCCAATCAGGCACCTGATTGTCAGCACTTGGGGGTACCGGAAGTTCAAAACAAGAGTGAATAGCAACAACAGAATAAGCTGTTTGGCATTGGCAGAGAAGATTTGGCAAATTTTTCATGAGCGCAACCCACATACTCAGCTGTGCTGCTCATCCCACAAATGGATGTTGCTTTTAAAAAGGGAAAAAAAAGGGATTATTTATTTTAATTTTAAATTATTTCCCATTTAAAAGGGAAATAAACAGGCTTTCCAACGGTATAAAATTTATTGCCAAGAAGCATTGTTACAACAGAGAAATAATCTACCAAACACAAATTTTCGAACTTTTTGTTCGATGTTTATAATTTCTAAACGGTTCATCTGATATGGATGAGAATACCCTCAAATTCAAGCTGACAGTCTGCACTTCAACCTCATTGTATTCTTTCAAACTCAAAGTGCTAGAGTACAGAACCATAAGAACAAAAAATGTGTCGCTGTCCAAGAATTATGGTGCTCACTGTATATGACAGATTAGATGCATACATAGAATGGCTCTGTGGCACTGGCATTATGATGCATTAGTTGTCCGGGAAACCACTTGGTGGTGAATGAGAGCATACTCAGGGACACGACTTACCTTTGCCACTCTAACTTGGGTCTGAGCTGAAATTTGAGGAGACATTCAGCTCTTACGTTGGGTACATGCAGGGCAGCCTGTTTTTCCTTCAGGAGAGAGAGAGAGAGAGAGAGAGAGAGAGCTCTTATAATCTGCTTGATTTTATCTGGCTTTGCAGATGCAAGAGAACAATTCACAGTCATACCACGCAGACTGATGAGGAAATCACACCCCACTGCTTTACTTTTAGCCATCTGTGAGCTCATTCTCTGTAGTTAATTAAGTTGATAGATTTATGTATTTGGCAGATGCTCTGTGCTAAAGGGACTCGGTAAAGTAATCTGGAAAAATGCATTAAATGCACATCACAGAAACAACACAAACATGCAGTAGGTCTGGAATTAATAAGTAATGCAGTGAAGGAGCATCAAAGCTGAAAAACAGAACTTAATGTCATTGTATGTATGTATTATTATTATCATATATTCTTATCATATTTTAATGCTATACTTGATTTATTTTCCCACGTTGACAATTCACATATTTGAGCAATATTTACACTCGTTAACAAAGAAACAAAAATTATACACACAACTTTTTTTTTTCAAATCAATACAAGTAATATCAAATGTACACACACACACACACACACACACACACACACACTTTATATTGGCACAGTCCAACTAAATACTCAGCAAAAGCTGAAAGCTGACCTGAACTGACACACAATGGACAGGAGCAGCATCAACCCTTTTTTTCAGACTGACAGGTTTTCAGACTGTAAAAGCTGCAAGCCGGACTATATGACCGACTTAAAAAAAGTGTTTCCAATTTCCAAGTGTGAGGGCACAAGATAAGCAAATAATATACCCTTGATACATGATAATCCTGCTCTACCCGTATTTACCTTTGTAGCATAGCTCTTCAATACTGGGAAGATCTCCGGATGGATCAGATTGAGTTGAGTCTGGAGCTTGTGGCTCCTGAAGTTGTGAACGGTGCAGACCTGCTCGTTTAGAATCAAGTGCTCGGTGTTGGGCGGGAACCTGCGAAACACATCGAAACAAATCAGCCAAAGGTGGGAGGTCAGAGGTCACAGAGCCTTGTATAGAATGGGGGATCATTGACGGACACGAGCATACCTTTCCATCCAGCTTTTGTAGTCGTCCGATTCCAGCACCGACTCTGGTGTCATGTGAACCACTAAAGCGGCAGAGTCTTCCGAGCCACCTGTCTGATACCTGCAGATGAGCGAAAACACCCACAATGCCCACGGCAAGTTTACCGCTTATTTAATTCCCCAGGTTTTAACAGTGGCAAATATACGGTACTTGTCTGTATGTGCTACCATTGACAGGATACATTTTTAAAAGAACTATTACTATTCAACATTTTTTCCATGTAAAAGACTACCGTTTTACATCCCTTTAGGGGAAACTGAAGCAAGAAAAGCGTTCAGACATTTATTAAATATAAACATACTAATATAGCTTCCCTGCTGGGAGATGGTGATTTGCCCACTTGACCAGAAGGCTGTGCCTTGATGTTATATTTTGGTTATTCCAGAAATCTAGTATTCAGTGAAGGGTACAGACTAACTATTGTTCAGTCCCCTACTGAGAGCTAATTGGTGCAGGAGGTAACCTGCTGAACACGGATTGGTGGACAGCATTACCTTCTGAGGACCTCATTGGTGCAGAGCGGCTGGACGAACTCCTCAGAAGGACACTCCAGGACGATGAAGACAGGCCCAGGATCAGGGGGAGTGCACACCTCCTCAGGTCGGATCTGAAAGGTCCCCCACAAAATTACACCAACTTCAACCAGAAGAGCCCTGAGCTTCAGCCACTTGTCCAATGCATTCGTCCAGTTCTCTAAAGAATGTACAGCAGGGTATGAAATATAACTTTTTCCCCACCCACTGGCTAGAGTGGCTTGTGGATTATAAAAATCACCAGCCATTTTCAACATTTTACCAGCCACATTACCTTTACAATATAACACAACCTGGTTGGTTACCTGCCAAAGTGGCTGCTAGAGTAATAATCTTACCAGCCACAATCAAAATTTTACCAGCATTTGGCTTGTGGCTGGTGTTCATTTCACACCCAGTCCACAACCGGACCCACCAGCCTCTAGGTTTTCACTCCAACCCCAACAAAACGTACCTCGTTCAACAGCTAGAGATCTACCGTCCTGTAGGCTTTCACTCCAACCCTAACAAAGCACACCTCATTCAACAGCTAGAGATCTCGTTGAGCTGCTTATCAGTAATAATAATAAGCTTTATTTGTATAGCACCTTTCATACATAAAATACAGCCCAAAGTGCTCCACAACAATAAAAACAAAATACAGAACAAAAGCAATAAAAGAAAAATAAGACATAAAAGACAATAGAACATTTAAAAGACAATATAAAAGACAATAAGATAAAAACAATAAAAACAGATAAAAGGCTACAGTGCATGAATATAGCCCCGGTTTCTGTACTCTGGCGTCTCTCTGTACTCTGGCGTCTCTCTGTACTCTGGCGTCTCTCTGTACTCTGGCGTCTCTCTGTACTCTGGCGTCTCTCTGTACTCTGGCGTCTCTCTGTACTCTGGCGTCTCTCTGTACTCTGGCGTCTCTCTGTACTCTGGCGTCTCTCTGTACTCTGGCGTCTCTCTGTACTCTGGCGTCTCTCTGTACTCTGGCGTCTCTCTGTACTCTGGCGTCTCTCTGTACTCTGGCGTCTCTCTGTACTCTGGCGTCTCTCTGTACTCTGGCGTCTCTCTGTACTCTGGCGTCTCTCTGTACTCTGGCGTCTCTCTGTACTCTGGCGTCTCTCTGTACTCTGGCGTCTCTCTGTACTCTGGCGTCTCTCTGTACTCTGGCGTCTCTCTGTACTCTGGCGTCTCTCTGTACTCTGGCGTCTCTCTGTACTCTGGCGTCTCTCTGTACTCTGGCGTCTCTCTGTACTCTGGCGTCTCTCTGTACTCTGGCGTCTCTCTGTACTCTGGCGTCTCTCTGTACTCTGGCGTCTCTCTGTACTCTGGCGTCTCTCTGTACTCTGGCGTCTCTCTGTACTCTGGCGTCTCTCTGTACTCTGGCGTCTCTCTGTACTCTGGCGTCTCTCTGTACTCTGGCGTCTCTCTGTACTCTGGCGTCTCTCTGTACTCTGGCGTCTCTCTGTACTCTGGCGTCTCTCTGTACTCTGGCGTCTCTCTGTACTCTGGCGTCTCTCTGTACTCTGGCGTCTCTCTGTACTCTGGCGTCTCTCTGTACTCTGGCGTCTCTCTGTACTCTGGCGTCTCTCTGTACTCTGGCGTCTCTCTGTACTCTGGCGTCTCTCTGTACTCTGGCGTCTCTCTGTACTCTGGCGTCTCTCTGTACTCTGGCGTCTCTCTGTACTCTGGCGTCTCTCTGTACTCTGGCGTCTCTCTGTACTCTGGCGTCTCTCTGTACTCTGGCGTCTCTCTGTACTCTGGCGTCTCTCTGTACTCTGGCGTCTCTCTGTACTCTGGCGTCTCTCTGTACTCTGGCGTCTCTCTGTACTCTGGCGTCTCTCTGTACTCTGGCGTCTCTCTGTACTCTGGCGTCTCTCTGTACTCTGGCGTCTCTCTGTACTCTGGCGTCTCTCTGTACTCTGGCGTCTCTCTGTACTCTGGCGTCTCTCTGTACTCTGGCGTCTCTCTGTACTCTGGCGTCTCTCTGTACTCTGGCGTCTCTCTGTACTCTGGCGTCTCTCTGTACTCTGGCGTCTCTCTGTACTCTGGCGTCTCTCTGTACTCTGGCGTCTCTCTGTACTCTGGCGTCTCTCTGTACTCTGGCGTCTCTCTGTACTCTGGCGTCTCTCTGTACTCTGGCGTCTCTCTGTACTCTGGCGTCTCTCTGTACTCTGGCGTCTCTCTGTACTCTGGCGTCTCTCTGTACTCTGGCGTCTCTCTGTACTCTGGCGTCTCTCTGTACTCTGGCGTCTCTCTGTACTCTGGCGTCTCTCTGTACTCTGGCGTCTCTCTGTACTCTGGCGTCTCTCTGTACTCTGGCGTCTCTCTGTACTCTGGCGTCTCTCTGTACTCTGGCGTCTCTCTGTACTCTGGCGTCTCTCTGTACTCTGGCGTCTCTCTGTACTCTGGCGTCTCTCTGTACTCTGGCGTCTCTCTGTACTCTGGCGTCTCTCTGTACTCTGGCGTCTCTCTGTACTCTGGCGTCTCTCTGTACTCTGGCGTCTCTCTGTACTCTGGCGTCTCTCTGTACTCTGGCGTCTCTCTGTACTCTGGCGTCTCTCTGTACTCTGGCGTCTCTCTGTACTCTGGCGTCTCTCTGTACTCTGGCGTCTCTCTGTACTCTGGCGTCTCTCTGTACTCTGGCGTCTCTCTGTACTCTGGCGTCTCTCTGTACTCTGGCGTCTCTCTGTACTCTGGCGTCTCTCTGTACTCTGGCGTCTCTCTGTACTCTGGCGTCTCTCTGTACTCTGGCGTCTCTCTGTACTCTGGCGTCTCTCTGTACTCTGGCGTCTCTCTGTACTCTGGCGTCTCTCTGTACTCTGGCGTCTCTCTGTACTCTGGCGTCTCTCTGTACTCTGGCGTCTCTCTGTACTCTGGCGTCTCTCTGTACTCTGGCGTCTCTCTGTACTCTGGCGTCTCTCTGTACTCTGGCGTCTCTCTGTACTCTGGCGTCTCTCTGTACTCTGGCGTCTCTCTGTACTCTGGCGTCTCTCTGTACTCTGGCGTCTCTCTGTACTCTGGCGTCTCTCTGTACTCTGGCGTCTCTCTGTACTCTGGCGTCTCTCTGTACTCTGGCGTCTCTCTGTACTCTGGCGTCTCTCTGTACTCTGGCGTCTCTCTGTACTCTGGCGTCTCTCTGTACTCTGGCGTCTCTCTGTACTCTGGCGTCTCTCTGTACTCTGGCGTCTCTCTGTACTCTGGCGTCTCTCTGTACTCTGGCGTCTCTCTGTACTCTGGCGTCTCTCTGTACTCTGGCGTCTCTCTGTACTCTGGCGTCTCTCTGTACTCTGGCGTCTCTCTGTACTCTGGCGTCTCTCTGTACTCTGGCGTCTCTCTGTACTCTGGCGTCTCTCTGTACTCTGGCGTCTCTCTGTACTCTGGCGTCTCTCTGTACTCTGGCGTCTCTCTGTACTCTGGCGTCTCTCTGTACTCTGGCGTCTCTCTGTACTCTGGCGTCTCTCTGTACTCTGGCGTCTCTCTGTACTCTGGCGTCTCTCTGTACTCTGGCGTCTCTCTGTACTCTGGCGTCTCTCTGTACTCTGGCGTCTCTCTGTACTCTGGCGTCTCTCTGTACTCTGGCGTCTCTCTGTACTCTGGCGTCTCTCTGTACTCTGGCGTCTCTCTGTACTCTGGCGTCTCTCTGTACTCTGGCGTCTCTCTGTACTCTGGCGTCTCTCTGTACTCTGGCGTCTCTCTGTACTCTGGCGTCTCTCTGTACTCTGGCGTCTCTCTGTACTCTGGCGTCTCTCTGTACTCTGGCGTCTCTCTGTACTCTGGCGTCTCTCTGTACTCTGGCGTCTCTCTGTACTCTGGCGTCTCTCTGTACTCTGGCGTCTCTCTGTACTCTGGCGTCTCTCTGTACTCTGGCGTCTCTCTGTACTCTGGCGTCTCTCTGTACTCTGGCGTCTCTCTGTACTCTGGCGTCTCTCTGTACTCTGGCGTCTCTCTGTACTCTGGCGTCTCTCTGTACTCTGGCGTCTCTCTGTACTCTGGCGTCTCTCTGTACTCTGGCGTCTCTCTGTACTCTGGCGTCTCTCTGTACTCTGGCGTCTCTCTGTACTCTGGCGTCTCTCTGTACTCTGGCGTCTCTCTGTACTCTGGCGTCTCTCTGTACTCTGGCGTCTCTCTGTACTCTGGCGTCTCTCTGTACTCTGGCGTCTCTCTGTACTCTGGCGTCTCTCTGTACTCTGGCGTCTCTCTGTACTCTGGCGTGTCTCTGTACTCTGGCGTCTCTCTGTACTCTGGCGTCTCTCTGTACTCTGGCGTCTCTCTGTACTCTGGCGTCTCTCTGTACTCTGGCGTCTCTCTGTACTCTGGCGTCTCTCTGTACTCTGGCGTCTCTCTGTACTCTGGTGTGTCTCTGTACTCTGGTGTCTCTGTACTCTGGTGTCTCTCTGTACTCTGGTGTCTCTATGTACTCTGGTGTCTCTCTGTGGTGTCTCTGAACACCAGACACCGTACACCGGTGTCTCTGTAGAAACAGGTGTGCCAAATTAGGGTTGAAATGAAAACCTACATGACGGTAGACCTCCAGGAACAGGGTCGGGGCGCACTGATGTACAGTATACTGAAATCAGTTGCATCAAGTATGTCCAAACTGAATCATTTTTAGCCATGGGTTTCTGAGCACACAACCACTTGTGACTCTATTGTACACAAACTGGCAGAGCACACATCGAACTGATCCATGGAAAAAGTATCTAGATCTGCATCTGTAGTCACAGCTACAGCAAATGTAGAAGTGAACACAAGTTGCACTATGGGCTCCCACGAGACCAGAAAACAGTCACAGGGGGACCTTTAAAAAGCCATGCGGTCATCGCCTACGCAGTCATCTTCCCACCTCTTTCCCTTCGAAGGTGACAGTCTTCCCGGCCTTCAGGTTGGAGATGATGGGTCCGATAGCAGGAGTTCCCCTGCAGGGAACAAACACATCCAACGGGGAAACGGTATTAGTTTTGGGAAAAAATAATAAAGGGTAAATGCATAAACAAAGTAATAAATAAATATTTTTAACATACTGAAGTGTTTGGATGTAATACAAATACTTTTGTCCTTTTTTAAATAAAAATAAATATATATATTTTTTAATCGTATAGAATAGGTTAGAGTAGCATATTTTAAGGATAGTGCTTTTTAAAAACAAAAACAAAAAAAACTGAGATTTGAGATTTTTTTTTTGAGATTTGTTAAATTGATAGAATAATTTAGTATACACACGTAGGGTAGAGTAAAGTAGGGTAGTTAAGCTAGGTTAAAATAGGGGGCAAATACTGATGAAAGACCGTCTTGAACATATAAATCTTTTGTGAGAGGTCTTGTGCTGATTATCTGACTCCTGAGTCACAAAAAAAAAAAAAAAAAAACTACTTAAAAACAAATGATCTAAATCTGTCCAGGGGCTTGTGGTATAAAAAATGAGGCAAACCGCCCCCACCCTTACACTGGCAGTCCGAGCTCTTTGGCTTTCATCACCAGGAAATTCCCCTTTTTCGGATGAAGCTACAAAAGATAGTAGAAAAGTTTTTAATTAACAAAGAAAATTTGTCCGTTATTTTTAAATCTTCACAGGTTTGATGGCTCGTTCATAAGAGACCGTGTTACTGACCTTACAGACAAAGGCAACCACCAGCGAGGGATCTCTGCTTGGTCTCTGTATCCCACCTAGAGGGCAAACACCAGAACAATCACAGCACTGAACCGGTAGGGCTTAACTGTACACCACCGGTCCCCAACCCTGTTCCTGGAGATCTACCATCCTGTAGGCTTTCACTCCAACCCTAACAAAGCACACCTCATTCAACAGCTAGAGATCTACCATCCTGTAGGCTTTCACTCCCACCCTAACAAAGCACACCTCATTCAACAGCTAGAGATCTACCATCCTGTAGGCTTTCACTCCCACCCTAACAAAGCACACCTCATTCAACAGCTAGAGATCGACCATCCTGTAGGCTTTCACTCCAACCCTAACAAAGCGCACCTCATTCAACAGCTAGAGATCTCGTTGAGCTGCTAATTAGTGGAATCAGGTGTGCAAAATTAGAGTTGAAATGAAAACCTGCAGGATGGTAGATCTCCAGGAACAGGGTTGGGGACCACTGGTGTACAGGGTCATGTCAGGGCCCTTCAAGATGGTGGCTAGTATTAAAATTCTGCTGGAGCCATACCACATTAATAAACCGCCTTCAGTATCTCTGAACTGATTACTATACAACTGCTACGCAGAGGTCTGCACGGTGCATTATTTTACATCTTTCTTTATCAAAGCTACTGCGGTGCCCCACAAAGAATTTCTACCTGAAACCGCCGTAACCACGACAACAGATGGACACCTCACCTGGGCTCCCCGCTCTCTCCTTCCTGCTGTCAGGTGACGCGCCGGGCCCATCCGTCAGCCCCGTGAGCTCCCTCTGGGGGGAGTGGCTGGGACTGCGGCTGGGACTGTGGCTGGGACTGCGGCTGGGACTGCGGCTGGGACTGCGGCTGGGACTGCGGCTGGGACTGCGGCTGGGACTGCAGCTGGGACTGCCTTGCCCTGAGCTGTGGGAATGCCTCTGGCCGTTTTCTTTCAGCTTGGCTGACGGGGGAAGAAACGCATGTGGTGAACCTACCTTCCCTGCACACGGTGTGTGGCCAGTAAGCTCCAATCAGGCTAATGAAGTGCCTAACTGACCTGGCAATGCACGTTTTCAGAGAACAATATTAGCAGTCTAACATCATTCTACATTATTATTACTATTATTATTATGCCACAAATATGTATGAAGAAACACTCCATATGCTTTTACATTTGATATAGGTATACAGTTGGTATAAAGATATACTGAACGCATCACAGTAAAACCTCTATTACTGATCAAGTGCACAGCTTTAGCATTTTGGTTTAGTTTGGTTTGGTGCAGTGCGGGGGGGTGTAAAATAAGAGCAACTGATTTGCATACTCACCGATAATGGGCACTTGACTGACAGTCATAGTGTTATCAGAATGCGGAGGGTCAGTGTATGGACTGACCGCTGTGAACACAAAACAAGACCTCAAACAAAATGTGACAATTTAGTCTTTTACTGAATTAGCTGATATTTTAAAACCCAACAGTGCCCAAAAAATACAAACATGTTTAAACCATCATACAAATTCAAGACAGACACCTGGAAGAATCTCCAGAAAATCTATAAATATGCACAAGAGCAAAATGCAAATCATCTTCCTTCTATAATTAATTAATAATATTTTTTTTGAGAGGCACTACCTAGCTTGATTTCTTCCAATGGTCCAGAGAAAGCACGGATCGCATTCACAAACTTATCCTTGACGGGAAGAGCAAAGAAACATTTTTAAAAAGACCGTCCTTTCAGAAAAACAGTTTAGTTTATTAAACTCTGCACAGCTAGAAGCAGCAATCTGACCCCACACATCTTTGGATTCATAACAAGCAGTACAGGTTCCAGAGACAGTGAACATGTGATCATGTGCACCAGAAGCAAAAGTCATCAATATGTAGGTTGCCGAGAAAGAGGCTCTGCTTGGTGTTTTTTTTGTTTTTTTAAGTACAGTGTCGTTTCCCGGCAACAGTGTGCCACATCAAATAACTTGGAATAACCGGACAACAGTTAAAAATTAACATATAGGCCTAACTGTTTAAAAATATTATGAGGCTGAGTTCCCTCAGCTGTGAAGTAAATGGCGTAAGCCCAGCATTTGTACCCGAAACAGCCTCTCACCAATTGTGGCGGGCCAGAGAGAATGCATTCGGGAACTCCCGTGTCTTTAAGTGTTAGTATCATACCTGCAGAAGAAAACAGAGCAATCAGCATATTCATCACGTGTGAGAACGTCGGTAGTATAGTCCAGTTTGTCGCTTCTTATGTGACGCTAGTTATGGAATTATACCTTACTTTAAACATTTCATTCACTATTGAGGTCATTGCTGCCAGTAAGAAAAACATAAATAAACTGATTGCCAATGGCTTGAAACAACTGTAGGGATCACAGAAATTAATTCTCATAAAATAATCTGTGCACTTATTCTGTGCATTTCCCTCACCGGGATCTGTTAGTATGTACAGGGAATAAATTGAGTCGATGCACATAAAATGAATAATCAGCAAATCTACACAGGTCTTATGCAACAATTCCTTATATTAACCGTGCCAATGGCACAGAGTACAAATGCAAATTAAACAGCTCAAGCCCAATCCGATACTATTCAAGTGTAGCACAAAGCAGTTTTTGACTTATAATTTTTAAAAGTAATGGATGTATTCCTTTTACACCCGCTAGGCACTACAAGACAAGCGGTATGTTGGCTAAATGTTGTCTCAGCCCAAGCTGATCATGCGGTGCTCTTACCAGACAAGCCACCAACATTCTCCCAGCTCATTCTAGTGAGGAAGATATTGTCCAGACGAGCTGCCTTTAGCCTGAACACACAAATATCAGGTGGATGTTAGCACAACAAAATCATGCAATCCAATTTATGGCCCACTAACTGCGTTGTACTGTATTAACTTACTTGTGTTCTTGCATCAGACGCTGTGTTCCTTCGCCGCAGTTGAACAGATATCTGTGAATCGATGTTTTTGCACTTATCAGCAGCTAGAAGAATCTATAGCAATTTCAGAGGTTTCACTGTATTGAGCTTAGAAAACGGCGAAAGTACTTAGCTACGACTTACCGATTGTATTCGGAGAACACATAGAGAGATGATCCGTTTCCACGGCTACCTGCTCCAATTACTTGTACGTAGACAGTCGCCGGCCCATGCAATTCCACATTTTTCCTTTGCTCTCTGGATTTAATATGCCGTAGGCTCTCTTTAGGGGGTTTAGATCTTTTCATATTCGGGTTCTGATTGCCACTGGCATTAGATGCCATATTTCGCAGAAGTTGGAAAGCTGTCTGTGGAGGACTGCTCTTAATCCATACGTTCAAAGCGCATCGGGAATTACCAACGACTGAATGTCTCAATAACCATGCAATCGATTTTAAGTTGAAAGTAGCTCTTTTCGTAATAAACATTCAGGCAATAAAGTGTAGTGCTAGTCGCCTGGTAACGAGCTAAACATCACAATGCATAGCTGGTTAACATCTTTCATCTAATATCATAAATACTTAGAATTTATCGCTGGCTAGTTTGCTGACTACTTCAAAAGGTAACAACGTGACATTTCAGTGCATTTTTTTTTTGTTCCGGCGCTGGGAGATGACGTATACCTATACACTGCGCAAGTTACCCTTGCAGACAGATGGGGGCGTGTCCATATACACGCTGAGTCTATGAGGCAAAGCAGTTAAGGTCACACTTCATTTTTAAAAACAATCTAGTAAAATAATTTCAAATAAGAAAAGAAGACTTAAATGTTTAACACTCCGAAGTTTTAGCTTTGAATTTAAGTTGTAGGTCAGCACAGAATAAATCTATTTCTAAGAAAACAAAGTCATCACTTCATATCATAATAGAGGAATATATTTGTTTAAAGACAATTGTGTTTTGCCGGGATGCACAAGGGTGTTCAAACAAGAACATAAGTACACAACTATGCATAGATACTATATCTCTGAGCATTTATGCTAAATGTGATAACGTGCAGGGCGATTAAAAGTAGCTAAACCAACGTGATGGTACCATGCCAGCGTTCACCATCTAAGCTTTTAACTTCTATGCAAATACAATGTAATGCATGGATACTCAAATCTGGCCCTCAAATCTAAATCCGGCCCCTCCTTTTCTTTTCTCCCAGGTAATAAACTGAACAATTGGTGCTACTGATTAACCAGACAGTCTTCACACCTGACTCCCAGGTAAAGGGAGGGTGGAAAACCAGCAGTTTTTGGCCCTCAAGGACCGTGATTTGAGTAACAGGGATGTAATGTGTAATTATTGTCTATAAATATTGTTAAGGCCTGGGGCCTGTATCACAAAGCAGGATTACTGAGTTAGTGGGATAACTGCACTGAGTAAAACCTGGAACCCTCCCAAATCTGGAACATGGACTGAACTAAAAACAGTTGTTCCGGGTTTTACTCAGGGCAGTTATTCAGCTCATTCGGTAACCCTGCTTCAGACAGGCCCCCTGGGGGGTATACTACATGACTTTTATACTTTTTATACTAATTTCACGTGATCAGAAATGTAGACACTTAGAGAGATAAGTAGTGTTCATCTTGTACTCCTTGGGCTTGCCATCGTAGACAAAAAAAAAAAACCTTTTTTCTTTTATTTTTCATGACTATGACTCTTGGGCCCGGTTGTCAATGTCTATGAAGGGCAAGCACCTCTGAACCCCCGAGCAGATGAATGTCAGGGAAACGTCAGTAATAATACGACTGGTGTCAAAGGCCAGACTTAGTCAAGGCTGTCGGTTTTTGGAGTTTTCCTTTTCCTTCTTTTTTAATCGAAGGTTGGCCACAACAAGTTTCCCTTACGAAGAACGACAAGGCCACAGCACCATCACATTCTAATTTTATTTCATCCGGCCTGCAGGCACAGACTATAATCATTACTACATGAACACTTAGATTCCATCGATGTCTTAAATATATGAAGTCAAACCAGTAGATAGGAAAAAAAAAAAAAAAAAGCCAGGAGCTGTTTAAAGCCAGATGTTAGATTAAGTATGCTCCTATTCACTGACACATAAGGCAATATCCCTGCACAATTCCCCCCCCCCATCTTTTATATTTCTTATACATTTTCTATAGTACAGGATACAACCCAGTTTCACAATGTACAGTTTTATTTTCACAGTTGTGCGAACATTATACATTTCTTTAAATCCTTAAAGATACACCAACGTAGTAAAATCCTCACCCTTAATATTTTATCTAATATTAATATGCTAATAAAATGGACATTTTTTTTACACTCTTTTCTCCATAATTCTTTTTCAATATTGTCTGTTAAGAGACAATTTCCATTATTTTAATCGTCTTTCATGTCCCAACAGGAAAAAAAAAGTGCAAGCTTTAAGTGTTCATAATGTGTAGACTATTTCAAGCCAGGATAATGGTGACACGTTTTTGAACATACGTTGACAGTGATAAAAGATTTTTTATTATACAGCATAATTCACAATTCTTAATATTTGTTCTTTATCTTCCCTCCTTCAAAAAGCATTTTTTGAAAACTGGTTGACAGTTACAGTCAGAACACTCATTTGAGTACCAAATAAAAAATAAAAAAACTAAAGAGCTGTTGATAGTAATACGGTCATAGTTTTCTAATGTTATAACGGTTCAAACAAGAAATAACCTTGTGGACTCGCGATTCCTGGTCACGGCAACCTGCTGTGTATATTGAATCTCTGATTCAACAGGAATTTTCAGTTTTTGGGACACTTCACATTGGTGCATTGTGGGAAACTGACCCTTTACTTTATTCTGTTTTGATGGTGAGAACTTCACAAAAGTGATACTTCCAAGTTACAAATTTAGTACTTCTCAATAGGAAGTCCACATCGATCAAGTGATAACCAGATGCATAAAAACGTGGGAAAACGCAAAGCCAGGGTACATGGCAGGTCACCCAGAACTTCAAGCCACAGGCCAACAACCAACGGCGTCGCTTTTGAACGGAAAGTTCTCACCCGGCCATCTTGAATTACCATCCTTATTCAAACAAGTGTTTTTTTTGTTTTTTTCGTCGAGCTTTTATGCAGTACACAGCAAAGTGTAGCTTTACACTATGGATGGTCACATTTTCAGCACTAAGCCTCTCTTTGGGCACAGGGAGAGCACGGTTACGGCTGATGACAGGGAAGAGGTCTCAAAGGATAAACATTCCGCTGTTGCCAAAAGTGGAGCAAACCATTAAAAACTGGACTGAACCATTAACTGGACTGAGGGAGATGAATACCGAAGATTTACTGCCACAGATACACTTTGCAGCACCTAGAACAAATGTTTCTTTCCACATGTGGTGAAAAGGTGATATATAAAATATTTTTTCCTCAACCTTTTCTTTTCTTCAATAAGGAAAGCCATACACCGCATGATTTCTGAAGGGACAACATGTCTGCACATATTTACAAAGTGAGAAGGTCACTGTGCCTGCAAATACAAGTCTGTGGGTGCGTGCATGTGTGTACGCAGGTTTACGCTACCGCGTTTTCTACCGTGTATTGGCCATATGTAAACGGCGAAAGCTCTCGTACATGTGAACACGTGTCTAAATCAACGTCTCGTGAAACAGATTTCGTTCCCTCTCTCTTTATTGTCTTTACTATCAGAAGATCCATTGCACAGCAAGGCACACAAATAACCCCGATTAGCCTTGTGCATGCTGGGTAAAATTCAATCCTGTCCACAAACTAATTTTCCTTTGTGCTGACACACACACACACACACACACACACACACACACACACACACACACACACACACACACACACACACACACACACACACACACACACACACACACACACACACACACACACTGCTCAACAGTCATACAGAGATGGATCTATTCACAAAATACGTTTTCTAATATCATATGCTGATTGACACGTCTCCAAAAACAAAAAAAACAAAAAGGAAAAATAAATCATACTCCACAAGTGATTTAATACTATAAATATATTTCCAGATTTTCATCACTACACTGTTTCCACGTAAGAGATGAATGAGGTCATCAACATGAGCCAAGACCACGGCATGATCAGTTTACTAGTGTGCGACTGTTACGTATGTGCGCGAGAGAGAGAGACAGAGAGAGAGAGAGTACTTGTGTAGATGCCAATATACAGACATGATTGAAATGAACAGCGATCTTATTGCACAAGGTGGCTGGCAGACGGGGTAAGGGGATATTTTCTTCTCTTAAAGCCAAACAAATCCCACCGTTGAAACAGCCTTCCTGAATACCGTTGGTTTTTACCATTACACACACATTATGCAATTATTCGTATTTACCATCATTTGTGATCAACTACAAAAGTCAGAGTTCATATATTGGTCTGCTAAGCAGGTCTGTCCTTTGGTGGAATATGAGCCAACAACGGAAAGGAATGGCTAGCAAACTACACAAAGCGTAGTGAGACAACTTAGACTATACAGTTTTTATTCCATTTAATTTAAAAAAAAAGATTTAAAAAATTAAATTAAATTAAAAAATATCTAGACAAATGTTTCAGTTTATGCGGCCTTGCCAACTAATTAATCTCCTTTTACCACTCGATTGGACAGCCCAATGTTTTCTGTTGGCTTGCCACATAGCTAGCAAACCAATGTTCACTCAGCTAGCCATTTGCTAGAACTAGAAACACAGCATAGCTAGCTATGTGGCATAGCCAAGACGAACAGTAACCAAGGCGGCATGGATAACTAGACTCGTAACTCCTATTGCCCATGAAATAGGGTTTCATCTGTGATCAG
The DNA here is from genome assembly GCA_029718625.1 of Synaphobranchus kaupii. NCBI lineage: Eukaryota > Metazoa > Chordata > Actinopteri > Anguilliformes > Synaphobranchidae > Synaphobranchus > Synaphobranchus kaupii. The sequence continues at coordinate 24,762,846 of CM056387.1, forward strand.
TATTTTATTGACAATCACTTACACGCAATTACTGATTCAACATCCATTTTGAATATCACTTCTAACAGTGGAAACCGTTTTAAAACGGCGTGTACAGACGAAGGCCATTGCACCAGTGGGTTTTTATTTGACTTTAAATGCTGTGGCATTTGACGAAGCAGATATTTATACCGTAAGATTAAGTTTTTTTTGCGTCTTTTTTTTTCTTTTTTCTTCTTCTTCTTTCTTTCTTTCCCCGGCCCTTCCTCCTCCGTGCCTCCAGTGGAGGAGGATCAGTCCACATACATGGGCGAGCTGGGCGAGGTGGGCATCTGATCCAGGATCCGGCAGACATAGCTGGCCACGTCCACCGAGCGCTCCTCATACATCAGAATGAACGCGTGTTTCTGCGAAAAACACAAACTTTTGTTCACTCCTCGCGCTCTTTGCTCGCTCAATGAAAAAGCGAATGTAGCGGGAAAAACGGTTACATTTAAAAAAATAAAATAAAATTTTTTAAAAGTGTCAGGGATATGGACAAATACTTACCAAAAGCTCTTTGTACTTTGGCCTTTTTGACTCATCCTTTGTAAGGCTAGGAACAAAAACCAAACGCATAATTTAACATTGCCAAAATATACTACAAACAACAGTCACACTGTATAACGCACACAGACCGATATCTCAGATCTATGCAAACACGTCACAGCCACTACCAGCAGAGCCTAGGGAAGGACTAATCACACGTCGGTTGGTTAGATGTACAAAACATACTTTATGAGGAGAAGCGTTTAAATATCAATACAATAGTTTTTGTGCTGTAAAATAACTTGGCTGGTGAAATTAAGTTCAGTGTTTAATCCCTCTCTACAGATGCCAGGAACCTTTCACACAAGTGAATGCTGTACCTTAACCGTTCATCCCACGGCATTACAACTACAATAACCATCAAACACTTCAGCCTTGCACGAGCGCACAACTGCAAGACCGGGTCCGGGCTGTCAGACTGCAGCTGTGACTAACGCCACGGTTCACTTCTCACCACAGGTTGACGAAGGCGATGAATTTGGGGGAAAACTGCCGGTCTTCCGAGTTGCTGAGCTGGGGCGGGTCACCCTTCACCACCTGCGTCAGCTGGTCAAAGACGCTGTTCCACTTTGGGTAAGGGAACCGGCCCGTGGCCAGCTCGTACTGCAGCAGAACAAAGCGGGACGAAGACATTGGACAACGCATTAGCCCCTTTGGCCCACGAGATTCTTACACGTGGAAACACAAATCTGCAGGCCGCAGTTATACCACCTATGCGATAAATGAAGTCTGAATGGGCTGAAAAGCAGAGGTGTAAAATCCAGGGGTCATAAAGTAAAAGTCCTGCCATGTGTTTCTTCCACACATGAACTCAGCCAGCTGATTTCACTAATTAGTTCTACCTCCTGGATGAAGAACTGTTCTAATGAGCAAATCCAGGTGATATACTGGGGGTGGACTTTTACTTTCTGAACCCGGATTTTACACTACTGCTGAAAAGGCCCCAAGACCTGCGATTAGGCTGAAATGGTGCGGCGTAAAAACCTAAAGGGACTGAGGGACCGGACTCACCAGCGTGATCCCCAGACTCCACACGTCAGACCGCACGTCATAGCCTTGCCTGGAGGCGCTGGGGTCTATCCTCTCTGGCTGAAAACACACGACAGGAGGCGTTTTTAGCTTCTTCAGCGGATTAACTTCAAATCACAGCACGCCGGGATCGATCGGCCCTGGCGCACACGCTAAACGGGAAAGCACAGTCTGTTCCCCTCGTATTCTTTAAATAGCCGTTTGCCAACAAGGAGGGGCCGCAGGTCCACCGGCAGAATGCTTCAGTCCAGCGCCTTTATTCATGACTACATATATAATATATAAACATCAATAACTGTCTTTTTGCCAAAAACAATACTTTGTCTGGCCTGCGCATTAAGTGAAGCTGATGAAATCTGATCCTCTAAAGCAGCTGGAGCGGGTGTTTTGAACGCCGTTTAGGCTAGAACATGAAAAAGGCTTAGAATCAGAACTTCGCTAAAAATCAAGGGGGGAAGGCTTTCTAGCATTTTGTTCTTTCCCAATCCCTATATGTGCAACTGCGTAATCCAGGCGGACTATGCTCCGATCACTCACAGCCATGTAGGGTCGACAGCCGGCATCTCTGGTCTTGGCAATAGAGTCTACGAGCTGTCCGCTAATGCCGAAATCACAGAGCTTAATGTTGCCCTTCCTGTCCAGGAGAATGTTGGATGGCTTGATGTCTGTAAGAGGTAAACAATCAAGTCAAATGTCAAATGAGGAAAAAAAATTTAAAATGGAAAACTATGCAGATAGAAGCTAAACTACATGCATTCACATTTCCCAGAATCCACCGCACAACATCAAACAGTGGTTGCAGAGATCGGGGGGAGAGGGGGTTATAAAGCAGGATTACTGATTTAGCTGGATAACTGCACTGAGTAAAATCCGGAAGTGCTCTTTTTACTTCAGTCCATGTTCCAGATTTGGGAGGGTTCTGGGTTTTACTCAGTGCAGTTACCCAGCTAACTCAGTAATCCTGCTTTGTGACATACCCCCAGGATAACTGCGCTGAGTAAAACCCATAAACAACTCTTTTTACTTCAGTCCTTATTTGGGAGGGTTCCGGGTTTTACTCAGTTATCAGTTATCCAGGTAACTTAGTAATCCTGCTTCGTAGTTCATCCGCCAGGAGGCAGAAGGCTTTGTTTACCAACTTTGAAGACAAAACTGGAAACGAATAGGATACATTCAAAATTCTGTATTTTGAGCATCTTCAATACCTCCAATGTTGTATATCTTACAAATAATCAAAGATAATAAGATTTAGTAAAAATCTGAAAGGGAGGATGAGGAATATTCTACTTGAAACACTTCAAAAAGATAGGAGGAGACAGGCCTTACCTCTGTGAATTATTTTCAAGTTTTCTTTTAAGTGGTTAAGTGCTTTCACAGTCTGGAAGAAGGAGGAGATGAATGTAGAAAGGAATACGTCTATGATATCATAAATCTATATAATCATGAATAACAAATAAATGTTTGTCATGCAAGCCTAGTGAACCAAATCTGCAAATAAAGTACCAACTTACAGCTAATGTTATTTTGCCTAATATTTCCTCTGGAATCACATCGTCTAATGCACAATATACATATTTGTAGAATTTGTCAAACGAGGTAGACATCAGCTCCATGCATATCCAACAGTCTCCCTGAAAGAGGGAAGAAAAAAAAAAACTGATCAAAATGCATTCATATTTATTTGTGAAAGGATTCATATCCATTCATAGGGGGATTTTAACTTACACAATTTAGATCATGTACACTTACAAAGATACATCAGATAAGCTTCAACTGAGAGTAAAACCTGCTAATGCTAGGTCACAGACACAGACAGTTTCCTAAACAACTGCTCAATACCACGGTTCCTTATGTATTCACACTGTTAGGCTGAAAACCGATCTTTTCGCCAAAAATATATAACAGAACCATGAAAGTGTAATGTAGATAACAGGACTTCGTGGCGTGGCATCAAACTAAATTTTGTTCCAAAAAACTTCCATTGAATGGTTTCTAGTTTTGTCCCACAGAAGGCTCACCTCCCGGAAGAGAGCGCCGTAGAACTGGACGATGTACGGACAGTCACTGCTCCTCATCACCACATCCAGGTCCATCAACAGCTGCTTCTGCTCCTTCTCATCCACCGTCGACCTGATCCTCTGTGACCAAAACATGACCGTACATTAGATTCTAACATAGATCCCAACCTGATCCTCTGTGACGAAAACATGACCGTTCATTAGAGTCTAACATAGATCCCAACCTGATCCTCTGTGACCAAGACATGACCGGACATTAGTGTCTAACATAGATCCCAACCTGATCCTGTGACCAAAACATGACCGTACATTAGTCTAACATAGATCCCAACCTCATCCTCTGTGACCAAGACATGACCCTACATTAGAGACTAACATAGATCCCAACCTGATCCTCTAAGACCAAGACATGACCGTTCATTACAAACACAGATCCCAACCTGAACCTCTATGACTAAGACATGACCATTCATTAGAGTCCAACGACACAGATCCCAATTTTTTCCTGAAATAAACTGTTGAAAAAAAGAGGATCACAGACCAAAGAAGACAATGATCACAGACAGATAATGATCACAGACAGATAATGATCACAGACAGATAATGATCACAGACAGATAATGATCACAGACAGATAATGATCACAGACAACACAGACAGCAGGAGGCGACGATCGGTGAGCACGGGAAGAGATGAACCAAGACGTCGATCACCTTGACCGCCATGATCTGGCCGCTGGGCTTGTGCACCATCTTGTTGACGGAGCCGTATGCGCCCCGCCCGATTTCACCCAAGTCCTTCAGGTCCTCGGCCGTGAAGTCACAGTGCTGCTCTGGCGATATCTTCAGCTTCCCTGACGACTCGATGCTGTGCGTCCGCAGCCTTTCTCTGGAGCGGAAAAAAAACAGATGGAATCATTCCGTCAAATGATGCACCTCCATTTTTTTAATGCATAATCAACTTGGAAAATGTTCATAATGAACGCTTATGCACTAATTTTGAAACTAAAACATAATTTGAAATGCAACACTAAACCTCTCAGTTAATTCCATTTAGGTTAACTACTTTCTCCCAAAAAAAAAAAATCAGAAAACAGGCTTGCATTCTTTAAAGCAAAATAATTTAGTAAAATTTTTTAAAAGTGCCATTTCTTTGCATGTGCTCCAAAGCACTACATTATGTATTATATATTCATTACATTATGTCTTCCACGCAGCAGCTCACACCAGAGAGAAAGCCAACGGCACACCAGCAGCTCTAGGCTAAAGTGAAGTCATGAAACGGTAGCTATTCTACATGGCAGGTGCCATTCGGCTCATCGTTCAGGGAAGCAAGGCGCCGAGGTCCACTCACATGTGCGGATTCTGGAAAGGAGGGCCCGCTGTGTTCAGAGTGAATCTGGCCGTGGGTTTGATGGGGGGATTGGCGAAATTTAACTTCAGTGCTTTGCGTTTGCCTGTGACAGAGGAGGAGAAGAGTGATACATGAATGCAGATAGCTCAACTCTGTTCATACAGGGAGGACAGCCTGTCTTTTACTGGTGTAGACTGTAACACACACGCGCGCACACACACACACACACACACACACACAAACACACACACACAATTTATACAGTGCACATACACAAAATGTGTAAATGAGAGAACACAACTAGAGGATAGAAAAGACAACTGGAAACTGGAATCAAAACGACCAGACAATGCCACCACATAGAAACCTATATTCTAGTGTTCAAACCGGTTTTAAGGAACCGATGACAAGAAGAGTTACTGGATGCCAATGTCAGGCCAGTCATTCAAGCATATATTAACGCGATCACAATTACCTGCATGGTGGTTTTGTAAATCCAGTAACAAACCAGTGGAGAATGATGTCAACAACTCTGACTATCACTGAATACTATCTGCTGCAGGACAAGCAATGAGAATTTAGTCTCCAGCTGTTTATCTAAGCACATTCAAGAGTTGTTTTTTTTATTGTTTTTTTTTTATACCCAGTACCATATGAACTGATCCAAACCAATAATAAAATTAAACACCGTTTAAAATGTTGGAAGAACAGCCTTCACGTAGTTGAAGTGAACACGAATAAATTTAAATATGCATCTCTGATCATTAGATCTAAACTAATATTCCTCGCCATCAAGGTGCTAACAGGAAAGGTACAACTTCCACATCCAATACTGTACTAAATACCTGCAGCTGCAAACTGAGGCACAATATGTCTGGACAGCACAAATCACACATTTGTCTTTATGTGAAAATGTTTTCAGGAATAATTTAGAAATAATAATTTCCAATTTCCAGAAAGATATTTTCATGATGGCCGAGTGACTTGGCACACACATGCCACTTAATGCTCCGTAATGTGGAGAGACTCGATACCATGGCAACTAGGCTGCTATGGGGGACCGAGTACATACATCTTATCACCGAGACATAATTTAGCTTTTACAGACATCTGCACCCACAAAGATTATCCTGTCCCAACAAGGTATGGCTGGGCAACATAGAAACAGTCTAGCCATCCAAAAAACCTGAAAGGGTAAAAAATGTTTTAAAAAAATAAAAAAATAAAAATAAAAACACGCTGGGATTCAAACAGAGTCAAGGTCACAAATGAAAGGGAACAGTTAGCATTCACAATGTGCATGCACACAGCTTCAGAAACGGGAGCCCTTTTGAGTGCAGCAGAGGGTGACGGATGAGACTAATTTGAAATCAAATTATTCTTTTTCAATATCATGTACACCACATTTAAAAGTCAGGAGAAGGCTGTCAATCAGGCATCAACCATTTCACAGAAATATCAGAGCATTTACACAAAAAAAAATAAAAAAAGATTCGCGTGAATCTCACAAAAAGAAAGGTTTAAATACACGTAGGCCAACTCTAAAAACCATAGAAGGAAAATTAAATTAAATGGGCCTTAAAGGGCATTGAGGGTCTATATAATAAATTAACGCATAACTTTCAATTCACAATTCCCATTCCCTTTAAAATCTATGCTTTATTAGGTAACAAGAACAGTCCACCGAGACTCATAATTTTAGTTCTCAAAAGGCATTTGAGATTTAGCCTACTCCCAGGTAAAGTGCATAGTTGTGCATCATCAGGGCATTCCAAGGAAAGGTCCTCACAATGATAGCTGACAAAACCCTTAGATCGTGCAAACAAACACTATCCCTGGGTTTCCGGGAATTTCGGAAGATGATTCTCAGTGCCCTTTAGGGATTGAACACATCGATACACAGAGGTGCCAAAAGAATTTAAGAATGGTATGACCCAGGCAGAACTAACTGAAAATAAAATAAAATAAGTGTAACATGCAAGTATCCACAAGAAATACAGCAAAATTGGTATGACGCCAATGTCACAAACTCGACGGTTTCAGAGGAGGGGGGGGGGGGGCGAGGGGCTCTCACCGTGGGTCCACACGAAGTCACGAAGGTGAGGGGGTGACGGGAGGCAAAGGGGGAGAAAAATCGTCAAAGAATTAAGAGCCTTTTCTTTCGAGAGCCCATAACGGCGCAGAGAAACAGACATTTAAAACAGGCGAGAATCAAATGCACTGGACTGACCAATCGCGGGCAGCCACGACCTGCTGCCTCGAACAGGCAGTCCCGTACACGGCGCTTTACGGCGTGGAACACTAGCACAGGAATGACAAGGAACATTCCGGAAGACCTAGAGGCGGTCACTGATTTCCCCAGACCTTCCCTACTTCTCACCGTTAGTGGACTTAAAATATAAATAACGGTCATGACGATGAGACGACGAGTTGACCAAAGACCTCACTCAACTCGACAATTAGCCTCAATGGCTTTTGAGAGAAGTTGTCATGTTGATGTGAGAGTTATTTGAATGCAGTCTTTCTTTGGGCATGGTTTTCCCCCAGCTCCATGGTCAAGGTGCATTGGCAGAGTATGTGTTCTACTCTTTCTTCACCTTCTCACAACGTAACATTTACTTGATAAATAAAAATAAAATAAAATCAGCAAATTCAACCAAATCTTTGAGTTAAGCCCTTGAAATAAACTATAGAGTGCTCTTTAAAGGGTAGCTCCCTACAGGGCCACTCAGTGTCTGCAGGCTTTCTTGCCAGCCACTTGATTATCTGACTTAACTAATAACTGCCTTTGACAGGACTAGTTTAGCTTCCCGCCCCAGACTCAGAGAGTAATAGTGTCGAGAAGAACCATCAAACTTCTGCATTACATCTGCAGACAGAACGCGTCGGACTGACTCGGGTCGACCACCAAAGTGTCTACGGTTTCTTCAGACACTTTCTGAGTTTCTCATGTGACACTCCATTAAAATTAACTTCAAGTTTCATTGTACCCTCCCAGCTTCCACATACATTTGTCCTAGACAGGAAACCACTGAGGCACAATTTTGTAAGCACCTTAACGGTTTTTTTGAAGACGTGGTTAACCAGGCGATTTCACATAATTTCCATTCACCCAAGGTCGCCAATAGCACCTAAACTTTACATAATTAACCATTATGTAGCTAATTTTGTTAGAGAAATGGTTCAACCAATTAGCTAGAGGACTAGTTTAACAAATCAGCACAGTAGGACTGAACAGTGTCGACTTTACCCTGAGGATAGGGATTGACCAGAGTACAGAGAGCAGCTGTCATTCACTACCCTGAGAATATCCTAACTATGACAATCCAACTGCAAATCAACAGTCCACACCATCATAAAACTGCATGATAAAACAATGTAGACTGTTGATTTGCAGTTGGATTGCCATAGTTAGGATATTCTCAGGGGTAGTGCATGACAGCTGCTCTCTGTACTCTGGTCAATCCCTATCCTCAGGATAAAGTCCACACTGTTCATTCCTACTGTGCTGATTGGTTAAACCGGTCCTCTAGCTGATTGGTCCATTTCCCTATGGACATGCCAGAGCAGAATGACTCTTCATTCAGGACCACTTCCTGAGCTTATCATTCCTCATTAATATCTCAATATTCAGACATCTACAGTATTTCTCTTTTGAAGGAACAAAAATTCTGTTGCTCTCAAATGTCACACATCCACACGCTATTCATGTGACCCAATGACCACTTCCTGGTCCTTTGAAAACCAGCCAACATTCATGGTCTTCTCCATTTGCCAATGATGCAGTCAGATGACAATCAGCAAAGTCGTCTTTTGATTGTGCAGCGAGTTTGAGCTAAAGGCCACCAAATTGCAGTTCTAGTCTGGCATGAATAAAAATCCTGGGGGGGGGGGGGGGGGGGGGGGGGGATAAAAAATAAAAAAACTGAAACCCTGAATTAGGGAGAAGACAATTCTCACCTAAACTGCACAAATAATAATTAAAAAAAGGCACAAAGACAAACTGAGCAAATAATAAAATTGAATCTTCGGTGAAGGTTTTAACTTCATTACATATCACATTTTTTTAAATATAAAACTGTCATTCATTTCACAAAATATGCTCAAATGCTCATTTCAGCAACTTTGACTGGATAAAAATACGTCTTTCTATTGTTCAAGCATTTAATCAGCCACCCGTTTGATATTACAATGTTTTCAATGCACAATGTGCTCCAAATCAACCATCTGTTGGTGTCTGTAAATAAAATACAATTTAATAATCATGAAACTGAATTACCATGTAAAAAGTAGCTTACACAGCTAAATTTAGCTACGGCTAAATTCCACTTTCAACTGTCACATTCATGTTTTAAGCAACACATAGGATGAGGTGACAAATTAATTGATTAATAATGTTGTACATGATTAATAATGTACATACAATTTTGTCTTGGAAATACTATCATCCATCAAAACTTCCTTCACAATCCCAACCCGAGCTTAGCATGGGGAGGAGTGGGAAAACATACCTATAAAAGTTAGGTCCATTGCTTACAAGTCAAGACAGAGAGAGCTCCGAGTGCAGGGAAATTGATTGGACAAATGCGATAAACATATCCAGTACAAATGTGAGCAGTGCGTGTACAATACATCTGTGAAGCAGGACCATAGATTGCTGCTTTGAAAAAAACAGTAATAGATGTGTCAGAGATGCAACTACTTGAACAGATGTTATTAAACCCATATGCTGGAATTAAATGTATTTGTATACTGTAGACTATACTATTTATGCTCATATATATATATATATATATATATATATATATATATATTATCAGTACCTCAATATCATTATTTGAACTCAAAACATTATCTCAGTCCAAACCATGGTCCTCTGCAGGCATCACTCATGAGGCCTTCTATACAGGCAGGCTACCTGATAAATTAGGAAATAGTTGTTTTATGACTAGCTTGCACTCTCACTCTTTTACTTAGGACCAATTAGCCATAATTCTTAGAATGTTTTCAATGGTTTTATGCATAGCAGCCCACGTCTTGAAGAAGTTGCTACGGGTTTAAATTTTGGCATTTATCAAATGCCCTAATCCAGAGCACTTTAAACAGATTACATTTTTACGCTCAATCCTTTTCACACAGATGAATATCTATGGAAACCGTTCAGCTTAAGTGCCATGCACAAGGGTTCGATGGCAGCGCCCCAGCTGGAAATCAAACCCACAATCTCGGAGTTAGAAGCCCAGTTCTCTAACCGTGATATTAACTGCTGCTCAATCCTGCCTTTTCTCCTCACTCTTTCTCCGCATCATCCATGGGATGCAGAATGAGGACGCCATCTTGCCACTATACTCGGGCACAAAGGCCAGCTTCTCAAGCATATCATCACAGGCACATTGGGTCTGAACTCCCATCACAAGTCATTTCACACAGCAAATGCCATCACTCCAGAAGCAGAATGCCACTTGGGAGTCATTAAGGGTTTCATTCAAGTTTTACCATAGAAGAAAAGTTATATCACAGCCAGTTGACGCTAGCGGATGAACATATTTATAGAAGAAAATAATTTCCTTAATGAATATTGATCGAATGTGTGCATTACATTACCTTTAGATCTTACAACAGTTATTATACATAATGAGCCTCTGACGATAAGAATGTGACTACTCTCCTAAACACAGATAGCTTCTTATAAATCACATGTATTTTTTAAAGTAAAGGGTATTTCAAATTTTCATCTTAAAAGGAAATACATCATCACATATTTAGGAAAGAAAAAAGTAACTCCAGAATTATTTCCTAATTTAAAATTTAAGTAAACGGTACCTGTTTCGCTCTGACACCTCCAGCACGTGTTGGTTTCTGCAAGAATAAAATACAATCAATGTTTGCAGTATGCATGTTGTATTATTAATATCCAATGTCAAACACATACACTAAAGCGGTCTTTCAATGTTGAGGCCTAATACCTAAATGTTGACATTGATCCACGATTTTCTACGAGATGCATGCAAGTTGCCGTACAGAGACAGGGAAGTTACACATATGCAATGTGTTGTAGCTCGAAACCATATTCAAAGGCTAGCCAATGACTTGTTCATGAATGTCATTAGCTAGCCGCTTGTCTAGATGACTTAATCTGTTTGGTAGATTTTCGTAAAATGACCACCCAGCCAGCTACACTACATTGCAACATATATCCACTTCTTGTGCCGCATCGTTAGCTAGCAATAACCCTCCACACGTTAGCTAGTCAGCAAACCATCTTGCGAGATAAAATGCGATTTATATTCTTACACAACAAGTGGGTTTATCTAGCCAGTTAGCTGTTGCTCTATTAAATATTATTGTACATCTGTCTACCTAGAAATAATCCCTCAGTTATACCTTCATTTACGACCTAAAGTCGTTGGTTTGCTATCTTAACTAGCTAACTTGTCTAGCAAGGCCTTAGATTTAGCTATAGATTAACCTTACAAATTACAGAGATGGTTAGTTAGCGATCCAAAATATAAGGCAACTGAACACATCTGAAGCGAATGGTGTAACTTAACTCGCACAGCCACCGAGCCGATTCATAACCATCATCCATCCTAGCTAGCGCTAGCTATCTGTCCCAGTAAAATACAGACAAGGCCTCGGTAATAATAATATCGTAGCTAGCTTAGCTAGTTGCCTAGCTGGCTAGTTAGCCGACGTTAGCCATCTAGCTAGCTAGCTAGGTACGTGTATGCAAATCATTAAACCTGTGCTTTCGATGTGCATTGGTCAATGAATTAAAAACATTATCTGACCCATGTTCTTAGCTACGTGACTCTTAATATATTTTTTAAGAATCCTCAGACGGTCAACAGGCTGGTAAGTCAAGCTCCTTGACACAGAGGCCTAGTTGATAACCCAGCAAACTGAGCTGCATCACGGTGCAGCGGTGGCAGAGTTGGGTCACTTCGCCGATCATGTTAAGGTATCTAATGTTAGCTAGCGACTTGATTGTGATTAAATAAAGAGGAAAAGCGACGACAGCAGGCCATTCTGTCCTGCGATCTTACCCTGCATGCTGCTCATTGTCGTTATGTGTTGAGACTGGGATTGGTGGTGGTGTGGTAGAGCTGTAGATCCTGCGCTATTGCTGTTGTGGCTGGAGGAGGTTGTTGAGTTGGTGCTGCTAGGGCTGTGAGTCGCCATTGTTAACGGGCTTGAATTCCAGCAGCAGCAGCAGCAGCAGCACAGGGCTGCAATGCAGTCAGAGACCGAGAGTAACTCTACCCTCTCCAAGACAGGACACCTAGCTGTCTGTCCACGACGCTCCGTTGCACAGCTTCTACACGAACTATGCGATTCGGTCCAGCCAACCCTCAAGATGCATGAATCGAAGAAAAACACCAAGCTAAACTAGCTACCAAATTGAGCACGGCAGTATATGCCCGGGCTGCAATCCAGATTCAAACCATTTCATAACAGACATGGGACACCTAGCTTCAGTATTCAGCACTGCACTACCGTACCCAGGGGCCAGGGCTCAGCTGACCCAAACTACAGGTTGGGGGGCGGGCGGAAATTCCCGTACGCCACCTGCCAAAGGCAAATGGGTGTAAATAAAATACCGTAACATAGCCTGTTTTATTCATAACTCCAATTCTCTTGACGTTTAATATTGTATAATTAAATGATCTGGACAAAATTATTGTCATTGATAAAAATAAAAAAAATAGGTTTGCATATTTTTAATTTTTCCTTCAATCTGTTGAGTAACTACTACAACTTATGAAATGGCCAGCCTTCAGAACGGAACATGACTGGTCATGACTGCAACCAGTTGTATACTGCAGTGCATAACAGAATAAACAATAGTTTTGGACACTCATTTTCACGTTTACACTATAAGAAAACAGGAACACTCATGCTTTTCATTCCAAATATGTGCTTCCTCCTTAGCCCATACAAATATTCAAGATGCAATATCGACAGTGAAAGTAAATAAGCTGTTTCGTGTTATAAGAGATACGTTCAAAAACGATCCAGTGGAGCCAAATGCTCAACCAAGGAGTTAAAAACACAGTTTATGTTGTTGTCACACACAAATCTATTGAAATTCACCGACCACGGTCTCTTCTTGGTCGTTCGTACTTGGACCGCGCCCGAATGCAAGGGCAACATTCCCGGTAAAGGAACTTCAATTCCCGGAGTACACCACGGTGCACGTGATCCAATCCGGGTTCGAAGTTTAGTTAAAAGTACAGCGAGGACCGTTTTCGTATTGCTGCTGGGACGATTTTTCCCCCATGCGCAATAACAATGAGGCAAAATGGGAAAATGACAGAACATCCAAGATCAAATCAGTGTTTGAGAATACTGTGGAGATCTTGCAATCTATGCATGTGTCTGTTTTTCTCTCTAGCAAGCTATGTACAGGCAAGTAACTAAACGTGCAACTTTCCGAACGCATTTAGTTGACAGAGCTGAGTTAGCTTGCTCGCTTAATTTGTTTTGTTCTACTTGATGGTTATAGGTAATTTACTGAGACTGTTGGTGCGATCAAAACCCGAGACATAAACATTGCGTTCCACGGGAACAATTCTGAAATGGCAGCAAGTTCAATTTACACCGTCACGTACCACCTCGGTCAAGCTATCCGCTCTTGAAAAATGTTCGGTCAAACTATCCGTGCGTCAATTTTGTGTGCGCATCTACAATGCGTATAGTGGTAGAACGGGAACCACGACGTCTTTAGGTAACGCCCTTGTGCGGAAAAGGCAGAAAACGCAATTTCTCTCCAAGCCGCCTGATAAAATTTGCGGGTACCGTCTTTACAGACTGTAGACGTTTTGAGATATGACCATTGGAGGCAATTGTAGCTGTATATAGGAGTATATGGCAAGGATACATTTGACAGGCTTTCTCCATACATTTTCTCCATAAATTTTTCTCCCACATTTTCAGCAGATTTGTGATTAGAAAGGTCCAGAGAGACCATGTGAGAGACCATTATACAGAATTTTTTCCATAATTACTGAAGAGTAGTATTGAAGTGAAGGACTACAAAGGCCCACTCTGTAGGCATATCAAGTATTATTACTGTGGAAATCATTATTGCTATATATGGATGTATATGGCAACACTATATTTGAGTTTCCATTACACAGGATTTCCCCATAACTCAAATTAATGACGATGAACAAGGTCCATTCTATGTGCCTGCCAAGAATAAAGACATTCTACTGTTGAACTTTTCAGATATGACTATGTCTGTTCTTGATTGCTGTATATGAGTGCACTATATATATGGCAACACTAATATTGACAGATCATTACACAGTATTTCCCCAGAATTACTTACTTACAAAGGACAATTTATTGACATTTACCAAGGCCCCTTCTATAAGCATGCCAAGGATAAAGACATTCTACTCTGGGACTTTAGAGATAGGTTCATTTATGTTCTTTATTGGTGTATTTGGGTGTATAGGGCAACACTACCATTGACAGACATTACATAGGATTTTCCCATAATTACTTACAAAGGTCAACTGGATAACATGTACACAGGCCCATTCTATATGCCTTCGAAGTATGAAGGAGTTTTACTGTGGAAATATTGAAATATGCCCAATTATGTTCATTATTGCTGTATATGGGTGTATAGGGCAGCACTAACATTCACAGGCATTACACAACATTTTCCCATAATTACGCACAAAGGTCAACTGGCTAACATTTTCAAAGGCCCATTCTATATGCCTGCCAAGTATGAAGAAATTCTACTTGGGAAATATTGAAATATGCCCAATTATGTTCATTATTGCTGCATAGGGGTGGATAGGGCAACACTAACATTCACAAGCATTACACAGGAATTGCCATAAGTACTTATGATGGTTAACTGCATAACATTTACACAGGGTTATTCTATATGTGTGCCAAGTATGAAGGAGGTTTACTGTGGTAATATTGAGATATGCCCAATTATGTTCATTATTGCTGTATATGAGTGTATAGGGCAACACTAACATTCACAGGCATTACACAGGATTTTCCCATAATTACTTACAAACGTCAACTGCTTAACATTTTCAAAGGCCCATTCTATATGCATGCTCAGTATGAAGCATTTTTACTGTGGAACTATTGAGATATGCCCAATTATGTTCATTATTGCTGTATATGGGTGTATAGGGCAATACTAACATTGACAGGCATTATACAGGATTTTCCCATACTTATTCAAGAACGTCAACTGGCTAACATTTTCAAAGGCCCATTCTATATGTATGCTCAGTATGAAGCATTTTTACTGTCGAAATATTGAGATATGCCCAATTATGTTCATTATTCCTGTATATGGGTGTACAGGGCAACACTAACATTCACAGGCATTACACAACATTTTCCCATACTTACTCAAGAACGTCAACTGGGTGACATTTACAAAGGCCCATTCTATTTGCTTGCTGAGTATGAAGCATTTTTACTGTGGAACTATTGAGATATGCCCAATTACGTTCATTATTGCTGTATATGGGTGTATAGGGCAATACTAACATTGACAGGCATTATACAGGATTTTCCCATACTTACTCAAGAACGTCAACTGGCTAACATTTTCAAAGGCCCATTCTATATGTATGCTCAGTATGAAGCATTTTTACTGTTGAAATATTGAGATATGCCCAATTATGTTCATTATCCCTGTATATGGGTGTACAGGGCAACACTAACATTGACAGGCATTACACAAGATTTTCCCATAATTACTTACAAACGTCAACTGCCTAACATTTTCAAAGGCCCATTCTATACGCATGCTCAGTTTGAAGCATTTTTACTGTGGAACTATTGAGATATGCCCAATTATGTTCATTATTGCTGTATATGGGTGTACAGGGCAACACTAACATTCACGGGCATTACACAACATTTTCCCATACTTACTCACGAAGGTCAATTGAGTGACATTTATCAAGGCCCATTCTATTTCCCTGCCCAGTATGAAGCATTTTTACTGTGGAAATATTGAGATAAGCCCAGTTCTGTTCATCATTGCTGTATATGGGTGTATAGGGCAACACTAACATTCACAGGCATTACACAGGATTTTCCCATAATTACTTACAAACGTCAACTGCTTAACATTTTCAAAGGCCCATTCTATATGCATGCTCAGTATGAAGCATTTTTACTGTGGAACTATTGAGATATGCCCAATTATGTTCATTATTGCTGTATATGGGTGTATAGGGCAATACTAACATTGACAGGCATTATACAGGATTTTCCCATACTTACTCAAGAACGTCAACTGGCTAACATTTTCAAAGGCCCATTCTATATGTATGCTCAGTATGAAGCATTTTTACTGTCGAAATATTGAGATATGCCCAATTATGTTCATTATTCCTGTATATGGGTGTACAGGGCAACACTAACATTCACAGGCATTACACAACATTTTCCCATACTTACTCAAGAACGTCAACTGGGTGACATTTACAAAGGCCCATTCTATTTGCTTGCTGAGTATGAAGCATTTTTACTGTGGAACTATTGAGATATGCCCAATTACGTTCATTATTGCTGTATATGGGTGTATAGGGCAATACTAACATTGACAGGCATTATACAGGATTTTCCCATACTTACTCAAGAACGTCAACTGGCTAACATTTTGAAAGGCCCATTCTATATGCATGCTCAGTATGAAGCATTTTTACTGTCGAAATATTGAGATATGCCCAATTATGTTCATTATTGCTGTATTTGGGTGTACAGGGCAACACTAACATTCACAGGCATTACACAACATTTTCCCATACTTACTCAAGAACGTCAACTGGGTGACATTTACAAAGGCCCATTCTATTTGCTTGCTGAGTATGAAGCATTTTTACTGTGGAACTATTGAGATATGCCCAATTACGTTCATTATTGCTGTATATGGGTGTATAGGGCAATACTAACATTGACAGGCATTATACAGGATTTTCCCATACTTACTCAAGAACGTCAACTGGCTAACATTTTCAAAGGCCCATTCTATATGTATGCTCAGTATGAAGCATTTTTACTGTCGAAATATTGAGATATGCCCAATTATGTTCATTATTCCTGTATATGGGTGTACAGGGCAACACTAACATTCACAGGCATTACACAACATTTTCCCATACTTACTCAAGAACGTCAACTGGGTGACATTTGCAAAGGCCCATTCTATATGCATGCTCAGTATGAAGCATTTTTACTGTCGAAATATTGAGATATGCCCAATTATGTTCATTATTGCTGTATTTGGGTGTACAGGGCAACACTAACATTCACAGGCATTACACAACATTTTCCCATACTTACTCAAGAACGTCAACTGGGTGACATTTACAAAGGCCCATTATATTTGCTTGCTGAGTATGAAGCATTTTTACTGTGGAACTATTGAGAAATGCCCAGTTCTGTTCATTATTGCTGTATATGGGTGTATAGGGCAATACTAACATTGACAGGCATTATACAGGATTTTCCCATACTTACTCAAGAACGTCAACTGGCTAACATTTTCAAAGGCCCATTCTATATGTATGCTCAGTATGAAGCATTTTTACTGTCGAAATATTGAGATATGCCCAATTATGTTCATTATTGCTGTATATGGGTGTACAGGGCAACACTAACATTCACAGGCATCACACAGGATTTTACACAAAAATCCCACCTGTAATTGAACTAAATTGATTCTGAGAAAACACATCCCTCATCAACAAATAATCATTTTTCACATAACCACGTGTGCCACAATTATTGGCACCCCTTGAAATTATTTTGAACAAAATGTAATTGAAGCATTTTTTTCCATTTATATTTCACTTTTTGAAGTTGATCAGAGTGAACTTTCAATCACTTTGATCAGAGGAACTTTCAATCACTAATCCATGACTTCCTGTTTCACTGGGGTGTAAGTATGAGGTGACACAGAGGCCATATTCCCTTATTCATACATCAACATGGGAAAGATAAGAGAACACACAAATCAAATGAGGGAAAACTGTGTTGAGCTTCACAAGTCAGGGAATGGCTATTAAAAAATAGCTACTCACAAGGAAATGGCCATATTTACCATTAGGGCAATACTTAAAAAGTTCAAAGCAACTGGAACTGTTACAAACTTGCCTGGAAGAGCACCCAGGTTTCTTTTTCGAAGAGACCGCAACCCAACTGTCAACTTCGTCTGTCCGGGACAGACTCGAACATTTAGAGTAAAGAAGCTTGATGCGTCACTGGGTTTCTTTACGACATCTTGGGTTATTTGATCGAGGATACGCACCAGAGCCTCGTTGCAGGCCTGCTGGGCTCGTACCAGAGCACCCATGGACATTGCCAAACCTGATACGGCTCCAACCAGTTGTTGAATACTTGCCACCAGCGCCTGTGTGTCACCTCTAATGTCCATCACAGACGCAGACAGGAGACCAAGCCCACTGACCAGGTTTGGCAATGCTTCTTCTAAAGAAGTGGTCTGAGTGCGTTGTTCATTCAGTAATTGCCAGTCGATATCAATGGGGGCTTCTGGATCATTTACTCCAGAGCGCGGGGTTGGTAGCCCATCAGTTGAGCCGTGCGGAGCAATTGTGGGCTCGGCTGGCTCCAGGGTCAGCGTAATCAGAGGCCCCGGTTCAGCACCTTGGACAGCGCACGAGCGTCCCGCTGATTAAAACAATGATATGTATTATTAGGTCATATACATTAGATTGATGCAGAACTTTTAAAATGTACTTTGTCTTTTACACATTGTAGTCAATTACCTTGTAAAGAATTACAATTTTCCTCGACCACGGAGTCTAGCAAATCGATACCGTCGACCCCCGCAACTTGAACTTCGTTTATCGACAGCTGTACAGTTTCTTCCAATGGTGTTAATGGCATTTCCTCAGCAGGACCCCGGCCAGTCCACCCGGCAGACTTTTTATTAAAAGCAAGATTTTCTTTCAAGTCATTCCATCTCTTTTTTTAGATCATCTATAGAACGTTTCGTTCCTCCTCCGCGTTTACCCTAGCCAGAATGATATTCCATACCACATTTTTAATCTAATTATCAAAATTAGAATGCAGGTAATGAACTTCGGATGAAGCTTGAACATGAGTTCATTGCTTCATTGCATAATCAAACGAAATTCGTTAAACAAGCAGGCTAATTTGGCGTTTTCTAAGGTGAGACGGAAGCCATTCGTAGCTTATTCTCAGCTGTTGCAGGTGCCTTTAACGAAATTTAACCGCATATATTTTGTAAAATAACAGCACTGTCGGAAATTACCGGGAACTCATAATGGTTTGTCCGAATAATATTTATCATAGGCTACTAGTGATCCATATAGCCTATTCCTTGATCGCACTAAACACGCACACGCATGTCTGTTTCGCCATCATACAAGCAATCCGCCGAGGTGGAAAAGCAGGCTTTTAAAGGGAATGGGATATGACATTTTGATTGGTTTATTGCATGTCACGCCCAAGACACACCTATAATTAATGAAGAGACTAGGTTCAGCCCACTTGCACGCTGCGCCGTGCTTAGCAAAGAACACGCTGTTAAAATAGCAAAAGTGGACTTGGACACGCCCTAAATGGACTTTACGCCATGCGCTTAGACCAAGCGCCAAGATCGCCAAGATAGGGCCCTGGGTGAGTAAAGAAAACATGAACACCACACAAGGGTTAAAACAATCCACTTTCCCAGGAAGACCGTGAAACGTGCGACTTACAGCAGGGGAAATAGAGAACATGCAGCGCACATGCAGAGAATGGCATTAAAAATTAATTGTGAATTAATCTGGGCCTTGATATTTAACCGACGTGAGCGCTAGGGGCTATAATGAACCCTGCGCCGGGTGTAAGATAGCAAAGACACTTGCGTTTGGGTTAGCGCCGCTTGGCGCCGGGTGTAAGATAGGGCCCCTGTGGTATTTCATGGCTATCTTGGCGATCTTGGCTTTTGGTCTAAGCGCATGGCGTGAAGTCCATTTAGGACGTGTCCAAGTCCACTTTTGCTATTTTAACGGCGTGTTTTTTGGGCGCTAAGCACGGCGCAGCGTGCAAGTGGGCTGAACCTAGTCTCTTCATTAATTATAGGTGTGTCTTGGGCGTGACATGCAATAAACCAATCAAAATGTCATATCCCATTCCCTTTAAAAGCCTGCTTTTACACCTCGACGGATTGCTTATATGATGGCGAAACAGACATGCTCGTGCGTGTTTAATGCGATCAAGGAATAGGCTATATGGATCAATACTAGCCTATGATAAATATTATTCGGACAAACCATTATGAGTTCCCGGTAATTCCCGACAGTGCTGTTATTTTACAAAATATATGCGGTTAAATTTTATTAAAGGCACCTGCAACAGCTGAGAATAAGCTACCAATGGCTTCCGTCTCACCTTAGAAAACGCCAAATTAGCCTGCTTGTTTAACGAATTTCGTTTGATTATGCAATGAAGCAATGAACTCATGTTCAAGCTTCATCCGAAGTTCATTACCTGCATTCTAATTTTGATAATTAGATTAAAAATGTGGTATGGAATATCATTCTGGCTAGGGTAAACGCGGAGGAGGAACGAAACGTTCTATAGATGATCTAAAAAAAGAGATGGAATGACTTGAAAGAAAATCTTGCTTTTAATAAAAAGTCTGCCGGGTGGACTGGCCGGGGTCCTGCTGAGGAAATGCCATTAACACCATTGGAAGAAACTGTACAGCTGTCGATAAACGAAGTTCAAGTTGCGGGGGTCGACGGTATCGATTCGCCAGACTCCGTGGTCGAGGAAAATTGTAATTCTTTACAAGGTAATTGACTACAATGTGTAAAAGACAAAGTACATTTAAAAAGTTCTGCATCAATCTAATGTATATGACCTAATAATACATATCATTGTTTTAATCAGCGGGACGCTCGTGCGCTGTCCAAGGTGCTGAACCGGGCCTCTGATTACGCTGACCCTGGAGCCAGCCGAGCCCACAATTGCTCCGCACGGCTCAACTGATGGGCTACCAACCCCGCGCTCTGGAGTAAATGATCCAGAAGCCCCCATTGATATCGACTGGCAATTACTGAATGAACAACGCACTCAGACCACTTCTTTAGAAGAAGCATTGCCAAACCTGGTCAGTGGGCTTGGTCTCCTGTCTGCGTCTGTGATGGACATTAGAGGTGACACACAGGCGCTGGTGGCAAGTATTCAACAACTGGTTGGAGCCGTATCAGGTTTGGCAATGTCCATGGGTGCTCTGGTACGAGCCCAGCAGGCCTGCAACGAGGCTCTGGTGCGTATCCTCGATCAAATAACCCAAGATGTCGTAAAGAAACCCAGTGACGCATCAAGCTTCTTTACTCTAAATGTTCGAGTCTGTCCCGGACAGACGAAGTTGACAGTTGGGTTGCGGTCTCTTCGAAAAAGAAACCTGGGTGCTCTTCCAGGCAAGTTTGTAACAGTTCCAGTTGCTTTGAACTTTTTAAGTATTGCCCTAATGGTAAATATGGCCATTTCCTTGTGAGTAGCTATTTTTTAATAGCCATTCCCTGACTTGTGAAGCTCAACACAGTTTTCCCTCATTTGATTTGTGTGTTCTCTTATCTTTCCCATGTTGATGTATGAATAAGGGAATATGGCCTCTGTGTCACCTCATACTTACACCCCAGTGAAACAGGAAGTCATGGATTAGTGATTGAAAGTTCCTCTCATCAAAGTGATTGAAAGTTCACTCTGATCAACTTCAAAAAGTGAAATATAAATGGAAAAAATGCTTCAATTACATTTTGTTCAAAATAATTTCAAGGGGTGCCAATAATTGTGGCACACGTGGTTATGTGAAAAATGATTATTTGTTGATGAGGGATGTGTTTTCTCAGAATCAATTTAGTTCAATTACAGGTGGGATTTTTGTGTAAAATCCTGTGTGATGCCTGTGAATGTTAGTGTTGCCCTGTACACCCATATACAGCAATAATGAACATAATTGGGCATATCTCAATATTTCGACAGTAAAAATGCTTCATACTGAGCATGCATATAGAATGGGCCTTTGCAAATGTTAGAAATTTGACGTTTGTAAGTAATTATGTGAAAATCTTGTGTAATGCCTGTCAATGTTAGTATTGCGCTATACACCCATATACAGCAATAATGAACAGAACTGGGCATTTCTCAATATTTCCACAGTAAAAATGCTTCATACTGGGCAGGGAAATAGAATGGGCCTTGGTAAATGTCACTCAATTGACCTTTGTGAGTAATTATGGGAAAATCCTGTGTAATGCCTGTCAATGTTAGTGTTGCCCTGTACACCCATATACAGGAATAATGAACATAATTGGGCATATCTCAATATTTCGACAGTAAAAATGCTTCATACTGAGCATACATATAGAATGGGCCTTTGAAAATGTTAGCCCGTTGACGTTCTTGAGTAAGTATGGGAAAATCCTGTATAATGCCTGTCAATGTTAGTATTGCCCTATACACCCATATACAGCAATAATGAACATAATTGGGCATATCTCAATAGTTCCACAGTAAAAATGCTTCATACTCAGCAAGCAAATAGAATGGGCCTTTGTAAATGTCACCCAGTTGACGTTCTTGAGTAAGTATGGGAAAATGTTGTGTAATGCCTGTGAATGTTAGTGTTGCCCTGTACACCCATATACAGGAATAATGAACATAATTGGGCATATCTCAATATTTCGACAGTAAAAATGCTTCATACTGAGCATACATATAGAATGGGCCTTTGAAAATGTTAGCCAGTTGACGTTCTTGAGTAAGTATGGGAAAATCCTGTATAATGCCTGTCAACGTTAGTATTGCCCTATACACCCATATACAGCAATAATGAACGTAATTGGGCATATCTCAATAGTTCCACAGTAAAAATGCTTCATACTCAGCAAGCAAATAGAATGGGCCTTTGTAAATGTCACCCAGTTGACGTTCTTGAGTAAGTATGGGAAAATGTTGTGTAATGCCTGTGAATGTTAGTGTTGCCCTGTACACCCATATACAGGAATAATGAACATAATTGGGCATATCTCAATATTTCGACAGTAAAAATGCTTCATACTGAGCATACATATAGAATGGGCCTTTGAAAATGTTAGCCAGTTGACGTTCTTGAGTAAGTATGGGAAAATCCTGTATAATGCCTGTCAATGTTAGTATTGCCCTATACACCCATATACAGCAATAATGAACATAATTGGGCATATCTCAATAGTTCCACAGTAAAAATGCTTCATACTGAGCATGCATATAGAATGGGCCTTTGAAAATGTTAAGCAGTTGACGTTTGTAAGTAATTATGGGAAAATCCTGTGTAATGCCTGTGAATGTTAGTGTTGCCCTATACACCCATATACAGCAATGATGAACAGAACTGGGCTTATCTCAATATTTCCACAGTAAAAATGCTTCATACTGGGCAGGGAAATAGAATGGGCCTTGATAAATGTCACTCAATTGACCTTCGTGAGTAAGTATGGGAAAATGTTGTGTAATGCCCGTGAATGTTAGTGTTGCCCTGTACACCCATATACAGCAATAATGAACATAATTGGGCATATCTCAATAGTTCCACAGTAAAAATGCTTCAAACTGAGCATGCGTATAGAATGGGCCTTTGAAAATGTTAGGCAGTTGACGTTTGTAAGTAATTATGGGAAAATCTTGTGTAATGCCTGTCAATGTTAGTGTTGCCCTGTACACCCATATACAGGGATAATGAACATAATTGGGCATATCTCAATATTTCGACAGTAAAAATGCTTCATACTGAGCATACATATAGAATGGGCCTTTGAAAATGTTAGCCAGTTGACGTTCTTGAGTAAGTATGGGAAAATCCTGTATAATGCCTGTCAATGTTAGTATTGCCCTATACACCCATATACAGCAATAATGAACATAATTGGGCATATCTCAATAGTTCCACAGTAAAAATGCTTCATACTCAGCAACCAAATAGAATGGGCCTTTGTAAATGTCACCCAGTTGACGTTCTTGAGTAAGTATGGGAAAATGTTGTGTAATGCCTGTGAATGTTAGTGTTGCCCTGTACACCCAAATACAGCAATAATGAACATAATTGGGCATTTCTCAATATTTCCACAGTAAAAATGCTTCATACTGGGCAGGGAAATAGAATGGGCCTTGGTAAATGTCACTCAATTGACCTTTGTGAGTAATTATGGGAAAATCCTGTGTAATGCCTGTGAATGTTAGTGTTGCCCTGTACACCCATATACAGGAATAATGAACATAATTGGGCATATCTCAATATTTCGACAGTAAAAATGCTTCATACTGAGCATACATATAGAATGGGCCTTTGAAAATGTTAGCCAGTTGACGTTCTTGAGTAAGTATGGGAAAATCCTGTATAATGCCTGTCAATGTTAGTATTGCCCTATACACCCATATACAGCAATAATGAACATAATTGGGCATATCTCAATAGTTCCACAGTAAAAATGCTTCATACTCAGCAAGCAAATAGAATGGGCCTTTGTAAATGTCACCCAGTTGACGTTCTTGAGTAAGTATGGGAAAATGTTGTGTAATGCCTGTGAATGTTAGTGTTGCCCTGTACACCCAAATACAGCAATAATGAACATAATTGGGCATATCTCAATATTTCGACAGTAAAAATGCTTCATACTGAGCATGCATATAGAATGGGCCTTTGCAAATGTCACCCAGTTGACGTTCTTGAGTAAGTATGGGAAAATGTTGTGTAATGCCTGTGAATGTTAGTGTTGCCCTGTACACCCATATACAGGAATAATGAACATAATTGGGCATATCTCAATATTTCGACAGTAAAAATGCTTCATACTGAGCATACATATAGAATGGGCCTTTGAAAATGTTAGCCAGTTGACGTTCTTGAGTAAGTATGGGAAAATCCTGTATAATGCCTGTCAATGTTAGTATTGCCCTATACACCCATATACAGCAATAATGAACGTAATTGGGCATATCTCAATAGTTCCACAGTAAAAATGCTTCATACTCAGCAAGCAAATAGAATGGGCCTTTGTAAATGTCACCCAGTTGACATTCTTGAGTAAGTATGGGAAAATGTTGTGTAATGCCTGTGAATGTTAGTTTTGCCCTGTACACCCATATACAGGAATAATGAACATAATTGGGCATATCTCAATATTTCGACAGTAAAAATGCTTCATACTGAGCATACATATAGAATGGGCCTTTGAAAATGTTAGCCAGTTGACGTTCTTGAGTAAGTATGGGAAAATCCTGTATAATGCCTGTCAATGTTAGTATTGCCCTATATACCCATATACAGCAATAATGAACATAATTGGGCATATCTCAATAGTTCCACAGTAAAAATGCTTCATACTGAGCATGCATATAGAATGGGCCTTTGAAAATGTTAAGCAGTTGACGTTTGTAAGTAATTATGGGAAAATCCTGTGTAATGCCTGTGAATGTTAGTGTTGCCCTATACACCCATATACAGCAATGATGAACAGAACTGGGCTTATCTCAATATTTCCACAGTAAAAATGCTTCATACTGGGCAGGGAAATAGAATGGGCCTTGCTAAATGTCACTCAATTGACCTTCGTGAGTAAGTATGGGAAAATGTTGTGTAATGCCCGTGAATGTTAGTGTTGCCCTGTACACCCATATACAGCAATAATGAACATAATTGGGCATATCTCAATAGTTCCACAGTAAAAATGCTTCAAACTGAGCTTGCGTATAGAATGGGCCTTTGAAAATGTTAGCCAGTTGACGTTTGTAAGTAATTATGGGAAAATCTTGTGTAATGCCTGTCAATGTTAGTGTTGCGCTATACACCCATATACAGCAATAATGAACATACCTGGGCATTTCTCAATATTTCCACAGTCAAAATGATTCATACTGGGCAGGGAAATAGAATGGGCCTTGGTAAATGTCACTCAACTGACCTTCGTGAGTAATTATGGGAAAATCCTGTGTAATGCCTTTGAATGTTAGTGTTGCCCTATACACCCATATACAGCAATAATGAACATAATTGCCTCATTTCAATATTACCCCAGTAGAATGTCTTCCTACTTGGCAGGCATATAGAATGGGCCTTTGAAAATGTTATCCAGTTGACGTTTGTAAGTAATTCTGGGAAAATCTTGTGTAATGCCTGTGAATGTTAGTGTTGCCCTATACACTCATATACAGCAATAATGAACATAATTGGGCATATCTCAATATTACCACAGTAAACCTCCTTCATACTTGGCACACATATAGAATAACCCTGTGTAAATGTTATGCAGTTAACCATCATAAGTACTTATGGCAATTCCTGTGTAATGCTTGTGAATGTTAGTGTTGCCCTATCCACCCCTATGCAGCAATAATGAACATAATTGGGCATATTTCAATATTTCCCAAGTAGAATTTCTTCATACTTGGCAGGCATATAGAATGGGCCTTTGAAAATGTTAGCCAGTTGACCTTTGTACGTAATTATGGGAAAATGTTGTGTAATGCCTGTGAATGTTAGTGTTGCCCTATACACCCATATACAGCAATAATGAACATAATTGGGCATATTTCAATATTTCCACAGTAAAACTCCTTCATACTTCGAAGGCATATAGAATGGGCCTGTGTACATGTTATCCAGTTGACCTTTGTAAGTAATTATGGGAAAATCCTGTGTAATGCCTGTCAATGGTAGTGTTGCCCTATACACCCAAATACAGCAATAAAGAACATAAATGAACCTATCTCTAAAGTCCCAGAGTAGAATGTCTTTATCCTTGGCATGCTTATAGAAGGGGCCTTGGTAAATGTCAATAAATTGTCCTTTGTAAGTAAGTAATTCTGGGGAAATCCTGTGTAATGATCTGTCAATATTAGTGTTGCCATATATATAGTGCACTCATATACAGCAATCAAGAACAGACATAGTCATATCTGAAAAGTTCAACAGTAGAATGTCTTTATTCTTGGCAGGCACATAGAATGGACCTTGTTCATCGTCATTAATTTGAGTTATGGGGAAATCCTGTGTAATGGAAACTCAAATATAGTGTTGCCATATACATCCATATATAGCAATAATGATTTCCACAGTAATAATACTTGATATGCCTACAGAGTGGGCCTTTGTAGTCCTTCACTTCAATACTACTCTTCAGTAATTATGGAAAAAATTCTGTATAATGGTCTCTCACATGGTCTCTCTGGACCTTTCTAATCACAAATCTGCTGAAAATGTGGGAGAAAAATTTATGGAGAAAATGTATGGAGAAAGCCTGTCAAATGTATCCTTGCCATATACTCCTATATACAGCTACAATTGCCTCCAATGGTCATATCTCAAAACGTCTACAGTCTGTAAAGACGGTACCGCAAATTTTATCAGGCGGCTTGGAGAGAAATTGCGTTTTCTGCCTTTTCCGCACAAGGGCGTTACCTAAAGACGTCGTGGTTCCCGTTCTACCACTATACGCATTGTAGATGCGCACACAAAATTGACGCACGGATAGTTTGACCGAACATTTTTCAAGAGCGGATAGCTTGACCGAGGTCACGTACCCCACATTGCGATTTCCTGCGAAGTTTCAGGGAAATCCGCTGTTTGAAGGAACAACCACATATGAATTGATCAAATGTCAAACGCAGTGGATTTGAAGAAATGTAGGCTACTAAGCTGTCTGATTTTTATTTCCATCCAGATAAATGATCCCGATGCTGGCCTGTGGATGGTAAGATTACCTATATTTATTTCACTTTGATGGAGAAATCGTAGAACAGCAGAAAAGGCAGTTAACGTTAGTTCTTGGAATAAATTCGCAGATGCAGTTTTTTTTTTTAAATGCTCTGAATGGCTCATCATAATGTCACAGCCACTCACGCATATATTCTGGAAGGATTGCGAAATTGGGTACCATTGACACCGCCCTCTAGCCTACATAGTAGGCTACATACCTATTCCCTTTCATACCTCACTAACCCCAAATGCAATCCTAGCCCCAAATGCAAACTATTCAAATGTGTCTCTGCAGGCTGGCTATGCAATTCCTGCAGGTTTATGCTTATTGATAAGCCTTAACCCACACATAACAGGTATTTGGTTGCATTTTTTTAAACTTAAAAATATAATACTTCATGCGATTGAGACCTCAGACATTCATGGTCATATTAAGGTCTACACACAATGTATTGAAAGACTATTGTCTTGCAGAGGCATTACTGTGGCGGAGGCTTGCAGATCTTCACACACTAATTTCTACGGCTGTGGCCTCCATGTTGGGATGGACCCTTTACGAGAAACGCATTCAGGATGTCTTCCAACAGGAAGAGGGAAGGTATCACACTGTGATGAGCCGAACACAGAACAAAAAAAATGCTGATTTCACTGTGTGAAGGGAAGCGGCCCATCAACTTGAATACCTCACCTCCATATGTGCATGTATCTACAATAGCTATGTGTGCTCAGATGTATACGTTGCACATTAGAATAGCCATTCATAAGCCTGCATGTGTAAAGTTTAAAGCCAGTGAGGTCTAATTCTGTTCTCCATTCAGGTTTTACTAAAGTTTCTTATCCTTGCTTTTTTTTTTTTTTTAGAGAATTCTCCGGGCTGATTTTGACAGTGATCTGGCTTCTCCTGTGTAGACACTCTGGGAGGTGAGGATTTTACAAGAAATATCTGAGTCCAGGCCGAATTGAAATGGCTGTTAAACAAATAGCCCAAAGATGTTAGCAGCTATTATTCCCGTGTGTATGTGCATCTGTATTCACAACAGTGACAGAGTGGAAATTGAAAATATTATTCCCCAGACAGTAGCCTAATCTGGGTGATGTAGAGGCCGCAGGTTCATTTGTTCTGCTAGTACATCAGCTAGCAAGAATCAGATACGGAGCTTTTGTAGGGTAAAATGCCACTGTCCAATCGAAACTTTTTATACTGCTGATTCTTCCATTCCAGAAATCCGATTGGTGCACTAAGAGTATGCACTGCGACTGCCATCACCGTCTTCCCCTTTGTGACCTGGCTGTACTACTACATCAATAAAGACCTGAGGTCTGCCTGGCCCTCACACTGTAAAACAACTCTCTAGACCTGCAGACCAAAAAATAACTACATAAATAAAACCTGAACCAGGCAAGGTCGAAGGTCATAGATTAACTGACATTGCCAAAAAAGATGTTTATCTTTCCTAACCACTTGTTGATTCAACTAAGTCAGAAGAAATACCAAAAAGCCAAATATATCTGTCAACTACTGGTACATTAAATGTACAATGGCTTGTGTCTGCATTGTTAAACATTTTGATATATAGGTTAACCAGTCAAAGTATCAACTACCACAAACTCCAAATCAGTGGTTCCTACATTAAGCCAGTCATTTAAGAGTGTAATTCTTGTTTTGTGTAATGGATGCCTGTAATATTATTTATTCACATGTAATTGCAAACAGTGCTTGCACAGAAGACCTCTATTTTCCGAAATTCACATTTTTCACTGTGAACATTCCATAAGCTCTTAAGGTGGCTAGAGGCATATTTGTTAAATGCTGTGCTTAAAAGAATAATAGCAGATCTCTATCCAGTGTTATGAACCTAAAACCACCTGGTGCAGATTCTATATTCTATTATTTTTGTCGGGTGTTTTGAAAATGTAAAAAACTAGTTAAAATAAAGGACACCTTGCAAGAATTGGTGTGCAAGAGTTGATTTTTCCATTCAGTGGTACTGGTACTGACTGCTATGTGTACTATATTTACCAATAGACCAATATGGCCTCTTACCCATTAATATGCCAAGGTTGCTTTGGTCCTGCTAGTTTGGTTCTTGTCCCATTCCTTAGACAAGAGTAATGTCTTTGCTATGGGGTAGGGGTAGTCATGACAATACAGTCTGACTTTGAAAGTCAAAGCAAGAACAAGAGAGTAGAACCAGGAGAGACTGTAGACAATAGACAATTCTGCATCTCTAAATAATTTCTGCAAAATCTCCGAAGCATCATTATTACTTTATTTTAATTTAAACTACTGTGTGGATCAGTCAGATATCCAGCAAGAAAACACTACACATTTTCATATTGAACAATATAAAACTCCTGCCTATTTGCCAGCAGCAAAAAGCTGGTTTACTCTGAGTTAAATTCATACCAGATATCAAAAAAAGTATGTACCACTTGACATGTCAATTGGTATGCTATTTTTATTTTACAAAATTATTCAAGAAGACCAACGAACATAAAAATGTTGAGAATACATGAAGTTATTCAGATGATAGCATTTTACAATACAGGCCCAAAATATTCACTGATTGTATTAATTGAACCTAATTGCTCTGGATCAGTTGAAAACCTCTATTAAAAACTCATCACCGGAACTCTTCTCGCGTAAACCGGAACCAAAATCGGAGAGAGGAAGAAACGTAGAGCGCTGCATCTCACTGTTCCATGTTGTATCTTCAATTTGCAACCGATCCAGGACCGATTTAAATAACTCTGATCCCTATCTGAACTATTACGCATACAGGGCTAAAGCAGATTCAGGATCAGTGCTTGGACAGTTAGCGTCTCACTATCGGTTTGCTCACTGCCTGCCTCAAATAACCTTCTGTGGTTCTACTTCCGCATTTCATTATTTTTTCTGAAAAAGCGCCGTGACTACTAGCGCATACACATCATGGCACTAAGTTTAACGCCGCTGGTCTGTTACCAGAATTTGAAATTACGTCTGCTCAGTCGTACTGTTTTACAAAATAATATAAATACTCACATTATATGTAGCTTTAGTGATAGTACTCTAACGAAACTGAGGGGAAATGAGTGTGCATGTCCAGTTTTCACGGTCCGCTTATCACATGTACCGGTAAGAACTGTCATTATTTTTATTATTCGCTTTTTAACGTTGCTGTAGGTTAAAGTAAGTGTGTTGGATGACGATTAGTACCAGAGAAGCACTCACTTATTTGCGTGACATATGAAAATGAATTGCTTTATGTACTTTTCGTCATAAAATACTATATTGCTGATTTTTCTTCCCCAGGTCAACAGGACTCTCGCGTGCAGAGCACTCCAGAAAAGCCTTTTGCGTTACAGCTACAGATCAGTCAATTCAATGCCTCCGCCACCAAAGTCTGGTAACAAATGGAGCAAAAAGGCTGGGGTACGTAATGCAGAGTAGTGTTACCAGAGTGTAAAGGATACGTCTCTAGTGTTACATTTACCAAAATATTAAGCAACGTTTCCGGAAGGTGCTGATGGGAGATGAAGTCCGCATGTAGACATAACGTCATTTTGTAGCCTACAGATTAACTGATCGGTATTATGGTTTGGAAATCTGGGCCAGTGGCGCAAACAATAGGGTGCGTAAATATGAAATAAATAAATAAAATTATATATATATATATATATAATTTCAGTATGGCACTC
Source organism: Synaphobranchus kaupii (assembly GCA_029718625.1). Classification (NCBI taxonomy): domain Eukaryota; kingdom Metazoa; phylum Chordata; class Actinopteri; order Anguilliformes; family Synaphobranchidae; genus Synaphobranchus; species Synaphobranchus kaupii. The sequence goes on from CM056387.1 coordinate 24,794,265, forward strand.
TAAAATGCTTCATCTCCTATCAGCGCAATTACTTGACATTTTAAGGATGACTATTTCAACGATGGTTCATTGTTAAATGTTGTCATTGGAAAAAAAATAGCATGTGTAATGTGCACACTACTGGGCAATGCATTTTGCTGTTGTGGTCAGCGGTCACTCGCCTCAGTTCCTTTTCAACTATTTTGACTAAGGCCTTTATGTTTTTAACCCAAAACAAAGTTCAGTTCAACTGGCTCCATTAAGCAAACTTGTATAGTGCTTGCTTTATCATACATTCAGCTGTTAATACCGTATATCAACCATTTAACCTGGAAAACACTTCCGCGAACTGCCCTCTGAGAATCTGACCAGTTTCTGACCTGGTACGTCCCTGGCTAGATCTGTTGCAGTATGTGCTTTTCACAGGCATTTCTTGGGCTACAGTGATTTCTTCAGATCTGACCATCTTGGGTTCAGAGATTATGCACTCCCAAGACTGCATTGGCATGCCCATCACAGGAGTCACGTACACTCTGATTTGCTTTCTACGCTTCATAGAAATATCAGAATACACCTTAAAAGGTATTGAAGCGGAAAGTGCCAGAATACAATCGCGCCTTTTCTCTCTCCTTCATTTCAGTAGCCAGTGACGTGGAAGTCTTTAGCGGTAACGTTTGCGCTCGGTGGAACCCTCTTGGGCGGGATGAAGTACTTTAAGAAGGAAAAGGAGGAATGTGAGTCCTGAAATGCCTGGGTTTCCCGAATTCCCAGCTGACTTCTGGAATGTTGTTCAACAAGTTCACATTAAAATGAAAGTGGTGGTAGTGGCGGTTATTATGGGGTAAAATAGGCCAAATGCCTGCACATCGGAGCCAAATGCCTGGACGTGTGGGGGACGATATCATTTTCATTATAGAGAGATTTTCTTTTTTTCCCAGCTTATAATTTCTAATGAATGTGCATAAAGTAAATATCACATTATGTATTTCTTCAAGCACACAGTAGGTCATTCTTAAAAATTTCAAGCATACTGTATCATACAGTATACATTACCATTTCAACATACTGTATAAGGGTACATGTAAATATGCTAATATTATTAAGGGTCCTCATTACCTCTAAACACAACATCAATGTGTTGAATGGATGGGGGAGGAATTGTTTGTAATGTGCGTGTCTGTCTGTCTCTCTGTCTGTCTGTCTTTTTGCTTTAGTGATTGAGAAGGAAAAGACGAGGTCACTGGGGAAGCCAGCTCTTGGAGGTCCCTTTTCTCTGGTTGACCACAACAACGAGCCCAAGAAGAATGAGGACTTCTTAGGCCAGTGGATCCTCATCTATTTTGGCTTCACACACTGTCCAGACATCTGTCCTGACGAGCTGGAGAAGATGATAGAAGTTGTCGATGAAATCGGTAAAAAGAAAGTTATCTTTTTGAACAAATTCTAAGCTGGTTAAAGGGGTAATAAACAGTAAATCAAATATTTTGAGTTATAAAGCCGAGTATCTTGTCTCCATTTCATAAATCACATATATCCTATTCTTTAACAAAAACTAAAATGGAATTAAGCTGTGCCACCGCATTTTGTGTCAAAAAAGAGGCCTTCGCTGAAATCGAAACTGAAACGTTTTGTTTGAGCCACGCCCCTATCCGTAACCTGAAAAAAGGTTAAAACCTTTTTTCTACGCAAGCAAGTCAACGCCCCCTCTCGCCCTCTTCTTGATTGATGGGTATTCAAACTGCGCAAATTAACGTTAGGCCTTTAATTTCAAGCGGCTTTCCTAGTTTTCATGACGCATTACCGAATGGATCTATCGCCCCTCCCCCCAACTGTAACTCCTCCCTCCTCCCCCCTCCCGTCTGTGTTCTCTCACTCGAGCCCAATTCGCGTCTTTTGAAATTGTGAAGTGGGCGGAGACAGAATAAAAGCCGGTGTTTATTACTGCTTTAAGAGCTAGCTGGATAACTGAGTAAATCCCAGAACAGCTCTTTTTTACTTCAGTCCATGTTCCAGATTTGGGAGGGTTCGGGGTTTTATTCAGTGCAGTTATCCAGTTAACTCAGTAATCCTGCTTTGTGATAGAGGCCCCTGACGTGTACGCAGGTGTTTGCTTCCACCCATTACCCTGGCTCAATGAGCTACTTAGCTCTTTACACCGATGGTGGCTCACTCATAGATTGGACAACATTAAACATTTTGAATAGAGACACAAGAACATGTATCGGTTGTGATAAATCGGTTTATGTGTAAATGTAGCACAAATTGACAAATAACATAGATTATGTTTAGGCGTAATTTAATAATTAAGTGCATAATTTGGCATGAAATCCAGAAATGGACATGGCCCTCCTTACCCAGCCTTGCATTAGTGGATTAGTTTTGTAACCAGAAGGTTACAAAATCAAGTCTTGGGAGGGTACGACTATTCTAAACAGATGAGCAAGATGTTCAACCTGAATAGATTCTGTTAGAATCCTTATTGTAAGAAACGATGATAACAAAAAATGTGAGATCTGCAAGTCCTTTTGGTCAAACAAGTGAATGTTGTATGGTTTGTGTCGGGAATATTTTAACGTCGGATCCTGGATAGTGTGCCATAATGATGAGGATGTTTTCTTGGTTTGAATCTGAATCCATCACCGCACTCTCTCTTACCTTCTTGTGTCGCTGTTCTTATTATAATTTGTATGACCACTAGGTGGCGGTCGATGTGTCTTAAATATTGGCCTGATATATAATTCTTCAAGTATTAAATGTACAGGGAATTAACAACAGTGGGGTTTGTTGTATGTGTTTTAATTTATTTTGTTTACAGACAGAATACAGTCTCTACCGAACCTTACTCCACTATTCATCACAATTGACCCTGATAGGGACTCTCCTGAGGCCATATCGACCTATGTGAAAGGTATGAAAACAAACAGACAAAAAGATTCATGTTAATTTTATAACGGTGCATTTTTGTCGCTCTGACAGAAAATTGAGGCGCATTTTATTATTTTTCCAGCACACGCATACTTGCATACCATTTATGTCAGCCCTCATTGTATACTGCAAGTTTAGTGTCAATACTGTACTAAATCTACACATAATTTAATGTAAAAGAGATCTTAAACCCATGTGGGTCTGTCTAAACCAGTGAGCATGGGACCAGCTGCACGCAAATAACATTTTGTGAAATTAACCAGATAAAAATGAAAAAAAACCTATAAATTCTACTAATACTACTGCTAAAAATAATAAGTAACATGTTCCTCTGATAGAATTCTCTCCCAAACTGATTGGTTTGACCGGGACCAAGGAGCAAGTGGACGCAGTCTCCCGTGCATATCGAGTCTACTACAGCCAAGGGCCAAAGGACGAGGATAACGACTACATTGTAGGTTTACAAAGTATTAAACACGCACTTGTGAAACCAGTCACATGACTGACCCTGCTGAGAGAGACCCCTATGGCTGTTTCTGTGTGAGAATAAACTAATAAAGGCAAGTGTGGCTTCTTGGACTTTCCGAGAAGTTTGAACTAAGCCTTGCAAAGGTTATTGACTTTTTTCCCTCTTAAAATAATTTGCAGGTGCACAAGAGATCTTTGGTGAAATGGTGTTTTAAGTTGATTACTGATTTAAAATAAAAAAATAAAAAATGAATTCAGAGCACAACTCTAATTGTATTCATATTTTTTCCAATCATTCATACTCCTTCTAATCATATTCATATTTGTTCGTGTTTGTCATTTTTAGGTGGATCACACGATAATCATGTACCTGGTTGGTCCGGATGGTCAGTTTGCGGAATATTTCGGGCAGAATAAGAAGGGCACAGAGATCTCCTCCTCCATCGCCTCACACATGAGGAAGTACAAGCAGAGCAAGTAGGACTGGTCAGAGCTCTGCACATGCACTTCCTGTGCGCTGCTCGCACACTTCCTGTGAGCTAATCAAAGACTGTACATATTTCTTTTGTGCCTATCCAGGATCACTCTTTCTTACAGTTTAGTTTTATTTAGTGTGTTTGAATTGTTAAAACATTAAGGAACAGATTAGCCTGCACTGACATTCACATTCCCTCTGTATCAGGTTTAAAGTGATAACTGGTAGCAGGATGAAGATGCTTTAAGGAAACTTGTTTTATGATGCGTGGACAGTGGATTATAAATTATTTTCTTCGATGTGCTTGTGTTTTCCCCATTGGAAGATTTGGATGACTTGATGCAGCTGTTTTTGGCAACCAATGAACAGTACATTCTGATTGTGATGTAATATTGTTTTGTCATGTTTCCTTCCATTTCAAAATGATACAAATTATCTTATTTTTTACAAATCAAAGTCTCACAAAGGAAGAAGTTGCAGATGTAACTGGAATACCATGTGGGGTGTGGCCTTTGAACAGAACAGGGTAAAGCTACAGACATGACAATAGCCCTACAGGCTGGACGGCGGCAGGCTCACATCGTTTGCCTAAAGCGGGCGACGTTAATAACTTAATGCAGACTTGCAACTGCGCCAAAAAGCTGATGGCACATTCTTCATAGACATTCCCCACTTCCTGAATTGGGATATTTAGTTTTTATAATATTAAGAATTGGAAATTTGAGGAAATTGGTACTGTTGATTCACAGTAAGGGGTTACATCATTGATGTTATCCAAAAAAAACTAAAACGGACAAATGCATATCTTCCACATTAAAAACTAAATCTAAACAATGTCATTATACAATAAAAAGAAAATGTCATTAAAAATGTCATTAATGCAATAAAAAGAAAAAGAAAACGTGGCAACCATTGGGCTGTCTCTAGTGTTTCCGTGCACCGCCTGAATCAACAGTAGGCTAACCCACTGGAGAACGCCTGTCTGCTTTCTTGCTGTCGCTTTATTTAGAGCTTTTAATTTGAACTTGACATGACATTAACCCGTAAGCCCGGAGACGTCTACATCTGTCACGCGGAAGGTCATTTTAAAAACAGCCGATTCAGATCCACTTCCATAGATTGGTATCATACCTAGAAATTAATAAAAAAATGCTTCGGGTGAATGATTTGATCGATGCACTTGGCTGTAACACATAGATTCTAAGTTTGACATTAAATTTGACGCCTGCAACCTAAATCGAACAAGATTTAAATTGAATGGCGATGCAATATAAAGAATTGTGAGATAATTAAAATGTATGCTGTGGGCAGACCATGTAGCTTATTTATACTGGAGTGAGTTATAGATGTAATTTAATGATAGTGGCCTTTCTGATACTATATGATTATGGCCTACATCCCAAGGCCAATGATGTGATTGTAATTTGCCGTACGCGACCAAACACTTAAATTGACTCGCCATGTTACATATTAAAGTATAGCCTAATATTGATCTCTGAAGAAGATTAAATAGATCCCAAAGTTTTTACCTTTCACTAAGTCACAAATGTCAAGACTGCCGGACTGGTTTGTCGCCACGTCCTTGAGAAACGTGCCGACAATTAGCGGCCAATTTTACGCGAAAGAAACCGGCGGGTTTACATCGCCGTACAGTACAGAGCGCGAAGCCCCCGAGCCGAGTGTTTGACTCTCCGCTGTGGAGGCAGGTGTTAAATGTTTATTCGCGCATTCTCAGCCGGTGAGCAACAATCGTCGGATCTGCGACCAGCTGCAGAGTCTGTCTTCAGACGTCCGCGTGGGGAATGGGGGAGGCGCGTGTTTGTCTGTGATAATCCCCAGTATTCTTGTACCCCGCTCACACTCTTTCCTCAGCTGTGAGCAAAGGTCAAACTATCAAACCGTTTTTTAAAGAGCGGCCGAGGCGAGCAGCCGTGCAGACTGCTTGCTTGACACACGCTCCTTAATTTATGTGCCAGCGACTGATAAATGACTGTCTCATTATCTGACAAAAGGAGAGGATTACAGTTTCTTGTTTTTAATAATCTACGTAGACTTCCAGGCAAAAAAGTGTTATGACATTGAATAAAAGGTTGATAGGCCTACGTCTAAACTGTTATTGACTTTATAGTCAATTTAATTGAATATTGTGAAGGATGTAGACGTTAGAAATCTGTTACATTATAATAGCCTATTAGTCCTGAAAGATCTTTCATTATCACATTTTTAACAAAATGTAATTTTATAAAGCTGTTTTATTATCATTTAGTAATAAAAGTATCAAGTAATAAAAGTGTCATTCATTCACATCATATGACAACATTTGGTGTACTTATTAATTTACGGTTCTAATGTAGTTGTATTAGAAGACACCCTTATGGAAATGTAATATACCACAGTATATTTTAAATATATTGTGAAGATAATTTTGATATATTTACAATATACTGCAGTATATTCTTTTTTCATAAGGGCACAGATATGGACCTACAGTGTATTCTTCAATATATATGTTAGCCTAATTACTCCTTGGTTAAATGTTATCTGCACAATGAGAGTGAAGAGTCCAGGGCTGCATTCGAATCCAATTTAACACGCTCCCTTCCCTTGCTCACTTCCCTTCAGGGAGCTATCTTGTGATGCAATTTGCTACGTGCAGCAAGCAAACTTAAAGGGTGCTCTGCAAGGGAGGGTTGACGAGAAACAAACAAAAACCGAACCGAACCGCCCTCGCAACATTTCGGAAGTGCAACGCCATAGAGTTTAAATGTGACCGCCCACTTTTTCCATGTGGAGCATTGCATTGTGGGATCCCCTTCTTGCTGGAAGCTTGCATTTTATACCCTTGGTGGAAGGGAGGATAAGCGAGGGAGTCAGGCAATATAATTACTGCCTCCCCTTTCTTAAATTGGATCCGAATCACACTTGGTGTGGCTGCCATATTTCATCCTGGCATTTTGGGGATTCCCCCCTTGAAGCAAGGGAAGGGAACGACAGGAAGAAAGGATACATTTTGGATCCGAACGCAGCCCTGTTCTGTGAGTATCTCACTGGATTGAATGCGAAGAGCCACACTTTTACCACTGACTACTTTAGTCTTGAGATTCCAGGACAGGCGTGCTGTCACGGCAACCGACAACCGCTACAGCGCCACCTCTGGTGCTCTAGGGTAGGGAGCAGCTTCCCTTTTCATTCTCAAGCATCCGACTGCTTTCTGGCAATGCTCTCATGGTTTAATGGCGATACTGTAAAATGCATTTGTTTATTTGTAATGTTTGATTATTGCAATTGTTATTATGATTAATAAATAGCCAACTGCTATAATATCACCTTAAACTAGTACAAGCTGCATTCCTCTGTTTTAACGTCTTTTTTAATTACATTCGTAGATCCTCTCTAAAACTTGTCCTTTCTCATGCTTAGAAAGATTACCGTGGAGAGAAACGGCTTCATCATTCCGTATCATCATTGTTCTCTTGGTCCCCTAATTCTGGCCAAACATAGCCACATTAAAGTCTTTTTTTTTTGTTTTTGTTTTTCTAATCCAAGGACAGGGCTCTTTCATCCTCAGGGAAAGTCTCCATACTCCGTCACATGACCTCTTCAGGTGTTGTCATGTAACCTCGTCATGTGACCCTGCTTTTTAGGTGTTCTGGAGCAGAGCTGTGTTTCAACCCTGGCCTGATGGGGGGTCAGAAACAAGCCATCTGTTTTCTTCCCAGAGTGCAGGTTTTGGGACTGTTCACGCTTGGAGCTGTCGTCACCTCTGTCACCTCATAGCACTTCAAATTATTTGTTGACCATTGTAATGAAATCCACTTGGTCTCTGGCTGTGATTTGCCTCACGAGGGTCAACGGTGAGTTTTAATATATGCTAGTATGTCTTGTTGGCTGCCTAAATCTTTTGCAAGGTAACACCAACATCGTCAAAGCAACAAAGGCATTTTTTCTACCCCAGTTCACTGCACTGTATCAGTGAATGCAGTACTTGCCAATAATGGCAAATAAATGTTTGCTCATTATTACATAATTACAGTTGGTGATTTTGTCAATTTCGATAACTGGAGAGAGTTCAATTAAAACAGTTGCTCTAAAACCCAGACCTAAGGGTGAATTCTGCAAAAGTGGATGCGATTTTATTCAATCATTTCAGTTCTAATTCATATTCCAGTTAAATGTGGGAATTAGAATTTTGGAATAGTGTTTTACTTCACATTTCAATTCAGTTACATTCAGCTTCATTTGTACAGATCCTTTCCAAAAAATTAGAATATCATGGAAAAGTTGTTTTTTTTCCATAATTCCATTCAAAAAGTGAAACTTTCATAGATTATAGATTCATTACACACAAAGTGAAATATTTCTAGCCTTTATTTGTTTCATTTTTCATAATTTTGGCTTACAGCTCCAGAAAACCCCCAAAACAGTATTTCAAGAAATTAGAGTAGTGTGTCGAAAATCAGCATTTACTTCAGTTATTTCAGAGAATGAGTGGAGTGGCTTGACTCGAGGAATCCGACAGTTGTAGCCCATGTCCCGGATACGTCTGTACGTGGTGGTTTTTGAAGCACTGACTCCAGCCTCAGTCCACTCCCTCTGCATCTCCGCCAAATTTTGGAATCGTCTTTGCTTGACAATCCGCTGAAGCCTACGGTCATCTCTTTTGCTTGTGCACCTTCTTCTGCCACATTTTTTTTTAAAACTTTCTATTGATATGCTTGGACACTGCACTCTGTGAACAGCCAGCCTCCTTAGCGATGACCTTTTGTGGCTTACCCATCTTCTGGAGGGTGTCAATGATGGTCTTCTGGCCAATTGTCAAGTCTGCAGTCTTCCCCATACTGAACCAAACTGAGATAAACTTTGCAGGTGTTTTGAGTAAATTAGATGATAGTGTGACACTCAGTCTAAAACATTCATTCTCTGAAATAACTGAAGTAAATGCTGATTTTCGACACACTATTCTAATTTCTTGAAATACTGTTTTGGGGGGTTTTCTGGAGCTGTAAGCCAAAATTATGAAAAATTCAATTCAATTCAATTTTATTTGTATAGCGCTTTTTACAGAGAACTGTCACAAAGACGCTGCACAGGGAAACAAGGAAAATTGAGAAGAAAAAAAAAAAGAAACAAAGGCTAGAAATATTTCACTTTGTGTGTAATGAATCTATAATCTATGAAAGTTTCACTTTTTGAATGGAATTATGGAAGAAAAAAAAAACTTTTCCATGATATTCAAATTTTTTGGAAAGGATCTGTATAGTGAAAAAGGACCAGTGTCCCAAAGCACAGATCTTTCCCGGCCCAGGCTCCCTACAGCAAGCCAAGAGTGACAATGGCAAGGACAACCTTAATACACTCCTGTTCTGTTTGAGTACGTACCCCAAGCCTGATGAATATTTAGCCTGAATCGTTTATTTGACCTTCTTCACAAAGCAAAGTCATTTTGATGCAACTCAAAGATATGCTGAAAGTCACATGGAGATGAATGTTATTGGTTACCCTTCCAATCGTTGAAGCTTCCGTCTGTATGAATGGCAAGAATGAGATTGGAAAGGCAAGGTCGTTTTTCCTACATTACACGTCCTCGGTGATGCTTCCCATCCCTCCGGAGCAGCGCGTTGGGAACGCCGTCCACTTGAAACGCATTCTTCCTCTCAACTGACGTGAGTAATGGAGGTACATCAATAAAAATCCATTCAAAGGATTTTGTTTGGATCTGAAGGGGCTTTTTATGGGTTTAACGGTAACCTTTCTGTTATTTTGAATGGTCCCTTGGGGGAGACTCCCAACTATAGGCCAGGGCTTTAGAATCATAACAACACGTGAGCTGCCGCATGTGTGTGTGTGTGCGTGTGTGTGTGCGTGTGCGTGTGCGTGTGCGTGTGCGTGTGTGTGCGTGTGCGTGTGCGTGTGTGTGCTTGTATTTCCCTCTGGATAAGAGCATCTGCTAAATGCCTAAATGTAATGTGAGTAGAATGATTGACATGTCTCAAAGCAAGAGAGATAATGTTCTTACGGCATGGCTTTGCATTTAAAAGATGTGTAAAAATCAAAAGAGCGTAAGCCTACTAAACAAAACTCTCCAGGGAGCTTCATCAGAAAGGTTTCGTGTCCAGATGTTTCTTCAGAGAAAATTTGCTCAACATATAAGCGGTTTAATGATGAAACTTGACACTTTTACTGGTGCCTTCGGAATGTGAAGTGCTTCAGAACTGATTGTGTAGAATCAGTATTAATATTGTATTAATTAATATTCAACACATATTAATATTCAACACACATTCATGTAGTCATTTCCCTGTGATCCAAGGTGCTGAATTAGGTTTGATTCTCCACAAGGCCTAATTCTTGCTCAGCAGGTAGGTTATATCATTTTTTTTGTTTGCTGTTTAGATATTTGAGTCATGCAAGGTAAACTTGGCACCAGCTCCTCAGCTTTTGAGTTTTTTTCTCACTGGGAACTGAAGAAGGGCGGTACACTGCAAAAGATGTCTGTCTTAAGTGTTTTAGACTTGTAATGAGACTTAATCTTTTTTTTCACTCAAGTAGATGATATTAGCTTGTTTTAAGTCACTTTTTTTAAAGTTACTAATTTATCTTACCCCATTGGCAAATGGCAAATCTTGAAATGAGAAACTATCTCACCTCACTGGCAATCTTTTTGTCTTGTATAGCAAAAAAGTCAAAAGAAATAAGATTTTATGTCTAAATATAAGACTAAAATGCTTGTTAAAATTGACTTAGTTTTTGAAGTGTGTACATTTTCTGTTGCCTCTAACCCTGGCCTGTATTTCAGAAATGCAGTGACAGGCCTAATCTCTCTTGATCCCAGAAGACCCACGGGCAGAATTTAAGCAATGCTCTAACAGACCTAATCTTCCCTGATCCCAGAAAATGAGGCATGCCGGGTCAGAACCACAAGGCCGCTAATCTGGAGTCTTTAGCCCTCATCGCCTTTTAATGGAGTTGCAGAGAGCCCACAATTGAAAGCACTAAAAGTGACACAATGTGGCTATAGATAGATTTTTAATGCAAAATGGTGCACGTGGCTTTTTTTTCCCCTTCAGATTTGATCACTACCGAATATAGAGATGGCTTCATCTTTGTAAAAAAAACAAAAGTTGTCTTATAAATGCTGCGAAGTTAGTGTGATGACAGACACACTGAAGGTATTTCCGCAGCATCATTGTAATGATCGATGACAATAGACCTGCAGTCTACAGCTAGCTTTAATTTACAGAGTGACTTCATTCTCTCTCATCTGAACGATAATAGTATCGCTGTTCTGTGTCTGAACATGCTTATTTTATAGATATATTTTAAAAACTACTTAACAGAAACTTCTTGTTTGGATGGTCGACATAAACCCCTTAACTTGCCTGTTTGTGACTTTTCAGAGAGAGAACATTCTTACCTGTGATTGGATTTTCAGGTAAGAACTGATCAAATCCTTTTGTATTCTTAAAAACAAAAAAATATATTATTTTATTGCTGATTGTTCAAGAGTGAATCTTAATTGTCATCCCAACAATTCTTTGGGAGTACTTTTTCTCTTAACTTTGACATAGAAATAAATGTAAAGTGAAGTGTTTTTGTGAAGCGAAAATGTGTTATTGGAAGAATAAAATGAGCCAGTTCGTTGCGTTTCATTGTGAGTTAAAGTTTTAGGAAGAACGTTAACTGGATCCAGGCCTCCGTCTCCTTGTCGTTCAGCCTTGCAGAATGAGCGATGCTGAGATGGAAATATTCGGGGTGGCGGCCCCGTACCTCCGTAAGCCTGAGCGGGAGAGGGTCGCAGCGCAGAACAAGCCCTTCGACGCTAAGACCGCCTGCTACGTGGCGGACCCCAAGATAGAGTACACGAAAGGCAAGATCAGGAGCCATGACAACAGCTCAGTCACTATAGAAACGGAGGATGGACGGGTGGGTGTCTAAGAGATTCTCTGTCACTAAAACCACCTCTGAGAAAATATCATATTATATTGTGAGACTTCAATTTTTGGATGAAATTAAATCACATTTCATATACACTAAGATTTTCAGTTATATTACAAAAAGGAAGGGTATTAAAGCATGTTTTTAGAACTATCACTAACACCACATCGGGTAAACTGTCATTTCTGACCAAGATTTAAAATGATTAATTAGTATTTTGAATAGCCCTCCTTGTTTCTTTTAAAACTGAAAGGCTACACCAAACGTATAAGTGCCAAAAGAAAAAGCACGTAGAAAAGGATCTTTTCAGACACCAGTTAACCACATCCGCATGTAGTCTTCACCTTCCGATTTTCTGGATGCGACCTGTGTGGACACACAAATCATGTTTTTTTCGATGTCATACGTGACTCTCCCCATGCATGTCTCTTCATTTAGCGCACACCTGGGGCCACATGTATAAACAGTGCTGAGCAGAAAAATGCCCTCAGAAAGCTACGTAAGGGAGGTTCCACGCAGAAATTCAGATGTATAAAATAATACGTGCTTCGTACCTCGGCACACGCTGGACACCATGCGTACACAATGTTTGGGGTCAGTGTGATATGGCGACACCGTGATTGAAAGGCAGAGGGAGAAAATGCAAAACTTTCCCTGAGTATTTTTTTACGCATTCTTTTACGCATTCTCTTACTCAGAGTTTTTTACATGTGGCCCTTGGTGTTTAAGAGGATAATGTCTGAACACATAGGGCTATGTGCAAATAGCTCTGAGTAAAATTCTGAATTGGGCCAAGTACGTGACAGTCTAAACATATCGTGAAAAATCCATAAGCTCTTCCATTGTTCCCTGGTCTTTACAATAATCCATATTTAATTATCATTGTTACCTGTTCTAAATAACATCTCCTTTTGCTTTATTATCTGTGTGTGGGTGTATAAAGAAGCCAAAAATAATTTATTTAACATCTCACAGCTGGTGTGGCAACATCCAGAGTGACTGAATATCGTCTAATCGATAGGGCAATAATGACAGTTGAAATAGTCCCTGCTCTTTTTAAACGGGTGCATTGTTTTTCTGCAGGTCGTCACGGTGAAGGCTGATGACATCCGACCCATGAACCCCCCGAAATTTGACAAGATCGAGGACATGGCCATGCTCACGCACCTGCACGAGCCCGCGGTCCTCTTCAACCTCAAGGACCGCTACGCCGCCTGGATGATATACGTAAACGCACCCGTCCGCTTTTTATGAATGGAGCTGTCGTGCCAAGAGAATAGCATTTAATCCTGTAAATGGACCTGACCAATGACATTGTAATGTAAATGGCCGTCCCACACATTTATAAAATACCATTATCGCCGGCTGGCCTTACCGGTGTGTGCGTAAGACGGCAAACCGACCAACCGTTTCCTGAGGATTTAAATTCAGCAGGTTGTTTCGCGCCTTTAAAGGCCCACACGCATCGGCATTCTCTTCCTGGTTTTAGTATCAGAAGCGGCCACAAAACGTTAGCAAAGAGCAGTGACGTAGCTTTTTTTGAAAAGTCCCTAACCCCGCCTCCTGTCTGTACACATTCGGATTGAGACAAATTATGCAAAAACATACGTCATATCACGTGGGAAATCGTTTTACTAAGAACTCTGAAAAATCGCATTTAAACCCTAAAATATGCATACTTCGACCACAATTGCAATTTTTTTTAACTTGAACCAGTACGGAACACAATTGAAAAGCTCCAGGATGATACGAAGAGCTCAAAAACACAAAAGGTATGCGTGTGGGCCTTTAAGACGTGTTTTGTTGGTGTCTGCGAGAGCTGAGTAAGTCATAAGCTGTGCTGTCAGCGAGGCCGTACTGAGGAGGGAGACGAGGTGGATGAACTCTCTTTCTTTTTTTAGACCTACTCCGGGCTGTTCTGTGTAACCGTGAACCCCTACAAGTGGCTCCCCGTGTACAACCCCGAGGTCGTGGCCGCTTACCGGGGGAAGAAGCGACAGGAAGTTCCCCCGCACATCTTCTCGATCTCCGACAATGCCTATCAGTTCATGCTTACTGGTACTGTAACTTCTGTATTGATAGCCATTAATATCAACGTTATATTTAAATTGTATGCTGTGCTTCCATGTTCATGCATGTGTGTCAGTGTGGATTCATGTCGTTTTCATTTTTAAATTGTATTTGAAAAATACAATGGTGAGATATAATGTATTTGGTGTGACGGTGAAGTGTACACAACATCACGTTTGGCAGAAACATATACACTAAGGGCCTGATTTAGCCTTTAGCTTGAATACATTTAATACACACTAAGACCCTTAGCATGTGCAAAACCTTTTAGCACACGCAAAACTAATAACACAACCAATGATGGGTGCAAAACAAATACCATGACCAATCATTGGTCACGTTATTGGTTTTGTGTGCGCTAAAAGGTTTTGCACATGCTAAAGGTCTTAGTAAATCAGGCCCTAAATGTATTCAAGCTAACATTGTTTTGTCATGCACTGTCAGTGTAACATGCAAGAAATTACTAATTCCCTAATTAACATTTTGGCTCCATTATGTCAGAGTCAGCCTCATATACCCTCATTTATTAAAAGGAACAGTTCTACTCTGGCGTGATAAAGGTCTCCGACTCCGGTTACTGCACACATGCACTGTTCTCCTTGCCTGTTCCGAAAGTAATCTTTCACCTGGCAACAAACTTACTTTGTGTTTTTTTACAGATCGTGAGAATCAGTCTATCCTGATCACGTAAGTACCTCCTCAGAGATACAGATAAAAACAGATAAACATGTTTTTAAATGCATGCCTTCTCTGCTCTGCTAAATCTTGTTTCGCATTCGTTTCGGCAGCGGAGAATCCGGTGCCGGGAAGACGGTGAACACGAAGCGAGTCATCCAGTACTTTGCGACAATCGCATCAGTCGGTGACCCCAGCAAGAAGAAGGACCTGCCATCAGGGAAAATGCAGGTTCTGTTACAGATAAGACGGGGAAATCAGCTGGCCGTGTGTGTGTGTGTGTGTGTGTGTGTGTGTGTGTGTGTGTGTGTGTGTGTGTGTGTGTGTGTGTGTGTGTACGTACGTGTGTTTGTGTGGGTCCGTGCGTGTGCGTGGGTGGGTATTTAAGTGTGTGTGTGTGTGTGTGTGTGTGTGTGTGTGTGTGTTTGTCTGTGTTTGTCTGTGTGTGTGTGCACAGTATGTATATATGTGCATGCATGTGTATGTGTGGGTGGAAATGTAGGTGTCTGGCCTTGTAATGTCGATGGGGCACTGCCATGTGTCCTTGAACAATGTACTTAACCTGAATTGCTTCAGGAAATATCCAGCTGTATAAATGGACCATGTGATTGGATTGTATGAAAAATGAATGTTAGCTGTGTAAGTTGCGTTGGATAAGCGCATCCGCTAAATGCCTAAATGTAATGGATGTGCGTATAAACCTTTCTGAGGACATTATTCACCACTAAGTTCCACTGACTGAAATAACACCACACTTAAACAGTTAAAACAGACATAGTGGTACACACCCTGTCTCAAGACCTGTAGTATCCCAACTTATCCCAATAAGTGGACTCTTATAACATTCCAATATGCACAACTACTGATGGAAGGTATTGAAGAATGATGTGGGCCTAAAAATACAACTAAACATTCCAGATTTGAAGAAAATATAGAGAAAAAATGTTTATAGAGAAATATCTCATTCCCATCTCTGAGTTCCCTTCATGTTTTCTCCTGTTGCCCTTAATAGCCCAATCTGGACAAAGATGTTGGTTGTTTCACTCCTTTAGGGAACCCTGGAAGATCAAATCATTCAGGCAAACCCCCTGCTGGAGGCTTTTGGTAATGCCAAAACCGTGAGGAACGACAACTCGTCTCGTTTTGTGAGTTTATTTGCTGTTGAAAAGCATGAAAAGAGGACTTTCTGTGCTGCCTCAGCCTTTATGCGTATTCTCTTTGAGACATACAGAAAATAGACGTGTTTTGTGCCATTGCTGAAACTGCATGATAATAAAGACTTGCTCAAACAAGGTTAAAAAAAATAAAATAAATAAATCACCCCAGGGCAAATTCATCCGGATCCACTTTGGAACAAAGGGGAAACTGGCTTCAGCTGACATTGAGACTTGTGAGTTTGTTTTTTCAAATTGTAATTTTTAAATCAATTTTTTTAATTTAGTATTCTGTAGATTTTGCAAGAGCAGGAGTGACCTCTGGTGACTTCTGATGTGTCTCTCCCGCAGATCTTCTTGAAAAGTCCAGAGTGACGTTTCAATTGCTAGCAGAGAGGAGTTATCACATCTTCTATCAGATCCTGTCCAATAAGAAGCCAGAGCTGATTGGTTCGTGCACCACACAGTAATAAGAGGCCAGACCTGATTAGTCAGTGCATCAAGGGACTGTTACAGTTTGTTTCTTCTGTCCATAATGAAAGACTTCTTAACGGAGCTTCTCATGGTTTATTTAAAGTAATCACTTGCAATTCTTCACCATTACAATTAGTTACACTGTAAACACATAACATTGTGAATTGTTTCCTCCAGCAATGTGCGATTAACGTTTTTTTAAACGAGTTTAATTATGTTTGGCCGTGTACCTAATGATAATTTATTATCCCTCAGAGATGACGCTTCTCACCACCAATCCGTACGACTATCCCTTCATCAGCCAAGGGGAGATCACGGTGCTTAGTATCAACGACACCGAGGAGCTGATGGCCACAGACGTGAGTGGAGCTCCCATCTTCTCCCCTTTTCACATGGCAAAAATGGCGGTGTACATTTAACACCCTGCGGTGTTAGATTTACACTGGCATCTTTGCTGTGCACAGTGTGACTCCAGCATGCTGCTCAGAACCAGCTTATCTTCTCCAAACTCTGGAGTTTCAAGCTTCTCCCCCTTTCCACAGTGAGACTCTGGAAATGTGCTCAGGTCTAGCTTATCTTCCGCACGCCATGAAGCAGCGCTGCTTGTGCGTGTGGCAAGATGGCAGCTCTGAGAGAAGCACGGGCTGTCTCGAGTAGCTGTTGGTATTTATTCACGTTTGTCTGTGACCGTTTCTGGCGTGTTCAGATGATTGAATGTGTCAAACCTCTGCTGGTGATGAATTACCTTCGAAAGACTTATCTGTATTTATTCGACGAAGCCCAACTGATCTGGCAAGCTGGTTATTTCGGCTGTTAATTTAAAAAAAAAAGAAATGTGTCATTATGTGAAGTTGCTGTTTTACGTTTCCAATATGGAGCCTGTGGATGAAAGGTGTACATTTTCTGCTGTATTTCGATGGAGTTCTTACTCAGTTGTGGAAACATTTTCAAGAAAATGTGTTAACTTACGGACATGTGAATGTACACTGCCTGGCCAAAAAAAAAGTCACACACACTAATATTTCATTGGACCGCCTTTAGCATTGATTACTGTGCGCATTCGTCGTGGCATTGTTTCGACAACCTTATGCAACGTCACAACATTTATTTCCGTCCAGAGTTGCATTCATTTTTGGCCGAGATCTTGTATTGACAACGGGAGAGTCGATCGACTCCATAAAGTCTTCTCCAGCACATCCCAAAGACTTTCAATGGGGCTAAGGTCATGAACTGGTGGTCAATTCATGTGTGAAAATGATTCCTCATGCTCTCTGAACCACTCTTTCACAATTTGAGCCCGATGAATCTTGGCATTGTCGTCCTGGAATATGCCCATTGATGGGATAACCTGGTCATTCAGTACATTCAGGTACTCAGCTGACTTCATTTTATTGCTGCATAACGTTGCTGAGCCTAGACCTGACCAATTGAAGCAACCCCAGATCATAACACTGCCTCCAGAGGCTTGTACAGTGGGCACTATGCATGACGGGTGCAACGGCAACTTTTTTTTTGGCCAGGCATTGTATGTGAATTAAACAAGACTTTCTGATCACACAGAGTGCCATAGACATCCTGGGCTTCAATGCTGAGGAGAAGATTGGCATCTACAAGCTAGCGGGCGCTGTGATGCATCATGGGAACATGAAGTTCAAGCAGAAGCAGCGGGAGGAGCAGGCGGAGCCCGACGGCACCGAGGGTGACATAGCACACGTGTTTAAAGTTTTGAAATGTTTGAGGATTGACTCCTGAGTAACGTTGCTACTTCCTTTCTGTGTGTGTGTCTGTCTATGTTTGTGTGTGTGTGTGTGTGTGTGTGTGTGTGTGTGTGTGTGTGTGTGTGTGTGTGTGTGTGTGTGTGTGTGTGTGTGTGTGTGTGTGTGTGTGTGTGTGTGTGTGTGTGTGTGTGTGTGTGTGTGTGTGCGTGTGTGTGTGCGTGCGTGCGGTGTATATCTTACAGTGGCTGACAAAGTGGCCTACCTCATGGGGCTGAACTCAGCTGACCTGCTGAAGGCCCTGTGCTGCCCCAGAGTGAAGGTGGGGAATGAGTTTGTGACCAAAGGTCAGACAGTGCAGCAGGTAATGTACCATCATGCACCTGTAGCTTCATCAAGCCGTCCGACTTCACTGTCCTCCCCTTCACCTTCCAACGTCCTGTCCCCAGGTGTATAACTCCATCGTCCTGTCCCCAGGTGTATAACTCCATCGTCCTGTCTCCAGGTGTATAACTCCATCGTCCTGTCCCCAGGTGTATAACTCCATCGTCCTGTCCCCAGGTGTATAACTCCATCGTCCTATCCCCAGGTGTATAACTCCATCGTCCTGTCTCCAGGTGTATAACTCCATCGTCCTGTCCCCAGGTGTATAACTCCATCGTCCTGTCCCCAGGTGTATAACTCCATCGTCCTATCCCCAGGTGTATAACTCCATCGTCCTGTCCCCAGGTGTATAACTCCATCGTCCTGTCCCCAGGTGTATAACTCCATCGTCCTATCCCCAGGTGTATAACTCCATCGTCCTGTCCCCAGGTGTATAACTCCATCGTCCTGTCCCCAGGTGTATAACTCCATCGTCCTATCCCCAGGTGTATAACTCCATCGTCCTGTCCCCACGTGTATAACTCCATCATCCTGTCCCCAGGTGTATAACTCCATCGTCCTGTCCCCAGGTGTATAACTCCATCGTCCTATCCCCAGGTGTATAACTCCATCGTCCTGTCTCCAGGTGTATAACTCCATCGTCCTGTCTCCAGGTGTATAACTCCATCGTCCTGTCCCCCAGGTGTATAACTCCATCGTCCTATCCCCAGGTGTATAACTCCATCGTCCTGTCCCCAGGTGTATAACTCCATCGTCCTGTCTCCAGGTGTATAACTCCATCGTCCTGTCCCCAGGTGTATAACTCCATCGTCCTGTCCCCAGGTGTATAACTCCATCGTCCTGTCCCCAGGTGTATAACTCCAACGTCCTGTCCCCAGGTGTATAACTCCATCGTCCTATCCCCAGGTGTATAACTCCATCGTCCTGTCCCCAGGTGTATAACTCCATCGTCCTGTCCCCAGGTATATAACTCCATGGGAGCCCTCTCCAAAGTGGTCTATGAAAAGCTGTTTTTGTGGATGGTAACTCGGATAAATCAGCAGCTGGACACAAAACTGCCCAGGCAGCATTTCATCGGAGTGCTGGACATAGCAGGGTTCGAGATCTTTGAGGTGAGCCTGAATCATGACCACGAACATTTGTCGAATGACTACAAACATTTGCTAAATGACACAACGGGAAATTCGCGATTGGTAATAAGACGGTTCTGAATGTGGACCGCTGTCATCCAGATGAACAGCTTGGAGCAGCTGTGCATCAACTTCACCAATGAGAAACTGCAACAGTTTTTCAACCACCACATGTTTGTGCTGGAGCAAGAGGAGTACAAGAAGGAGGGAATTGAATGGGAGTTCATCGACTTTGGAATGGACTTGGCTGCCTGCATTGAGCTTATTGAGAAGGTAATCTTTTTTTCTTTCACCCTTAAAATGTGGTCAATGCACTTGTTTGTACAAACAGCAGAGTGTAGCAAGCATACTGTAATGCAAGAAACCAGTATAGGCAAAATGTGTTGCTATACAGACCATCGGTCTATAACGCAGTGCACGTCCTCAACAGCCAATGGGCATCTTCTCCATCCTGGAGGAGGAGTGCATGTTCCCGAAGGCGACGGACGCCTCTTTCAAGAACAAGCTCTATGACCAGCACCTTGGCAAAAATAGCAATTTCCAGAAGCCCAAGCTTGCCAAAGGCAAGGTTGAGGCTCACTTCTCCCTGGTCCACTACGCCGGCACTGTGGACTACAACATCGCCGGCTGGCTGGAGAAGAACAAGGACCCGCTCAACGATAGCGTGGTGCAGCTCTACCAGAAGGCGGGGCTAAAGCTGCTGTCTCAATTGTTTGCCACCTACGCTTCGGTCGATAGTGAGTCACATAACAGTCAGTGATGCAAACCAAATCCCCATATTTAAAATAAATACTGCTGCTACTACAGCTACTACAACAACAACAACTACTCCTACTACTAGTACTACTAATAATAAAATATTAATAAGAATATATGTGCATACGTACATATATTTCCTTTTTTTTTTTTTTAAAGCTGATGCTGTTGGAATGAAGAAAGCCGGGAAGAAGAAAGGTTCCTCTTTCCAGACCGTGTCCGCGCTTTTCAGGGTAACAGCGTTTCTGCCCTTTTTTGTGAAAGCAACTATAAATGCTGCCTCACTCCCTCAGCATGTGGATTGGCCTATTGGTGCGCCCAGAGCGTAGTGACTGACTAAAATGGCGCACAATACCGTTCGATCGCTAATATCGTTTGTCGTCCCTCAGGAGAATCTGAACAAGCTGATGGCAAACCTCAGGTCCACCCACCCTCACTTTGTACGCTGTATCATCCCAAATGAAACAAAAATGCCGGGTAAGAACAACAGTCCACATTCTCGCTTATCGTTTTCCGGTGTTTCAAAACGAAGGACAACTTCCGCATATTTTCTCCATTGCAAGTTTCATGTTCATTGAAAGTTCTGAGCTTTCGGGCCAAAGACCTTGATCGGAGTATCATTTCCTGGTGGATCACAGCCATCTGCTAAAAAAAACAATCTGCAATGGAGACATAAAATCCATAAAATGTTTCTGTAATTCTCAGGTCTATGGCTCCCTATGCACTTTACAGTCCACTATTTAGCGAATCAGCCATTTTGTAGGATGTCCTAATTGTCAGTTTTCTCAATTGAGAATTCGGAAACCATCAAAATAGCCCCTAAATCCCCTAAATAGCGCACTATAAAGTGTATAGGGAGCCATTCTGAACGCAGCCATTGTGTACTTTAATAGCTCAGTTTACTCACTCCTAGATGTGACTCAGCACTTTTTGTCTCGCTGTTCGGTAAGTGTAATCGCCGCTGTTCTCAGGGTCTATGGACCACCATCTTGTTCTACACCAGCTGCGCTGTAACGGCGTGCTGGAGGGCATCAGAATCTGCAGGAAGGGCTTCCCCAGCAGAATCCTCTATGGAGACTTCAAGCAGAGGTATTAGTGTAGTCCGTGGTAGCTAGGCGACCCTGGTCCTGGAGCCCCGGTGACGTTTCTGGTTTTTGTTCCATCTGGGCTTGATCACAAGAGTTTGATGGATGATTAAAAGCCTGAGCCTGAATATTCTGAATGGTGAAACGCCGAGTGCCTCTAGCGCATGGTCACCTGCATTCATTACACCTGATTAATGCAAATTAATCCAGTTGTGTAGCTATAAGTTTGTATGGAGCAAAAACCAGGACCGTCTACGGCACTCCAGGACCGGGATTGCCTACCCCTGCGTAGTCTTTCCTTTTTTCCGCACACAATAACTTTGTGAGACCCGCCCACTGAATTGTGCTCTGACGGGCGGCTGTCAGTCATTTTGCATCCCCCTCCCCTCCCTGTAACCCGCACAGATACAGGATCCTGAACGCAAGCGCCATCCCCGAGGGGCAGTATATCGATAGCAAAAAGGCCTCAGAGAAATTACTCTCCTCCATCGATGTCGACCATGCTCAGTACAAATTTGGATACACAAAGGTAACATGAAGCGCCCCGATTCCTTGTAACGTGTCCCGTGACAGTGTGGCACCTCCCTAAATATTTGATCCCTGAAGGGGTTTGAGTTTAGTTTAAAATTGTTAGAATGGAGTTGCCTTGGGCCGAGATCTTCAGAGCAAATGAGGAATGCTTTATGTGTTGAAACACAAAGGGTAAGGCAGTAGGGTAGACTAGTTTGATGTCCCCAGAAAGGATGGCCAAACACTGACTTTTATTAACTAATTAGCTTTTATCACCACTGGGAAAAAAAAAAACGTATACAGTCAACCGACGATAGCGTTAGTGTTTCTGCAGTTCATGAAAGCTCACCCAGCCATCTTGACAACAAGGCTCCTCAGTGGTTATACTGTATGTCTCAGAAGGTGTTTCTATGGTAACAGGCCATGCTTTTGTTAAGCTCACCTGTCTCCGTTTATGGCACCCGTTCCTTAAATAACCCAGGTGTTCTTCAAAGCTGGGCTCCTTGGTCTTCTGGAGGAGATGAGAGACGAGCGACTGGCAGTGCTTATGACCCGCATCCAGGCTGTTTCCAGGGGTTACGTCACTCGTCTGAAATTCAAGGAGATGAGCCAGAAAAGGTCCACACTTTTCCTCTTCTGCTCGAAAATAAGGGGTCCTCAATCTTTTCCAGACAGGGCCGGTGTGGGTGCAGGCTTTTGTTCCAAACAAGCAGTAACACACCTGAATCTACTAATCCAGGCCCTTAGCAAAGATTCTAATGGTTGATTAGCAGAACCAGGTGTGTAACTGCTTGGTTGGAACAAAAGCCTGCGCCCACACGGCTATTTCTGGATAAGATTGAGGACCATCCATGTAAATGCTACACCAGTGGTCCCCTAACCCTATTCCTGGAGATCTACCATCCTGCAGGTTTTCATTTCAAGCCTAATTTGGCACACCTGATTCTACTAATTAGCAGCTCAACAAGATCTCTAGCTGTTGAATGAGGTGCGCTTTGTTAGGGTTGGAGTGAAAACCTACAGGATGGTAGATCTCCAGGAACAGGGTTGGGGACCACTGTGCTAGACCATAAAGGGTACAAACATCTGGTCTCTGTAAACTTTTCTCTGATGTCTAAAGCACAATTATCGTTAAAACTAAAATTGGAATTTTAAGATTTTACAGATAAGTGAATCTTCATTTGAGGATTAAATTTCAGATTCAGTGTTTGCTTGAACATACAAAGCTCACACTAAGTATAAGACCATTACAAAGCATATTTAATTATTATTATGTTTTGGTATTGAATATCAAACTGTCTGACACCACTCCAATGAAAGGTTAATGAGATTAATTAATCTAAAGCCTGTGCAAACTCTACATAACCTTTTCATAACCACTAAATAGACACTAAAATCTAAATGAATTTTCATAGGGGGTGTGCTATTTCATTGTTTATAAAATAAACTACAAAATAATTTTATGGTAATGTGACTTACTGCTTAAATCATGAGATAGCAAAGGCAATCAGTGACAGAGTGGCAGTTTTTACAATCCTCTATGGTCATGCACTGTTTGTGAAGGTGATATGTAGTGCTTATGCTGCCTATTGTGCTTTAAACAAGACCTTACCGTTTTCATTTCTTGTTATGTGCTGCTCTATGCAGGGAATCTATATTCATCATTCAGTACAACATCCGCTCCTTCATGAACGTGAAGAACTGGCCATGGATGAAGCTCTTCTTCAAGATCAAACCTCTGCTGAGGAGTGCCGAGGCCGAGAAGGAGATGCAGAACATGAAGGAGGAGTTTGTCAAACTCAAAGAGGAGTTCGCCAAATCCGAGACTCGGAGAAAAGAGCTGGAAGAGAAAATGGTGGTCCTTCTTCAGGAGAAGAACGATCTGTTCTTTCAGATTCAGGCGGCAAGTTTCTGTCATCATCATCATCTTCATTATCATCATCATTATTATTATTTAGCTGTTTGAAATTCCAGATAAAGAACAGTTTAAGAATAATCATCCATGAGTTCTGACATTTGCTGACTTCTGCTCATATTGTAACGTAAATAGATATTTGCCTTGCGACAAATTTACTTCTGTAGGAAATATTTTCACTGAAAATTTTAATTATATGCAAAAAACTGAAATATCATCTAGCACTTTATTAATTTATACACCAAGTCGCATTAGAGACTCATAAGAAAACTGGTATATGAATCTTTTCCTTGCATCATACCAATGTTGTTATAGGGCCTGATTTGCTAAGACCTTTTAGCACACGCAAAACCATTAACATGACCAATGATTTGTGCAAAACAAACACCGTGACCAATCATTGGTCCCGTTATTGATTTTGCGTGTGCTAAAAGGTTTTGCACACATTAAAGGTCTTAGTAAATCAGGTCCATCGTGCCTAAAAGACTATGGAAATCCGGGTTGGGGTTGAACAGGTGTGTTTTTCGAGGCATGTTGCCTAATGGTGAGGCATTTTGAGTGACAGAACGGAGTGGAAGCAAGCTCCTCCAGCGTTAATGGGCGTGGTCTCCTTTCACAGGAGCGAGAGAACCTGTCGGACGCGGAGGAACGTTGCGAGGGCTTGATAAAGAGCAAGATCCACCTGGAGGCCAAGATGAAGGAGTTCTCCGAGAGGCTGGAGGACGAGGAGGAGATGAACGCGGAAATCGCCGCGCGGAAGAGGAAGCTGGAGGACGAGTGCTCGGAGCTGAAGAAGGACATCGACGACCTGGAGCTCACCATCGTCAAAGTGGAGAAGGAAAAACATGCCGCAGAAAACAAGGTCAATAGGAGTCAATACTCTGAGATGTCACAGTACTGGAATAATGCTTTTGTAATGCTACTACAGTACATGTACAAAACCGAAATGCCAGTGCATTCCCCATCAACATGTGGGTGGTAAGAACACGTACATTACATGCATGTATAGCCACATTGCTGTACTCATTGAAAAGGAATTATCAGCCATTTTCGTGAAAATGCACCTGTGGAATATCCTGGATCCAGCTGCTTTTCCCCAGCCCCCAATGGTTGTCCATGAGGAAGAAACAGAGGCGGCAGAAAATGACCGTTAAATGTGTAAAAACGGTCCTGGACCAGCTTCTGTTTTTCATGCATAATTCTATATTATGTGCCTAACGGTGCAGTGCCTTTATGTGTGATTCAAATGAAGTGCACTTCTGCTAGCACAAAAGTGGCCTAATTAAAAAAGAGAACAAAGCAGGTGGTCCTGAGCATGCAAAACAATCTAAGCAGGCTCCGGTCAGGAACATTGTGAAGTGTTGTGATTATTGCGTTTGTCTGTAAACTCGGCACTCATGAAAGAGAAGCCTCTGATCCCTCAATGTGCCTCTGAGTACTAAATAAAGGTAAATAAAAAAAGTATCTGCCTCCCCTCATTGACCACCAGTTATTTGAAGTGTTCCCGAATGCATGGTGTAATTCCTGAACTTCTATCCACAGGTGAAAAATCTGATAGAGGAGATGACCACGTTGGAGGAAGCTCTTCTGAAATCCACGAAGGAGAACAAGGCTTTGCAGGAGGTGCACCAGCAGACCCTGGATGACCTGCAGGCGGAGGAGGACAAGGTCAATGTGCTGACCAAGACCAAGGTCAAACTGGAGCAGCAGGTTGACGATGTACGTACCTGGCTGTTCATGACACCTATTTCAGCAGTGCACTGAAATATCGGGGGCATGCTTTTTATGTCTATTTCACAAAGCAAAACCAATTCTAACCCACATATATCTTTTTATTTCTATGCGTTTTTCAACATTTTCACAACTTGGCTGGTGGTAGGCACGTCCACAGTTGTCAGGTTAAGCCTTAAAATTTGGCTGTCATTTGTATTTTCCGTCATGCTATCCAGCTGGAGGGAGCTTTGGAGCAGGAGAAGAAGATTCGAGCCGATCTGGAAAGGAGCAAAAGGAAGCTGGAGGGAGATCTCAAGCTGTCCCAAGAGGCCATCATGGACCTGGAGAACGAGCGGCAGCAAATGGACGAGAAACTGAAAAAGTAGAGAATCGAATTCCATTAACGCTTTCATTCCTCGTTTACTCACAGTTAATAAAGCAGATGCACCCTTACTAAACGTTATCTGACAGTTATATCCGGTAACATTTCAAATAATTCTGAGACAACACAGTACTGGAATAATGCTTTTTTAATGCTACTACAGTACATGTAAAATGCTGTTTAAATGCTGTTTTCTGGAAAAAGCCAGGTAGTTGTATTTATATAGTTGTGTGTACGTCAGAGTAAAGTTTTAGTTTTACATGCTAACGCGGTGAGTGTACATTTTTGATATATCCAAACATACATTTCCTTGAATATTTTTGTATTTGATTGTTTTCTTTGCTCAGGGAGCAAACTAGATATTCTGAAAGAAAATATTACGCTTATTTTAATACCGGAAAGGTGAGGCATTATACCTTTTCAATTGAGAAATTATTCAATAAATCATAATAAACTTTATTTGTATAGCACTTTTAAAAACACAGTTACAAAGTGCTTTACAGAACAAGATAAAATAGTACACACAGTCAGGATAAAGACAACAAAAACATCAATGAAAACATCGAAGATAAGAACCTGAGGAAATAAAAAGCTTGAAAAATACAGATTTACTATAAAAAAAAGCCTTCCTGTAAAAGTAAGTTTTGAGAAGTGATTTAAAAGAAGTCACTGAGTTTGCTAACCTAAAGTTCCTCAGGTAGGGAGTTGCACAGCTGTGGGGTTCTAACGGAAAACGCCCGGCAACCTCTTGTAACGAGGCGGGCTGTGGGAGCAGTTAGGAGGGTCCTACCTGAGGAGTGCAGGCAGTGGCTAGGCTCATAGGACTTGAGTAAATCTATGATATAGGTAGGAGCAAGGCCATATCTTACTATAAATTATCTCTGGTTGCTGTGGAAGATTAAAATGTTAACGCCTTGGTCCTGCAGGAAGGAGTTTGACCTCAGCCAGCTGCAGGGGAAGGTGGAGGATGAGCAGACACTGAGCTCACAGCTTCAAAAGAAAATGAAGGAACTCCAGGCAAGTCCGTTTCATTTGAGAATGCTTCAGCAGGGAGGTCCTTTCCAAGCCCGTCCCAGTGTACATTTTTATACTGGTGCCCTGTTTTCTGTAACCCTGACAACACTCGATACTTCAATTTACTTGTATTTAAATGTCCTGACATGGGTAAAGCCAGGTAAAACCATAATTTATATATTCCATGATATATATTATTTAATCAGTGGGTAGATGTATTTCTAAAACATTCCTTGATTTATAAATAAAAAACAAAACAAAACAAAACAAAAAAACATCAGCTACAGCTATATCAAGTATTAATGCCAATGAGACTCTCTTTTCTCATTATTTCATTTATATACCCTCTAGATATTCTCCCGATTTAGATATGGGCACCATTTTAACCATTTTACTCTGTGAAAATATAACTGCAGGCCCGCATCGAGGAGCTGGAGGAGGAGATCGAGGCTGAGCGAGCCACCCGGGCCAAGGTGGAGAAGCAGAGAGCCGATCTCTCCAGGGAACTCGAGGAGATCAGCGAGAGGCTCGAAGAGGCCGGCGGCACCACCGCCACTCAGATCGAGATGAACAAGAAGCGCGAGACAGAGTTCCAGAAGCTGCGCCGTGACCTCGAAGAGTCCACCCTGCAGCACGAGGCCACTGCCGCCGCCCTCCGCAAGAAGCAGGCCGACAGCGTGGCCGAGCTGGGAGAGCAAATAGACAACCTCCAGCGCGTCAAACAGAAGCTGGAGAAGGAGAAGAGCGAATACAAAATGGAGATCGATGACCTCTCCAGCAACATGGAGGGAATTCTGAAAAGCAAGGTATGTGCCATCTTTTACTGCCAGGCAGGGGGCGCCACAATGGATTTTGGGCCCCATGAAATGATATCACATTGGGCCCCATCATCAGAAAATCCAATGTTCTAATATTTTTTGAGGGCCCACTTGGAAACATCCTAACTCCCCCCTCCCTGCTCAATATGGCGGTACTCTAGTAGGAGATAACTCCAGAAGTGCAGGGAAGAGCCCTCCATTCATGCAAAATCAGTCAAGTTGTCTTATTCCCTTGATACTTTAGTCTTGGAGCAGTCCCATTTTCCTATCTGTATTTCAGGCCAACCTGGATAAACAGTGCCGTAGTCTTGATGACCAAAATAGTGAGCTCAAGGCAAAAGCCGAGGAGGCCCAGAGGGCGCTGACTGACTTCACTACCCACAATGCTCGTCTGCAAACCGAAAATGGTGAGGCTAAAATTTCACAGTGAACACCAGCGAAAATGAGACATGCACATAAACTCTCGCTACACTTTTTATTAGTGCAAGGCTAAGAGTGGTCCAAACGGTTCCTTTTTTTCTCCGTTTGAACAGGTGAATTCACACGTCAGCTTGAGGAGAAGGAGGTGACGGTCACGCACCTCACCCGCAGCAAAGCGCTACAAGCTCAGCAGATCGAAGAGCTGAAGAGACTCTTAGAGGAGGAAATAAAGGTGCCAGAAACTCTTCATTGAATTATTATTATTATACATTTGGTCATAGTTTACATTAGGTATGTATTCCTAAAGACCTTGTGAAGCATATTCTGACAGCAAAAAATAGTTCTAAATCATTTAGAAGCATGCGTGCCGGAATTTAGGTCAGAGGGTAGAACTTCAATTTGCATTGTAAAAATGTAGTTCAATATGATTTTGTCACATTAGGAACAAAGACGGGTATTCGATAAACATTTGTCCTGAACACAAGCATTATACTTTTTCTTCACGGACTTAGTTTGGAAACTTATTGCTGAACTTGCCACACTGTGTTTATGTGGAAAGAATTATAATTTTTTAAAATTTGTTTGCTTTTCATTGAAAAGTGATATTGATACTAAAATTATGATAATCAAAAAATAAGAAGAGGACGTTAATTGCGCTCAGATTAATATAAAAATTAAGTGCAGGTGCAAGAATAAGAAAAACCAACAGGCTAGGACAAACACACAAGTTCCAAAATTAATCTGCCAACTATGAGAAATTGATATTTACGCGCTGCATTGCCTGCTTTTAGGCCAGAAACGCCCTGGCACACGCCCTGCAGTCCTCACGCCATGACTGTGACCTCCTGAGGGAGCAGTACGAGGAGGAGCAGGAGGCCAAGGCTGAGCTCCAGCGCGGGATGTCCAAGGCCAACAGCGAGGTGGCTCAGTGGAGAACCAAATACGAAACCGATGCCATCCAGCGCACTGAGGAGCTGGAGGAGGCCAAGTAAGGGGACGGCCTCAAATATTTTATTCACCACCGTTAATTTAAAAAAAGTTATGTGTTTTGTTCCATATACTGTATGTTGCACTCACATTCTGAAGGAGGCCAAGTATGACGTGAGAGTGAAACAACAGGTCTCATTGTATCTCATTCATTGGGTCTTCCAAAATAATGTGCTCCATTTAACATGTCAGTTGACGTCTTCTAGGAAAAAACTGGCTTCATTCACCACTTTGACTGAGTTCCAGTGTTTATGGGCCTGCTTATAGAAGTCTTTTATTTTTATCATGGGCTGTGGGGAGAGCGTTATTTACGTGTTTACCTGGGATTGTGTTTTTGTCCACAAGGAGTCAGTAATTCATTGAAGTGCTGAAGGGCTTGACCACGCTTGTCCTCTAAAGGCCTGATTTACTAAGACATTTAGCGTGTGCAAAACCTTTTAGCACACGCAAAACCAGCAACATGACCAATGATTGGTCCTGGTATTTGCTTTGCACCAATCATTAGTTTTGCGTGCGCAAAAAGGTTTTGCACGTGCTAAAGGTCTTAGTAAATCAGGCCCATAGTGCCGAAAAGATTGTGGAAACCAGGGTTGGGGGTTGAACGGGTGTGTTTTTCCTGGCACGTTGCCTAATGGCGAGGAATTCTGAGTGACGGAGTGGAGTGGAGGCAAGTCAGGCCCGATGTATTCCAATTAAGTCTAGCAGAAGCAGTATTAAATATTCATGAAGATTTTAGCCATCTTTAAATGTGCTGTTCCGATTAATTGCCCATCTGAAAGTTTGAGGAGCGCACTGTGGAGCTGGTGGATTTCCGCTCCCCCTGCCTACTCGGTACTACATTACATCACATTCATTTGTCCCGCTATCCTTTAAGTAAATGCTATCTTTTCGGTACATTTCGCGATGGCAGAGCCATAATCGGCTACCACCGGGGGTTTTTTTTCTGGACGTTTATCACTGAAGGAAGAAGCTGGCCCAGCGCCTGCAGGATTCCGAGGAGCAGACGGAGGCGGTGAACTCCAAGTGCGCCTCCCTGGAGAAGACCAAGCAGAGACTGCAGGCTGAGGTCGAGGATCTCATGATCGAGACGGAGAGGGCCAACGCGGCCACCGCCGCCCTGGACAAGAAGCAGAGGAACTTTGACAAGGTGTTCACCCACGACTTTTCTTTTCTGATTCATACACACATCCATTTTTATATACTACACTTGCACTTCACAATGTAGTCTGCAATTTGTGCTTGATGTGTTGCATAAGGCGGCAGTGTAGTATTAGTATAATGGTTAAGGAACTGGCCTTGTAACTGAAAGGTTGCAGGTTCGATTCCCAGGTAGGACACTGCCGTTGTACCCTTGAGCATGGTACCTAACCTGAATCGCTTCAGTATATATACAGCTGTATACATGGGTAATATGTAAAAAATGCTAAAAAGGTGCGTAAGTCGCTCTGGATAAGAGCGCCTGTAATGTAATATGTTTCTGTGTAGTATCCTGTGCAGTATTAAGATATGCAGTAGTCTTCACATTTTGGAATATATACTTGAATAATGTTAATTATGAAGGGTATAGTAAGCTATTAATTTGTATGCTACAATTTAGACTTTATGGTTAAACGGTTTTTATATAAAGTTGTGGGTGTGGCGTTTGTAACGGGATGGTGGCGGGGTGGGAGTGGTTTTAAAGAGGCTCTCTCAGCCACACACGATGAAATATCAGTTACAGGGGTGTGGCGTTCTATTATTATGGCTAATAAATCAATCTACTAGAGAATCGATAAAATGAGGCTGAGTGTGGCGTCTTTGCAGATCCTCGTAGAATGGAAGCAGAAGTACGAGGAGAGCCAATCAGAGCTCGAATGCTCTCAGCGCGAGTCGAGATCCCTGAGCACCGAACTGTTCAAGCTGAAGAACTCCTACGAGGAGGCGCTCGACCACTTAGAGACCGTCAAGAGAGAGAACAAGAACCTGCAACGTACGTTCCTTTTACCTGCAAGAACAACCCGCCTCATCAATGACTTAATACACATAGATAGAGTGATTATGTACATGACTATGTACGGCTGTAAGCTTAGGTTTCTTATGTTCTTGCTCAAGAGGATCCATTAGAAGGAATCCTGTTCTGAACTCCATAACATGCAACCTTTGGGTCTTGAGCTCAGTTTCAGGCAGTTTTCAAAGAAATTATGAAAAAAACAAAAAAAAACAACGAAAAGATTGTTTATTTCCCAATTGTATGATGGTTATGTATGTATTGTAAGTTTTAATGGACTGCTTTTAATGGAGGCAAGTGACTAAAGTAATCAAATGAAAATGGCAAGAAATCACCGGAATTACTGGAAAAATGACGCATTCATGTGTTTTATCGTTGTTCACAGAGGAAATTTCAGACGTGACTGGACAGGTCGCCGACTCCGTTAAGACCATCCATGAGCTGGAGAAAATCGTCAAACAAGCTGAACAAGAGAAACTAGATGTCCAGAGTGCTCTAGAGGAAGCGGAGGTAAACCAGAACGAGCAAAAGAAATCTGGTTTTCACTAGTTTTCAATCCAACAATATTGCACTTTAGCCTTGAATGACAAAGGGATCATTCATCACTAAATTTAATGAAAACTCTTGTCTAATGAGAAAGAAAAAATCACTTTCTCGTATACAGATTTATGGAGAAACTGCGTTTTGATTAGACTGATTCCTTGTCCTAGACCAGGGCTGCCCAAACCTGTTCCTGGAGATCTACGTACCTTCCTGTAGGTTTTCATTTCAACCCTAATTTGGCACATCTGATTCTACTAATTAGCAGCTCAACTAGAGCTCTAGCTGTTGAATGAGGCGTGCTTTGTTAGGGTTGGAGTGAAAACCTACAGGACGGTAGATCTCCAGGAATAGGGTTGGGCAGCCCAGTCCTAGACAAATGTTCAAAATATAGCATTTTCCTACTTCAGATTTCCTTCCATATATAAATGTGATTAGGATAAGTCCATGGAAGTATAGCATGTGGGAAGACAATAGTTGGCTGTAGTTTGGCATCACAATTAATTTTGAAAACCGGTGTTTTTATTTCTCCAGTCTTCTCTGGAGCACGAAGAGGCCAGAATCCTGCACATCCAGCTGGAGCTGAACCAGGTGAAGTCGGAGGTGGAGCGCAAGGTGGCGGAGAAGGAGGAGGAGATGGACTTGCTCAAGAGGAACTACCAGAGGACGGTGGACGTCCTGCAGAACACGCTGGACACCGAAACCAGGAGCAGGAACGACGCGGTGCGGGTCAAGAAGAAGATGGAGGGGGATCTGAACGAGATGGAGATCCAGCTGGGCCACGCCAACCGCCAGGCTGCCGACGCCCACAAGCAGCTGCGCATCGTTCAGGGGCAGCTCAAGGTCGGTGGCCGGTTCTGTCTCCATGGCAACCACGCACTCTACCCAAGGAAATGAAAACGGTTTAATTTTGTCAGTGTGAGATTATGTTAAAGAGTAAAATGTAGGCTATGAGATTATGTTGAAGAATGAAATGTAGGATATGATATTATGTTGAAAAGTAAAATGTAGGATATGAGATTGTTAAAGAGTAAAATGTAGGATATGATATTATTTCAGAGTAAAATGTAGTATATGAGATTATGTTAAAGAGTAAAATGTAGGATATCAGATCATGTTAAAGAGTAAAATGTAGTATATGAGATTATGTTAAAGAGTAAAATGTAGGATATGAGATCATGTTAAAGAGTAAAATGTAGGATATGAGATAATGTTAAAGAGTAAAATGTAGTATATGAGATTATGTTAAAGAGTAAAATGTAGGATATTAGATTATGTTAAAGAGTAAAATGTAGGATATGAGATAATGTTAAAGAGTAAAATGTAGTATATGAGATTATGGTAAAGAGTAAAATGTAGGATATATATTGTCTGTGTTTTATTTGTCATTGAATGAAAATGGCTGCTGTGAATCCAGCAAGCGGGCGTGACACAAAAACCCTCCCCTCTTCACTGTAAAGTGCTTTTAGAATGAAAATCACTGTATGAATACTAATAATCCACGATGATGATGATGATTATTGTTGTTATTATTATTATTATTATGGCCCTGCGATGGATTGGCGACCTGTCCAGGGGGTATTCCTGCCTCTCGCCCAATGCATGCTGGGATAGGCTCTAGCCCCCCTGTGCCCCTGACCAGGAGTAAGCGGGTTAGATATTGGATGGATGGATGGATGGATGGATGGATGGATGGATGGATGGATGGATGGATGGATGGATGGATGGATGGATGGATGGATGGATGGATGGATGGATGGATGGATGGATGGATGGATGGATGGATGGATGGATGGATGGATGGATGGATGGATGGATGGATGGATGGATGGATGGATGGATGGATGGATGGATGGATGGATGGATGGATTATTATTTAGTTGGAAGGAAAGGAAAAAAACAGAGAATCACAGGATTCCAAAACAATCATGCCTCCTCTTACAGCGTTTCAAGTGGCATTTCATTTCACAGCAGTACCGACGATAAACTTTGCGTGTGTGTGTGTCTCTGTCTGCCAGGATGCCCAGGTTCATCTGGACGATGCCCTGCTCGGGCAGGAGGACCTCAGGGAGCAGCTGGCGATTGCGGAGCGCAGGAACACCCTGATGACCAGCGAGATGGAGGAGATGAGGGCGGCGTTGGAGCAGTCGGAGAGGGCTCGCAAACTGGCCGAGCAGGAGCTGGTCGACACCAGCGAGAGGATGCAGCTTCTGCACTCACAGGTCAGTCCCTAAAACAGTGGCATGACCTTCGACCTTTAGTCTACCCCCCGCCTGTCTACAGCGGGAATCTCAAACTGCTGTCAGTGCTGCAGTATCTGCAGGTGTTCTGGTATCTTTTAAGCAGCAGTCAGTTTAGGCCAGGGCTGCCCAACCCTGTTCCTGGAGATCTACCTTCCTGTAGGTTTTCACTTCAATCCTAGGTGTGTTTGTGCTTTGTTAGGGTTGGCGTGAAAACCTACAGGACAGTAGATCTCCAGGAATAGGGTTGGGCAGCCCTGGTTTAGGCCTTGGAAGCAAGGTGTGTGGACTCATTGTTCAATCAATATCTTAATCACTTATGTACAGAGACTGCAGATTTTGAGTTTGAGGTCCCTGGTATACAGAAGCAGGCTATGGATTGTCCAAGCTATTGAGGAATTATCTCATTCTGATTTTTTTTTTTTTTTTTTTTTTTTTTTTCCCTTTCCAACTTCTCGCAGAACACCGGTCTCATGAACTCAAAGAAGAAAATGGAGTTTGATATCGTGCAGCTGCAGTCGGACATGGAGGACGCCGCCCAAGAAGCGAGAAACGCAGACGAAAAGGCGAAGAAGGCCATCGTCGACGTGAGTGCGGGTCACACCAGAGTTCCGCCCTTCCGCCTGACTTTTATTTTGAAAGGATTTGAAACAGAGAAAAGACCCTTAATTAAGGGATTGGTTAATGGTAGAACAATGTTTTTTATGTTTTTTACCAGGCGGCCATGATGGCGGAGGAGCTGAAGAAAGAGCAGGACACCAGCTCTCACCTGGAGAGGATGAAGAAGAACCTGGAAGTGACGGTCAAAGACCTGCAGCACCGTCTGGACGAGGCCGAGAATCTGGCCTTGAAGGGCGGGAAGAAACAGCTCCAGAAACTGGAGACCAGGGTAAATGGGAACAGCTGTAACGATTTTTTGGCCGCGGTGTTGCTAAAACATCATTCTTCATGGCCTGTGTTTGTTGTATTTGCCATTTCAATATCACGCCCCACGCTACGATCGCAGGTTCGAGAGCTGGAGAGCGAATTGGAAGCAGAGCAGAAACGTGGCGTGGAGGCCATGAAAGGAGTGCGGAAATACGAGAGGAAAGTCAAGGAACTCACTTACCAGGTAAGGAGGAAACAGTTCAGGAACTCACTTACCTGGTAAGGAAGAAACAGTTCAGGAACTCACTTACCAGGTAAGGAAGAAACAGTTCAGGAACTCACTTACCAGGTAAGGAGGAAACAGTTCAGGAACTCACTTACCGGGTAAGGAAGAAACAGTTCAGGAACTCACTTACCAGGTAAGGAGGAAACAGTTCAGGAACTCACTTACCAGGTAAGGAGGAAACAGTTCAGGAACTCACTTACCAGGTAAGGAGGAAACAGTTTAAGAACACTGCAGAAAATGTATGTCTTAAAAAGTTAGTCTTGTAGTGAGACTTAAAATCTTATTTTTTTCTTTAAAGTGGAAAATATTGGCTTATTTTAAGTTACTTTTTGCTTCAGCAGACTTTTTTGAAGTAAAACTATCTCACACCACTGGCAATCATTTTGTCTTATTTAGCAAAAAAGTAACAGAAATAAGATTATAAAGTCTAAATATGAGATTAAAATGGTTGTTAAGATTAGATTTTTGCGGTGAACTCACATACCAGGTAAGGAGGAAACAGTTCAGACAGGTCAACAGCAGTCTGCCTTGATCACCAGCAAAATCCCCTTCATTATTATATATATTCGTTATTATATACATCTTTGACAACTTTTGACATGGTTTACATACAGGTCACTGCCAAAATAAAGGGACCACTTGAATGAATGAGGGACAAATGTATAGAAAGCAGGTGTGCTTCCACACACATATGGAATTTGTTAAGTGAACACCCCAGCATGCTCAGATTGTGTAAAAACCGGGTAGGCCCAGTTGCCCATTGTTTTGGCTGCCATATATGAGATTTCAGTGAATTTGAAAGCGGGGTGTTTGCTGGGGGACATTCGGAAGGAGCTTCAGTGATAGGCTGCTGAATTTGCTGATGTTTCACCAAACTGAGGTTGCCATGGAAGTCTGAGGTAAAGATATGATGGTTGAAAGTGCTCCTTTCTCCTCGACGTGACGTCCATGCATTCGCTGACACGCAAGGCAGACAAAGTCTACATCAGCAACTCTGAATCATTTGATCACAGATAGCAAGTTAAGGCATGAGTTGGACCAAGAACATTTCATTGTGAAGAGAGGTTTATAATGGTTGGCAGTTCCTTTATTTTGACAGTTACCTGTTTCTGTCACGTAAACCATGTCGTAGG
The DNA here is from genome assembly GCA_029718625.1 of Synaphobranchus kaupii. Taxonomy (NCBI): domain Eukaryota; kingdom Metazoa; phylum Chordata; class Actinopteri; order Anguilliformes; family Synaphobranchidae; genus Synaphobranchus; species Synaphobranchus kaupii. The sequence goes on from CM056387.1 coordinate 24,830,302, forward strand.
ACCATACGTGTGCGTCGTTCATATATTACATGGACCTGTCTTCGAGTAAACTATCGTTCCTGCTAATTGGCAGGCTGAAGAGGACAAGAAGAATGTGGCAAGACTGCAAGACCTGGTGAGCAAGTTACAGCTGAAGCTGAAGGCCTACAAAAAACAATGTGAAGACGCGGTGAGTTATCATAATATTACAATACATTTATATTATTATAATGATGGTGATGACAATGATCATAATTATCAGTGTAATTTCTAAGGAACTGGGCTTGTAAACTAAACGTTGCAGGTCCAATTCCCAGGTAGGACAAAGCTATTGTTCCCTTGAGAAAGGTGATTAACCTAAAATTCAGTATATTGTTTGTCCAGCTGTATAAATGCATACTATGTGGATAGTGGATACTATGTAAAAATTCAAAAGTTGTGTAAGTCACTTTGGATAAAGAGCATCTGCTAAATGTCAGTTGTATATAATGTATGATGATTATTATAATAATTATTCTTATTAAAATGCTATATTTTGTAATATTGTTCCTCTTCTCCATTTTGTATTCATTTCTGAACGGCAGGAGGAACAAGCTAACAGTCACCTGGCTAAGTTCAGGAAGGTGCAGCACGAGCTGGAGGAAGCCTCGGAGCGAGCCGACATCGCCGAGTCCCAGGTCAACAAGCTGAGGGCCAAGAGCCGCGACGTTGGCGGCAAGGTGGAAGAGTAGCTCGGCTGGACGTTACGTGTATCGACGGTATCGGAAAATACGCCACCCTTTGAAATATGAAACGATATTCCATTTCTTGGAAATGCCTCTGGAGTACTCAGCTCAACAGGGTCAAATATTAACAAAAAAACAGTTGCTGTTTGATATTTGGTGTGGAAATTTAAAAACAGTGTTAAATAGGATATTAAATATATTTTAACATTACCCTCACAGTTTAATAGGCTTGTGTGTACCTACAGTAGAAAGCTTACTCATTAACATATTCATGTTGTATGTGTATACTTACTAATTTACACATGTATGTTTGCATATTTTATGTGTGTACATGAAGGAAGGTGAATAAACCTGTGGAAGAGCAACAGACCACATGTATGAAGTATCTTGGGAATTATTAAACCTTCCTATTTAGCAGTTTATCCTTCCCTCTACATAACACATTTATGCAGTACTTTCTGTCAGTACACAGAAAATGCCATATCTGTGGGATTTGTCTTTGCATTTTTATTCTCTTTTTGTTCATTACAAGAAACACGATGCTTGCTCCAGTAGTCAACATTAAGGACAAACCATAAAATAACAGGATTGCTTGGGCTAAGTGAGTTTATGATTTATTTATTGAATGCAGGTAGAACAGTACAATGAAGCTGCCCAGTGTTGTGTTCAGTTCCTGGAAGATACTTTGGGAAACTCAATGAAAATCAAACATCGTCATGAGCGATTACGCTGGTCACCATTACCTTGACCTGCTGCATATAAAATTCATCTTTACGGTATTGGCCAGAGTGACTTACAGTGCAATTATGTGACATTCATGAAATATGAACAGACTACATTGCACTGTTCACAATCACGTCTTGGAATTGAATCAGTCAGGTGTTGTACAACTCTACTTTTATTCTCATAGAGGTAGGGTGAACACTTGAGCCAATAAACATTTAAAACAAAACCAAAAGTAGTAGCGTCTATTTTTTTTTTTTACTATTAACCAAATAGATGGATAATACCCCACCATTTAGACCAGGGGTCTCAAGACCTGTCCTGTAGGGCCACTCCAGTCCTGGAGGGCCACAGTCTCTGCTGGTTTTTGTGATTTCCTTTCAATCAGCAGTTGATTTAGGCCTTGGAAACAAGGTGTGCAGCAGACTCTTTAGCCAGTCAAGGACTGAAATAAAGCACTCAAGCGCAGGAACTCATCAAAAAGCAGCAGACACAGCGACCCTCCAGGATTTGAGTTTGAGATCCTTTAGACGGCTAATAAACATCTCGCTAAATGGAGAGATGTCCAGCTGCACACACTGCAGAGCGATAAAGCTACCTTTGACATTTTTCACTTTCAAACGAAAAAATATGAAACATTTTCTACATGTCAGGCTTCTTATGAAAATGACCTAAAAAATTATTAATTAAAATATTGTAGGGATTCTTATCAAAGTAATTAGCTTTAAAAATGAAGAATTTGGGCATGCTATTTTACAAAAAAAATAAAGAATTTTTATACATTGTACCAGAAGTATATCTCTCCATATTTCCCCAGGTTTCTCCAACATTTTAACATTGTTCAGTGGCACAATTACAAAATGAATGAAATAATGGCGACAACAGAAAAGTTGGCTGGATATTGCGATTGCTGTGGTTTTGTGCGTCTGAATCTATCGGAGAGGCATGTGGGTTTGCAAAATAAATCAAGGTTTGTTTATCCTTTACCTATCCGTGCGAGACCCATTGAGTTTCCTGTTCATGCGCTTCTGTAAATTTTCATCTCTCACAAAGAATAGATTCGTCCACCAGGCGGCGATGAGTTTATCATAGTTGCGTTTATTCAGCTGAAGAGAGTACCCAGAAAACACAGCAAATAGGATGTCTGTACTTCATAGGGAGGCAGCACATAGTTATAAACACATTCAGCTCTGCTATCCCATAATTCATGTCACCAAGGAAGAATGAGAGTCGGCTGTTTCACACAATCAAAAGGCACAATCAGCATTTTCTATAGCTCCTTCCTTAGGTATAGAAAACACTTTGGAAAACGAGAACAATCCCACAGGACGGGCGCATCTTAAGATTGTCAGGTTCTTGCAGTCAGCACATCCTAAGACAAAGAGTAAGGCGCGTTGCTTCAAGCGCAAGTTAAAATCCTTCCTTGATGTCTCCCACAGTGCAGTATGTAAACGTTGCAATTTACCTGCCAGATTTAGCCTAATAGTCACATGACAGGTCATTGTATCGTGGTAACATGCTGTGTACTAAACAGTGGGCTTGTACTCAGGAACCAGTACGTTAAATTCCATTTTTAGCCCAGTCTGCCGAAGGCTTTCAGACTTTCTGTCTTCAACATATGGCAGAAAGCTGATGTGTCAAATCGTTCTCGCTGTGAAAATTACTTTTTTAGAGCAAGAAAAATCAAGACAGTGAGAGATTTAATTCAGAGGGCAAGAGATTTATTACAGACGGCGAGTTTATTACTCTGCAGCAAAGCTTTTGACTGAAACGAAAGTTGAAGGTATATCAGGAAAGCGCGTCAATTTCCTTTTAAAATGAAATTAGGAAATTTGGAACTTATGCGTAAACAGCGCCCAAAGAATCATTTTTAGGTGACTGACCCAGAACATTTTCAAAAGCTGTATTTGTTATACGGGACTGTCGGGGGCTCTTTCTCACAGATTTACCTTAAAGCGAAAGGACAAAGGCACCGCCATCTCTTCCCAAAGTTCCCCAAATGTCTGTAGACACAGGAAAAAAAAGTCACTTGGCCACCAACACATTATTAGGAATTGTACTGTCTAGGAAATAAATAGGGAAAAAAACATTGTGATATGTTGTTTTGGTAAATATAAACATGCTGTAATAATCAGAGCCACGGATGATAAAGCAATAACTGAACCTGACTGCAGCCTGAACAAATATTGACCAAATATAGATGAGACTTGTGACCGGCTGGCAATCAAACCCTGATGTACAGATTTAGCTGGCAATCATATCAACAGCTGAGAGGGCTTTTCTGGTCCAGCTGGTAGCCAGGGACTGAATGTACACAAATACACAACATATTTCATATATTTATATATGAAGAATATTTCAAATAGGATGTGGTGAAAAATAAGACGGACAGGATGAAACATTTTTCTGCCCAACAGCAGTAAACAGAAGGAAAGGCTTAGGTTGCTGTGTTTTTGTATTGGTTTAGATCTTAATAATATATTTAATATACTTAATAACATCCTGCATCAAAGGTTTTGAAAAAGGCCTTTTTTCATTTTTAACCATGCCTTGAGAAAATGTATTAAGATTAAGTCCAACGACATATTCGGTCTCACTGAGTGTCATCATTATTGATCTGTTTTAAATTGGCAGTTTATCAGAGTATTTGTTAAACTGTAAAATATGCCGGTAGAAACCATCGTTTCTTTTTTTTTAGAATGGCAGCAAATGTGGTTCTGAAAAAATAGTAATTTTAACCTGGCTTAAATCACCTGGAATCGACCTGGAATAACAGGTTTCTCAAAAACAGATTTAACTAAAAAAACCTTCTGATCAAATAAAACATTGCAAATACTCTTTTCCAGAACTAATACTATTAACAAAATGACACACCACAGTAAATTACTGTACCTGAGCCCCAAGGGAAGCACTAAATATTCACCTGAGACAGTAACACAAGCTGTATTTATTACAATAAAGCAAATATAAAGACATGAAGTTTCACACAGGATGTTACTTACCATGTTGAGCGGATGGGATCCATCTGAAGTGTGTCGCTGTGGCTTTTATGAAATGGGGCTGAAGACGTTTCTCTGCCCGAGTGTGTCTGTCATGCTACGGATAATTGACAGCTCAACACAACTCTTGGTAAAGTCGTGAGTAATTAAAGGCAGCTGTCTTGTGCACAAGGAGCCATGTTACGCTGTCTCCATGGTGATGATAAGGAAGCCAAAATGGTTATGTGGACAGCTTGTACCCCATGAATTTGTACATATTTGATTAAGAACATAATTCATACTATTTAATAACATAATTCTCAACATCATATAAGTAGAATCATTTTCAGAACACTGAAATATTACTAATGCATCTGTTATTCGTATCAGTTCTTCCTGCATAATTGAACAGAAACCCCAAGTGGTGGGAGGGTCTCAATCGGATACACAAATTAAAGGTTTTAAGATATTCAAGATATTCATCATCCCTTCTGTCCTGGGAGCATTGAGCCATTTTTTCATTTGATTGGGTAATGCAGACCTTCCCACTGTAGGCCCCTAACTGGTTTTAAGGTTTGTTAGGCCTACGTTTTAAGAATCCACCCGTTTCAAATTCACCAGAGCTCAGACCCGTTTACCTGGCACCTGGCCAATTGTCCTACGGGTGGAGAGACCCGTGTTTTTGGTGGGTGAGTTTCACCTGAATCTGTGGACAATCTCCACCACAGACACGATAAGTAAAAGAAAAATGATGATCAAATTTGTGATGGTATGCTGTAAGATTTAAATCAAAATAATTGGCAAATAACTGGCAAATGAGTCAGCTCTTTTCTAAATTCTCTGCTCTAAGCCAAACAAAGCCAATTTGAGCTATATGTGTATTTGACAGTATATTTTTAAAATCCTCATTAACAGTATGCTCTATTTGGGCAGGTGATAATCAGCTTGCATCTCCTTCAGATGTCCCAATGACCTTGACTTGGAACACAGTAGCCTGACACCTTGCTGTGCTAACCTGCAAGCAAACCGGATTACCATCTCAAGAACGGTGGTTTGGAGACGTACCAGCTTGCATCTCATTGAATTAGACCTAACAAGACCAGTGCAGAAAACTTGCTGACATTTTTCACATTACAAAACACTCCTTCTCAATCCAAAACTTACGGTTGTTCCTGATTTGGCACTACTTTTAATCTCCTCTTATTTTCCCGTTTTTTTAAATAAAGGCCTACTCTGTGGAGAATTACGAAAAACGTTCATGTAGAGGCCTCTTCTACGGTCAGCATCAGTTGTTAATAGGTTGTTGTGCCATCTGTCTCTGGATGAGAGGCTTTTACATATCAAATAATACATTCTTGAGAGATTATCACAGTTCACAAATTTACCTCAGGTTAGCTTTTAAGGTAGTGCGCTGAGGGGCTAAGGGATGACCTTGTGGAGCGTCTAAGCCACTTAAAACCCCAGCTGGACTGCACTTGTTCCTGTTCCGTCCAAGGTTTCCTGTCACAGTGGATCCGCAGGAAGTCCTACTTGATAATGTGACACAGACTAAGACTAAGGTCAGTGTTGTTTGTACAGAAAAGAAGCTACCCACAATCCCACATTGGCAGGCAGGCGCTCTTCAGAACAAGGTGAAGGAAGTAGTGTAGCAGCACAATTTTTGTTCTAGGTTGTCACTGATGCCAGCATCCTCAGTCAATAGTCACAGCTATTTGACAGTTCAATCAAATAGCTGTGACCAAATTACTGAGGATGATGGTAGCGGGGCAAACATGTAGTTTTGAATTAGAGTGAGACCAAAAATTATAATATTTCAAACTACATCTTGAATTATATAATTAATAAATATGTAATATGTAAATTAATGAATAGATTTGTGATACATAAATGGCCATAACACACAAGAGAACAGATTCATACAACTCTAAAAATAGATGTTTCACCAATTTAGCTCATAAACAAGGTGGACCAAATAATGTTCTTATAACTAAAAGGCAACAATTTGTTAGTGGTATATGTCTTTAAAGGGTTTTTGGAATGTTTTTTCAAAATTCTTAGTGTTCTATAACACTATTGTATGTTTCACCAATTTAGCTCATAAAAAAGTGAACCTAATAATGTTATTATAACTAATAGGCAACAATCTGTTAGTGTTTTACGTTTTTTAAATTCTAAGTCAGTGTTCTAGAACTCTATTGCTTTCAGTTACCAGTAGTGATTGTTACATCAGCATTAGAATGTTCTGTTGAGAACATTCTAATCACATATTTGTGATCATAATCCTTTAAGGTGTAAGCAATGGAGTTTCCAGAACATGGACTTAGAATTTTGAAAAAAACATTCCAAAAAACCTACTCTTCAAATGGAGTTATAGAACACGGACTTAGAATTTTGAAAAACATTCAAAAGAACCTACTTTCTCCAAAGGGTTACGGCACGCCGTCTGACCTGCACATCTCATTGACCTCCAGTGCTGCCCTGGTTTTTTCTCCCTCTGGGATTAAGACTCCAAGGTGCCTCCTGCTTCCTTTGTGAAGGATTCCTTCGGAATGCTGTATCAGGTTAAAGAGGCTTTAGGAGTCCATAGGGCTTGTCAAGTTGATTATGTTCTGTAACTTATACCTGTCACAGCCATAAATAAAGCATTCTGACCCTCTTGTCCTCCTCCGTCTATTTGGAGTTCACAACAGTGGCTTTACATCACCCATTGCCCTGAATACTTGTCATTATATATATATGTAATATATAAAAAAATACATCACGTTTACATATATATACTTCAAAATATGCTATTAAGTTTGTATAGAAGCCAAGAAATTGAAACTTTAAAATGATTAAAAGCTTAATCTTATCAATAGCGAAGGAGAACTACAGTGTGAAAAAAACAATCTATAACAGGTGGGATTCCTGACCATCATCACCTGTTGCTGATGTCACGGCCATATTACCGCTTGTTAACGCTTCAGGATCTCCTGCCATACTTGAATGCTGAGTAGAAAATTATAATGCCACTTGATTATGATTTGAATAGAATTTCATGCCCTAATATAGCGGAGCCATTTGCCTGATTGGCACATTGATCTCAATAAAAGCAGTCCTGTGCTGCTTTATGGCACACTCAGAGGACTGGCTTGTACTAACCGGTGGTAAGATATTACTCAGTTCTACTTTGCTTTACTTTTTCCTTTGTTCTGTCAAACCATTTTTTTAAAATTATTTTAAGAGAATGTGTTGGGTTATTTCAAATGTAGCAACTAGCAATAGAGTAGAGCGACCAAAAAGAGCAATTTAAGTCTCAAAGTAAGTAATTCATTCAGGAAAGGGAATGCATGACTTTTCTACATATTTTCACAGTGCTTTATATTTGTTTTGTGGCCCCTGGGACTACAGTGTTAGGTGTAATTGGGGTGCAGGAGTTATGGGAGAAATCACATTTACAGATACTAAAAAACTAAAGTTTACACAGCTTAACGTACTACCTACTTGAATCACTACCACATAATTCAGCTGTACAATATAGAAATATAAGCTCCTGTCAATCACCCTGGATGAGGTGGGTGACAGCTGAGCCAATAATAATTGATATTATAATTTTTTTTTTCAGATTCAAAGGTCAGACACGATTCCAATAAGTCGTCTGGTCCTTGTCGCGCGAGTTCGCCTCAGCGAGACTCTTTCCGCCGTGAGCCGCAGCCATGAGTTCGGATGCCGAGATGGCCGTGTACGGCCCTGCGGCCGCTTACCTCCGCAAGCCGGAGAAGGAGAGGATCGAGGCGCAGAACAGGCCCTTCGACGCCAGATCGGCCTGCTTCGTGCCCGACGCCAAGGAACTGTACATCAGAGGTGTCGTTCAGCACAGAGACGGGGGAAACGCGACGGTGAAGACCGAGGCCGGGGAAGTGAGTACACTTTTTAAAAATTCTGTCCATCGGCGAATCCCAGGACTCAATCCTCCTGTGTGCTCGGACATCACATTACAGGCATTTAGTAGATGCTTTTATCCGCGGTGACTTGCACAACTGTTGCATTTTTTATACACAGTATCCATTTATACAGCTGGAAATATACTGAAGCAATTCAGGTTAAGTACCTTGCTCAAGGGTACAGTGTCCTACCTGGGAATCGAACCTGCAACCTCTGAGGTTACAAGCCCAGTTCCTTAACAATTATACTACACTGCCGCCCTGAATTGTGTCAAACATTATTAAGTTCTACATTTATCTGCAATTGCTTATATATTATACTTTTATCATGGTAAATGCACATTGACGAGGCTGAATTTTCATTCTGTGTACTTTGGCGTTCTCTTGAATGCCTCTGATTTCTCTCTCAGACTGTAACAGTTAAGGAGGAAGACTGCCACCCTATGAATCCACCAAAATACGATAAAATCGAGGACATGGCCATGATGACCCACCTCAACGAGCCTTCCGTGCTGTTTAACCTCAAAGAGCGTTACGCAGCGTGGATGATCTACGTAAGTCTCACAAGAACGACTGGGCACATTCAAAAACCGTGTCACATGACGATATAAATTTTGTTCAGTCAGATATTTGAATGTTCGATGACTCAGGAGAAATGTACATTCAGAGACCTTCACTCATTCACACTCTTACGCAGGGTCATCAATAACACATCTGATTATATTCATGACTCCTGTATTGTTATATTCATGGCTTCTATATTGTCATTTTACCATGTTGGTGAGAAGTAATAAAGCCTTTGATTATCTAAAAATATTTTTGTTCACAAGAATTTTACAAGATCCAGGTATTCGATTACCAGTGCTCTCACACCAAATATCCAAATAATTAAATATCCAGTCTTGTCCCTAGTAATTACACTCTTTCAGTTTATCAAATAAATATATCCCGTTAAGGTATAAGATCACAAATATGTGATTAGAATGTTCTTAACTGAACATTCTAATGCTGATGTAACAATCACTACTGGTAATTGAAAGCAGCGGAGTTCTGGGACACTGACTTAGAATTTTGGAGAAAAAAAAAAACATTCCAAAAAGCCTATACTCTTCAAAGGGTTAATAGCTTGTTCTATTTCAGACCTATTCCGGGCTGTTCTGTGTTACTGTGAACCCCTATAAGTGGCTCCCAGTGTACAATGC